>OY856186.1:78279244-78854270 GCA_963693315.1 Diogma glabrata | reverse complement strand
ATCTATTGTATAAGTGACAAAATCTTTATCTTTCTTTTAAATATATCTACTTTCAAATCTTTTTTTCCCCAAAGAAATGTATAATTGAAGTTTATTATCAACATAAATGTCATAATGATTAAAACTCAATTAACGGTTATCGTTGATATAAAAGTGTGTTATCCACTTTTTAAATTAATTATTTCCAAATACTAACTAACCCAAATAAATTTTAAATTTGTTGGATTTTCCACAAAACTTTCACGTAACCCAGATTACGTTTTTTATCGGTTAGAAAATAGAGGCCTAGTAAACATGCAAATAATTAAAACTAATCAGTTGACAGCTAACTACTAAGTAAAACCTGAAAAATACGGATTCTTTTGGTAGAACATTAATGCCGTGTTGCTTGGCTTAATTAATCAGCATTTCGTTCTAAGCATTTACACATATAAACCTTTTACGGTTTAAATCATCAAAAGTGATGTATCGATTGTTTGCACTTTCTGGGCGGAACACTTTTAACATATCGCGTTTCGGCAGTCCTATAATAGTATTTTATTGAGTTAGTGTTTAATACAATCAAAAAAATGGTTTTATTGTGTTCCTCAATATTCGTACAATATTATAAAATTAACAGCTGTTTATTCTATTCTATTAAGACTAGTAAGCACACAAATATGGTCGGAGAAAAAACAAAATAAACCTATATACATAGTCGCCGGAAGGATAAAAATATTTATAAGAAATGCATTGAAATATGAAGATGTTATGATGTTTCTAGACAATAGATAAATTGTCAACTACAGCATCCGATTTATACCACTATGTCTGACAAACGAAATTAATTCAAAATGGAAATGTCATCTGGTAGTACAATAGGTATGAATATTTGTTATATATAAGAAATAATAATTAAATAAATATTTGCGTAAATTTTCCAGAATATTACAAATTAATGATGACCCTTTCTTATCTTAAACGATGAATTCTTATACTCGACTATTATGAGGAGGATTAAATTGAGAATAATAATACTGATGCGAATATAATTGGTGAAGTCGGTTGCCAATAAATGCGAATTTAAAATAAATTATTTGCTGGTTGGTATGTATCGGCACCAAGTGAATGTTTCTAGTTTGTAAGAGTTTATTATACTGATGCAACATATTTTAGTAACCAACTACGGGAAAATAGAATAATATTATAAACAATACATTAAATTATTAACATCAGCACAGAACACTGCACAAGAACACTGCACTGGATAACAATCTATCGAAATTTTTTTACCTGCTTAAACTGTCCCATTGGAAAAGGTACAATCCCATAGAATACTGATGAAAACTGGATAGAAAAGGACGATTTTAATGGGATCAACCGAGAAATTGTTTTCTTCAAAAAATTCATATTCAATGGGAAAATGGAAATAAGCTCATAATCCTTTAAATATCAGACTTTTCCTATTGAAATATTTTTATAGAAATGAACGTAATTGAACAGGAAAATAAAACTTAGACAATTTTTTTCTTAAGACAAGATTCCTTAATAGGATTCTTTATAGTTTCAAAGGAAGACATTAAAACAGTTCAACGGGAAATAGATAATTTGTAAAGGAAAATAAAACTTAGAAAATTGTTTTCTTATGACAAGATTTCCCAATAGGATTAATAGTTTTATAGGAAGACATTGAGATAGTTTTAATAGGAAATGTATAATTTCAACAGGAATATACAACTTTAAAATTATAATTTCACGACAGTATTTTTCAATAGGATTCTATATAGTTTTATGGGAAGACATTGAATAGTTTCAATAGGAAGTGGATAATTTCTAAATGAAAATACAACTTTAAAATATTAATTCCACTGCGGTTTCAAAAGGATTTTTAATAGTTTAATAGGTGACATTGAGATAGTTTCAATAGGAAATGGATAATTCTTACAGGAAAATACGACTTTGAAATTTTTCTTATGTACATACTCGGGTATCATTTTAATCCTATTAAGGAATCTTGTCGTAAGAAAAAAATTGTCTATGTTTTATTATATGTGTTATTATGGTTTTCCATATTATTCACCGTTTGTGTGCTTTTGTCACTTTTGAATTAAAATGCAATATTTAAAAATATACTTTTTACTGTTTATTTTTAATTTTGTTTTATTAATAATAATATAAACTTCCTTATAGTAACAATTTGATTTGATTTTTTTATTTTATTTTATAGAATATCGATTTCGACTTACGTCATCCTCAGTTCTTAAATTATTATTACAATTTTTGCTTAAACTATTACTTATATACTATTTCAACTGCTGTTTATTATTATTATGTCATATATTTTGTTAGTTTTAGTGTTGATTTTATCATTTTAAATGTTGTTATTGTTTTTATGTTTATATATTTCTATTTCTTCCAGTCTATCTAGATGTTGTCCTTTTCTTTTTTTATGTAATATGGTTAAATTTGT
The DNA here is from genome assembly GCA_963693315.1 of Diogma glabrata. NCBI lineage: Eukaryota > Metazoa > Arthropoda > Insecta > Diptera > Cylindrotomidae > Diogma > Diogma glabrata. Next base: position 78,851,821 of record OY856186.1, on the reverse strand, counting down.
GTTGATATTGGTGTATTTGTGTTTTTCTATTTTCAAATGTTGGGCATATCTGGATTTTGGATCGCTTCTGTTAATTTCATTGGTGTGCTCGATAAATCTTTTTTTGAAGGACCTCCCCGTCTGGCCTATATAAAATTTACTGCAGTCGTCACAGGTAAGCTTATAAACACCTGTGTCTAAACTTTGGGTTTTTTTAGTTTTTAGGTAGTTTTCTATTTTATTTTTGTTTTTGTAAGCCGCAATATATCCATATTTTTTTAAGGTTTTTTGCATTATTTTGAATGTTGTTTTATTGTTTATTTTCCTTTTCGATTATGTTCATTCATATAAAAATGTTTCAATAGGAACAGTGTGATATTTAAAGGATTATGAGATTAATTCCATTTTTTCATTGAATATGAGTCTTTTCTGCAGAAATTCTTATGGTTAAAATATATAGTTAAAATCGTTTTAGGTTTTAGTTATCGCTTCTCGGCTGAAAGTCTATAGGAAGTCGGCTGAAAGTCTTAATAGGAAATTTGAAGGTTTTAGAAATTCCCATGAAAAGAATCGAAAAGAATTCCATATGAAATTCTAAGACTACAAAACTCCCTTTAAACTGTGTTTAGTCCTATCATAAAGTCAAGTAGGATTCTTTATTATTTAATAAAAACTTTGACGGTTGCAGATAATTCAATTAAAATGCAGTCAATCCCATTGAAGAATTTATAATCTTATAAAAATGTTTTCATTTCTATTAAAAGGATTCAAAGTATTTCTATAGGACAATTGAATAGGATTCAATCGAAAGATTGAGCAGGGTATGCCAAAATAGTATTTGCGGATAGTGTGAGATGTGAAAGAACTTTTCCCTCTCGAAACAACTGAAAACCAAACCGAACTCATTATTACATCGGAATAATTCTTATTTTGGCAATATTGTTAAAGTCAACGAATTTAGAGTTCAAATAAGATATTAAATTTTGGTAAACCGAATACAAAGTAAGCAAAACAATTACATATATTAAAAAAGTTTCATATAATTCCAAATTAACATCTAATTTTCTTTCAGGTGTAAAGAGATGATTACGTAAAACCAATAAATGCTGAATATTTTAACATAACAAAGAGATTAGTATAACTTTTTATAATATAAATTCTACAGATCGTAATACATTTTTATTTTAGGCTAGCAATACTTATCTTGAGGTTGATGTTTAGAAATAATGTTATGTAATGTTTCATTATTGTAACGACTATAAAATTTCCATAATGCTATAAAATTTTCGAATACCGAAAAAAAGAAGCAGTGACATCTTACATTTGACACAAAAACTAGTAAATAAAAAACTACGTTTTTGTTAATTTTATTATATTTTTTTTTGTAAATATTTTTCATAGCTCTATCACATTTTTTTTTTTTTTTTTTTTTTTTTTTTTTCAAGCAATGGTTAATATTTGGCACAATGCCAGATATTAACCATTGCTTGTGTCACATCAAGTCTTAACAGGAAGGACAGAAGTCTTTTTGCGTCTCCTAATAATTAACCAATATCTCGACTACCTAAATCTAAAGCCTAAATCTTTATTTTTCTTGTAGAAGATCTAGCTAAGTTCTTCTCTAACGATTTCTTCCCTATACAGTTGCTACTAGCACCACTTTGACCCGAGAGCCATGCAACTTAGATATCCAACTGCTTGACCATCTTGTTTAGATATGAGCGTCAACTTAGTGTCACCTTTGACGTCGTTGATATTGCATCTACAAATTTCAATGCAACTTGGCTTAATAGTTGTTATTATATTAGGTTTCAGATATACGAAAGCTTCATTTATCGCAACCACTTCGTCTTGATGTATATTAAAGGTGGTATGGAACACAAAAAGAAAAATTACCGTTTAACTCTTCTGATACGACTCCACCCATTACTCTACCTCCGAGCTTGGAGCCATCCGTAAATATTGAATATTGACACTGCGCCCTTCATTTCTAAAGCATAATCTATTAGGAATTTAGTCAAAACTTTTCTTTGAGTTTTTGCTCGTTAGAGCAATTTTAGAGTGTCCGAACAGTGGGTCGGTTGTACTGACCCACTGTGACATAGCGTTGTATCGTATGCTATCTGTTGACGTAGCACATCAAAGTGTAGAAAATGCAGATTTCAGGTTGATTGGACGGGAAAGATCACATCGTACATTGAAATCGGCTTTATTGCAGAGGTGCAAAGCCATTGGGCTATTTAGGGTGTAATGCCCCATCTTTATCTCATGGCTTTTTTACCTGTGCATAACACTACAATTCCCTATTTTTGTCCTTTCTCTGATATTTAGTTTGCAGCAGAGTAGCCCATCCAGCACGGTACCCAGATATCAAGGAATATCAAGGATCATGCATTTTCTGATAAAAGAACAATTACGGGTATTTATCCGGTACGTTAATTGCGACAATATCGTTTAGTTGTTAATTGTTGAGTTATACAGATATAAAGACAGAACTCTCTCTTGTGGAGTCCCGCGGATGACATTTCTTTTGTATGTGTACACACCCGGTACAACCTTGATGTTCCTGCAGGGTAGCATGCCATTTAGATCATCACTACTCAGAACTCCTGCATATCCAGTTTCGTCAATGCCTCCGCTCCAGGTAATATATTGTTCACCACTACCTCGATAGATATCCAAGAAAATGGTAAGAGTGTTTTTTTTTGCTACAAAGAATGTTGGATATTGTACCAAAGAGTACACAACCGATTCCCCAGTTTTGCCTTTACTATTCGCATGTTGTGCTATTGACAGCTTGGTTGGGTACATACTTTGAAGAGAATGAACGTGAATAAATCTTTCCAGTGTTTAAATTGTTTTATAGTCCAGAGAATCTTTGACTTAGCCATTAATACCCTTAGAAATCCAAACTGACGAAAGACTGGCAACTTCTGCAGTTGCTGAAAGTGAGTATCCCACAATAGTTAGAAAGTTGAATCTGATTTAACTAGATAGTCTGGTGTTGTTGAAATTGATTGCAACGAGTTTTTGAACGATGTCGCCACTCGTTTTTGAGGGTCGGGTTAAAAGGAACCACTGAAGCGGTTTTGGAGTATTGAAGGTAAATTCGGAGAATTGGCGTCATTTAAACGTATTTGTTTTTCCGCCATCACAGTAGTGGCGCTCCACTTGATTAGGATGAAATCCCGTACTTTTCTATACGAAGGTACCTGAAAGAGTCTTTGAATGCGTAGCTTTTAAATGTATACCTCACTTTAGCACCTGCTTGTTTCTCAGCCGGGCACTTTCCCTTCATTTATTTTCTGAACCAGTTTTATAGGAAGAGGCTCTGTTGAGGATGGTTATCGTGGTACAGATTTTGGCTACCCCATTCCCATAGATGTTTTGGAGTATGGTACGAAAACTGCGATGAATTTCCTCATTAGATATGGCCAAGTGAGCAAGCGACTCATTGTTAATAGCAACGATAACTTGACGCTATCCTCTACCAGTTAATCTTCCAATTAGAAGTCATTAAATTTCCGTTTCTTACACGAATAATCTCCAAGATGACCCGGCATCTGAGGGTTATACTGCCATTTATTTCGAGCTCTTGTTTTACTGTGAATTTTATCTCTTTCGACAACCTCAAGAGACGCACTCGGCTATAGTTTCACAAAGGCGTTTGAGTTGGATTCAACTTAAGAGTGGTTCACTGCCAACGCAATTTCCACTATCCTATTTGCAACAACTTATGTGGCCGCCCTCGTTTTCTCTTCGTGTTTTCGTTTATTCATTCCGAGTATTCTGTATATTCTAAAATTGGCATATAGCGTTCTTTTATCAACCCCATGTATTCCATTCCATTCTTTTTTGTTTGTTCTTTTATTTTTTTCGGAATATACAGAATGCATTCTTTTTGATCTGAATCAAAGCGTAGATTTAACAGAATAGTTTGTTGATAAACGTTAAATTTTTATGAGTAGGAAGATTGCTAGCGAATTTTTGTTCATAAATTATTGTTCATATATATGTTTAATAATTAATTTTGATATATTAAAATTATTAAACACAAAAGGTATAATTTCATTATTTTGCACAAACAAAAATTGAAAAACTGCATAAAAATGCGATGCTGTCAAAAATGCATTCCGTTTATTCCAGTTATATTTCTTTCTATGAAAGAAAGAATGAACGAAAACACGGTCTACCTATAACTGTCACAATAAGTTTGGTTTTCTTCTGATCTTTGCCTCTTACCAGAGTCAAGGTTCTTTGTGGTGGATGATGAAATCTTAGCTTCTCTGCTACAAGTTTGTTGCTCCAAATTGAGCGAGACGTGATGCTTTTCTAAACGTTCCACGATAGAGATTTGATTAATATTTTGAGTTGTTCTTATCGCATTTTCAAGTTCAAAGAACGTATTTTTTGCTTTATCTGAACAGACAATTTTTTCCGATGTATCTGAGTCAGCTGGGTGACCCAAGCTACCTAATTCGTCATTTTACTCCATACGGGTCTGGAACAGACTCCAGACCTCCTGTATTTGGAGCTTCGTACCTTCCAGAAGGAGAAGAATAGAGGAGGTTTAGTTCGGAGCCCTTTATTAGTTATTTAGAGGCTCTCCTGCAGCCAAATTCTGTAACTGTGAAGTGGGGAAGTGATAAGTTTTTTATCACTTCACCACAAAAATATCCAAGTTAGTGAAGTTTTAAAACAATAAAGTTAACACTGACGTTTTGTTTGGCAATGAAATGAAATCGTTTATTTTGTTGTTATTGACATTATGTCAAAAAACAGCAAAACGTCAATGCGATTTGATTTTTAAAAATTGCATTTCTAAATTAAATGCATATTAATTTTACAAATTTAATTTCTAAAATAGTTATATATATATATCTAAATTTGTAAAAATTTACGTTCAAATTGTGTTGAAACTTAAAATAAACATTCAATTTTATGTATATTTGACGTTTGACAGTGTGCGGCTTGCTATTAGTTTTTTAACACTCTAATCGCGTGTAGAATCGCAAAAGTGGTAAAATGATAAAAAATTAATGATAAAATCGAAATGAATAAATTTTTAACATTTCACCACTTCACAGTTACAGAATTTGGCTGCAGATATCGAATAAATGGATCATATTGGGTTAGCCCCTATATACTGGGGTTTTATATAAATAAGCCTTACAGTTATTTTTTAATAAGAAAAAGTAAACAAATCAAGTCCACCCAAAAAAACTGATTTCGAATTGAAAAATTCATTTGATTCACAAATAAACTTTGACTTCCATATGTCGTAAAATTGATTTCAATTGATTGGAAGCAGTCAATAATAACTACACAAGTAACTTAGGATTGAATTGGAATAAAAATATCCCTACTAAACCTTCGAAATTCACAAATAGTGAGGTTAAGAAATTAATTATCTATTAAAAACAGAAGCTAGATTATTTAAATCTCAATCTACATATATTAATCATGGTGCAAAAATTAAGAATTCTTACACTTTTTCATTGTGTTAAAAGTATTACAAAAATATATATTTTTTTCTCAATATAATTTTCATACTAACTTGGCTCTCATGTAAAAGTTTTTTTTTGTGCGTGTACCATAATTATTAAAGTTTATTGTTGAAACTTACAAATTGTAACCTAAACTCTAGGTTTTCTTTATTTGCTCAAACCCGCCAATTGTATTGTCAAATTTTGTAACGCCTTAAACGATCACAAAATCCATTCCACTTTGAGGTTAAAACCTTTGAGGTTATATTGTATGGAACGAAAAAAACAGCGATCGTGAGCGTTATTGTCTTGAACGCTTAGTGGAACGCACCCAATAATCAATATGGTGCACTAAAGATTAATTACCTTAATCAAACGCAGTTTTTCTTAGCTAAAAAACAAACACAAATACAATCCAATAATAGTTGATTATGATACAAGCTCGTGAAATAATATACCAATGACCATAGTTGACATATTCTCCATCTATCAAAAATATTTTGTTTATTAATAATGTTGGTCGATTTACATGAGTTCAGTTCAACCTTTAGATCAGAGAAAACTAAAACAACGGGGTTTCTTGACATTATAGATTTTATTCGTTAAAACTTTTTATCTAAATCTAAGACATGTTTGGAAACAAAAATCCAAATATGCCACCTTGAGAAATTTTTTATACCTAAAATCCAATGTGCTAGCAAATGCAACACTTGCTTTCATACTACCATACAAAAATTCTATCCTATTACACTATCATGTAAGCTTTCATACTAGCTGTCGTACTAGCGTACTTACCCTCCTACTATCATACTACGCTGTTGCTGTCGTATGTCATTTTTTAATGTCGCTTATGTCAAAGTGCTAGTTAGTACTTAAACGTTACCTATAGCAACAATTATAGTGTTATGTTTTGTAAAAGTTTTTTGAAAAAATACATTATGTATTCTATATTACACAAAAAAATTAATTTCCTCCAAAGTGTCACCGTCAAATGTATTAATTTAACGAACTAATAATGCCATGTTAAAAGAACTAGTGAAAATAATAAAATTAACAGTTTGTAATAGTTCACTGTACTCGATTCTTTAAATTAGTGACTGTTAACGGTGCATGCACAATGGATGAGTTTTTTACTCATGAGATTGAGCAACTTTTTATTATTATTGTTTAACAGCAGCACAATGCTTTAAAATGTAGCTAGCTAGGTTCATTCTCTATTAATCGTGAGGAAATAAGTTAAGAAATCTTTAACTTTTTCATTAGGAAAAATATATTTCAAAAATTTTTTTTTTTTCTTAAAATAAATTTTCATACAACTTGGGTCTCATAAGTAAAAGTAATTTTATTGTTCATGCACTGTTACAAAATTTATTACCACAGTGAACAGTAAAAATTCTATTATTTTCTCATTCTCATGGTAATGAATATAGTGAAATAATTTGGAAGTTTTAATCTAATCTTTTTTGGAACAAAAAAATATTGTGACTTTGAAATTTTAATATTAATTTCATTTCAAACGAATTTGAATAACGACTGTATGAATTGTATAAATGTCAAAATCTTAATACATAAAGTTTATATATGTTTGTGTGCTGATAAATTTAGATTATTTGTGGTTCTTTTCGGATTATTTAGTTCTTTAGTTCTTTCACTATTTCTTTTAAAAATTTACATAATATTTTGTAATTGTTGGTGTCTCATGCCTGATTTTGGTATGTTCCGTACTTTGAAAAAGAAAAAACGATACCCTATATGGAGAGCATTCGATTCGGTGTTCATCGGATTTTCAGTAGTAATCTTCCAAGGGCGGTGAATAATTCGAAATAATTTGTTGCCAAAAATTTCGAAAGCAAGTATACTGATAATAGCACGAGGCCGTAGGCCGATGGCTATTATCAATACCACTTGCTTCAGGAATTTTCCAAAAAATCATGAGAATTTATCAACAAACAAAGGGAATTCGTTTAGAAAATTTTTGGCTATTTTTCATTTCTTTATATATTTTTTATGAATGTATAATTCTGGCCTACTGAGATATCGGTTAATTATTTCAAAAATTATTTGATAATTTTTAATATCCCAGTAGGCAAGACGTATAACTATTTGTTATTAGTATAATTCAAATGTTATTGGTGAAATTGAATGATGTCATTACATTTTAGAGAATTTCATTTGGTTAAATTAAAATCAAACTAAGGCAAAAAATTTTCAGTTGTAATTTCCCAAGGGCGGTGACAAATCGAAATAATTTTTTGCTAAAAATTTCGAAAGCAAGTATATTTATTTTATCAATACTACTTGCTTTTATCAATACCACTTTTTCTCTCTCTCTGGCGTTTACATCCCATGAAGGGATTTTGCCGTCTGTGCCACCAGCTTCCAATCATCTCGTTCCATGACCAGTTGAACCCAGTTTCGACGTCCTATATCACGAAGGTCTTGGATGATGTCATCACGCCAGCGTTGTCTAGGTCTTCCTCTTCGACGAACACCAGCTGGTTGTTGTTGGGACGCTTTTTTTATCATTCTTTCCAATGGAACCCTTTCTACATGACCAAACCATCTAATCCGGTTGGATTTAATGAATCCGATTACATCGCAGCCTCCAAGAAGCTGTCTGATTTCATGATTCATTCGGATTCTATACTGATTTTACATGCAACTTTACATGGACCATAAATTGTTCGTATGACTTTCCTCTCGAATGTTGATAGAATTCTACAATCGGAGGAAGTCAGTGTCCATCTTTCACTTCCAAATGTGAGCACAGGTCGGATTAATGCTTTGTAAAGTGTGAGTTTGCACGACTGCGAAAGATGTTTGGATCGCAAAAGTTTTGAGTATGCGTAGAAAACTCTGTATGCGGCTGAGACACGAGCTTTGATATCTGCCTGCATGTCATTTGACGATGTTATTACAGATCCGAGGTATTTGAAGTTTTCTACACGTTCCACTTCATAGTCGCCAGTATTCAGATTGCCGGGAGGTATATTCCTGGATGTTGTTAAAAGTTTAGTCTTGCCGGTGTTAATGCATAATCCAAGTCGTTTAGCATTTCTTTCAAGCTGAGAGAGACTATCCTTGATATCGCTTGTTCTACGTCCGAGAAGCACAATATCATCTGCATAGCCAAGAACTTGACTAGATTTGTTATATATGCAGTTTTGTGTCTCAATTCGGCTTTTTCTTATCGTGTACTCCAGCGCCAAATTAAATAGTATGGGCGCGAGTGCATCACCTTGTCGAACACCTGATGTTATATCGAATGGATCAGAAACAGACCCTTCGATTACTATTCTACAATTTGATCCCGATGTTGTGAGCTTGCACAGAGAAACAAGTTTCTCTGGGATACCAAGGCATATGAGTGCGGACCAGAGGTTGTCGCGGATGATACTATCATATGCTTGCCTGAAATCAACGTAGAGCTGGTGAATGCTGATGTTGTACTCCCAACATTTTTCCAGAATCATCCTTAATGTAAAACATTGATCTGTGGTTGAGCGGTTGGGACGAAAACCACACTGATAGTCACCTATGATAGATTCGGCGAACGGGATGAGTCGAGCAAGTACAACATTAGCTAGTATTTTATATGCAGTGTTCAACAGTGCGATGCCACGATAATTTTCACACTTTAGACGGTCACCTTTCTTATGTAGCGGAACAATGAGAGCTGTTTTCCATTCAGCAGGTAGTTCTTCTTGGTCCCAGATTGCAAGAATCAGATCGTATATACGTGAGACCAGAGCTGCTCCTCCATTTTTCAGAAGTTCTGCGGGAATTCCTTCGAAACCTGGTGATTTGCCATTTTTCAGTTTTTTAATGGCAGCTTCCACTTCTTCTATTGCTGGGTAAGGGACAAAAATCTCCTCAGTTGATGGAGCAATTGCTCGAATAGGATGAACTTCGTTCGTCCTATTGAGTAGGTCTTGAAAGTGGGATCGCCACACTGCCAGCACATCACGTTCACTTGTTGTAAGTTCATTATTTTCATTTTTGATGGCTGTAGATCTTGGGTGGAAATCTTTTGTCAGATTCCGTGCATTGGCAAAGCACGCATGTTGGTTGATGTATTCGATGCAGCTCTTCATGTGTTCGCGTTTTTTTTTACGTAGAAGTTTTGCTGAGGCTTTCCTGGCGCATATATAATCAGCTTGGGAGCTTCGGGTGTTCCTTGTCAACCATTTTTCTCGCAGTTTCCGTTTATTTTCAACGGATTGGCGGCACTCGTCGTCAAACCATTCGTTGTGTGATTTCGGTGGTCGTTTTCCGATTGTAGTTTGTGCTGCGGCTATAATGGTTGATTGAAGCGTTTGTCATTCTTCTTGTATGTTTAATGGCATCTCAGAAGAGATGTCATGCTCTTCTATGTTTTGTGTTATTATTTCCTGATATCTATTCAGCGTTTCCGGTTGTTTAAATGCTTCGACATTCCAGCGCACGGTCTTTTTTGCTTGTCTGTTAAATGTAGATGACAACTTGCACTTGTACTTAAAGATGACAAGCATATGATCGGTGTCCATATCAGCACCTCTGTATGATCGAACGTCAGTTATACTTGTAGAGTGTCTCTTAGAGATCATGACGTGATCGATTTGATTTTCCGTTCTTCCATCATTTGATTTCCACGTTGCTTTGTGAATTCTCTTGTGAGGGAAGAAAGTGCTGGAAATTATTAGATCATACATCATAGCCAGCTCGGCTGCGCGAAAACCGTTATTGTTGCTGGTACGATGCAAGCTGTTAGGGCCGATATGTGTTTTAAGTTCTGCAATCCTACCGATTTGAGCATTAAAGTCACCTACCACGATTTTTATATCGTGCCGCGGGATGTTATTGATGACTTCCTCGAGTTCTAGGAAGAACAGGTCTTTAATATCATCTGCTTTATCTTCAGTAGGTGCATGAACATTGACGATCGTTACATTGAATTTTTTCGTGCGGATTCTCAGTGTGCATAGCCGCATATTAATTGGGCAGAAGTCGATAACATGCTGATTCACGCGACGGTGTATAAGAAAGCCAACTCCAAATTCTCCTCCGTTTTGATGACCTCAATAATACAGAGTGTATCCTTTCGCTGTTTCATGGATTCCACTGCCTGGCCATCTTAGTTCTTGTAATGCCACTATATCCAGTGTGTAGCTCTCGACTTGTTGGGTGAGTTTTAGGAGATCTCCTGGTCTTCTAAGGCTTAGCACGTTCCAGGTTCCTATTTTTAAATCGTAGTCCGGGTACAGTTTCCGAGGTCGTTCCAATAATGAATCCGAGATATTCCGAGGCCTGTGTACAGAATTCATGACAGTAATTTTTTTACGGAAATGGGGTGTTAGCCCTTCGCCCAACCCAAATTTTCGTGAATGGGTTCGTTCTGCATCTTAAGGTCACCAGAAACAACCTTTTTACACGTTTATATAGCGAGCCGCTTGATCCAAGACAGACGCCCGCTGAAAGCCGCCCCTAACATGGAGAACAGACGCTTTCTACACATTTATATAGCGAGCCGCTTGCTCCAAGACGGACGCCCGCTCCAAGCCGCCCCTAACATGGAGAACAGACGCTTGAGTTGCATTGGTTTTATGGCGCCAATGACTCGCCATGGTGCAGAATCATTGAGTATTTACTCTGCCCCTCTCAACTACACCAACCTAATTCTGTTAGCGTTACCCAGGTAGCACGGCGTGGACGTAGAATTTCGGATTTTCGCTACCCAATACCACTTGCTTCAGGAATTTTCCAAAAAATTATGAGAATTTATCAACGAACGAGGGGAATTCGTTTAGAAAATTTTTTGCTATTTTTCATTTCTATATATATTTTTTATGAATTATACGTTGACCTACTGAGAAACCAGTTGATTATTTAAAAAATTATTTCATAATTTTGAATATCCCAGTAGGCCAGACGTATAACTATTTGTTATTAGTATAATTCAAATGTTATTGGTGAAATTGAATGATGTCATTACATTTTAGAGAATTTCATTTGGTTAAACTAAAATCAAACTAAGGCAAAAAATGTTCAGTAGTAATCTCCAAAGGACTGTGATACTTCGAAATAATTTTTTGCGAAAATTTCGAAATTAAGTTAACTAATATCAATGGTACTTGCTTGAGGAACTTTCCAAAATAATATGAGAATTTATCACCGGTCGAGGGCAATTTGTTTAGAAAATTTTTTGCCATTTTTGATTTGATTTTTTATGTTTTATGCATTATACGTGAATTGTTTTTATTTATTCTGGCCTACTATAAATCTATCGAGATGTGAAATCAAATTAATTTGATCGAAAATTGAAAATTGAAAATAAACAAACAACCAGGAAAATATTATAAATGGTAGAAACAATATCTTTACTAAATATAAATTATTTTTGTATTTTTTTTTAAATTGTATATTCTTAAACTCACTCAAAAAAAATAATAAAACAACGGCTTTATTGCAGAGGTGCAAAGCCTGGGCTATTTAGGGTAATGCCCCATCTTTATCTCATGGATTTTTTAACCTGTGCATAACACTACAATTCCCTATTTTTATCCTTTTTCTGATATTTAGTTTGCAGCAGAGTAGCCTATCCAGCACGGTACCCAGATATCAAGGAATATCAAGGATCATGCATTTTCTGATAAAAGAACAATTACGGGTATTTATCCGGTACATTAATTGTGACAATATCGTTTAGTTTTTAATTGTTGAGTTATACAGATATAAAGACAGAACTCTCTCTTGTGGAGTCCCGCGGATGACATTTCTTTTGTATGTGTACACACCCGGTACAATCTTGATGTTCTTGCAGGGTAGCATGCCCTTTAGATCATCACTACTTAGAACTCCTGCACATTCAGTTTCGTCACTGCCTCCGCTCCAGGTAATATATTGTTCATCACTCCCTCGATAGATATCTAAGAAAATGGTCAGAGTGTTTTCTTTTTGCCACAAAGAATGTTGGTTATTGTACCAAAGAGTACAGAACCGATTCTCCAGTTTTACCCTTACTATTCGCATGTTGTGCTATTAACAGCTTGGTTGGGTACATACTTTGAAGAGGATGAATGTCAATAAATCTTTCCAGTATTTAGATTGTTTTATAGGCCAGAGAATCTTTGACTTAGCCATTAATACCCTTAGAAATCCAAACTGACGAAAGACTGGCACCTTCTGCAGTTGCTGAAAGTGTGTATCCATCAATAGTTTGAAAGTTGGATCTGATTTAACCAGATAGCCTGGTATTGTTGAATTGGTTGCAACGATTTTTTGAACGATGTCGCCACTTGTTTTTGAGAGTCGGGTATTCTGTATATTCTAAAATTGGCATATAGCGTTCTTTTATCAACCCCATGTATTCCATTCCATTCTTTTTTGTTTGTTCTTTTATTTTTTTCGGAATATACAGAATGCATTCTTTTTGATCTGAATCAAAGCGTAGATTTAACAGAATAGTTTGTTGATAAACGTTAAATTTTTATGAGTAGGAAGATTGCTAGCGAATTTTTGTTCATAAATTATTGTTCATATATATGTTTAATAATTAATTTTGATATATTAAAATTATTAAACACAAAAAGTATAATTTCATTATTTTGCACAAACAAAAATTGAAAAACTGCATAAAAATGCGATGCTGTCAAAAATGCATTCCGTTTATTCCAGTTATATTTCTTTCTATGAAAGAAAGAATGAACGAAAACACGGTCTACCTATAACTGTCACAATAAGTTTGGTTTTCTTCTGATCTTTGCCTCTTACCAGAGTCAAGGTTCTTTGTGGTGGATGATGAAATCTTAGCTTCTCTGCTACAAGTTTGTTGCTCCAAATTGAGCGAGACGTGATGCTTTTCTAAACGTTCCACGATAGAGATTTGATTAATATTTTGAGTTGTTCTTATCGCATTTTCAAGTTCAAAGAACGTATTTTTTGCTTTATCTGAACAGACAATTTTTTCCGATGTATCTGAGTCAGCTGGGTGACCTAATTCGTCATTTTAAAATCCTCCATACGAGTCTAGAACAGACTCCAGACCTCCTGTATTTGGAGCTTCGTACCTTCCAGAAGGAGAAGAATAGAGGAGTTTTAGTTCGGAGCCCTTTATTAGTTATTTAGAGGCTCTCCTGATATCGAATAAATGGATCATATTGGGTTAGCCCCTATATACTGGGGTTTTATATAAATAAGCCTTACAGTCATTTTTTAATAAGAAAAAGTAAATAAATCAAGTCAACCAAAAAAAACTGATTTCGAATTGAAAAATTCATATGATTCACAAATAAACTTTGACTTCCATATGTCGTAAAATAGATTTCAATTAATTGGAAGCAGTCAATAACAACTACACAAGTAACTTAGGATTGTATTGGGATAAAAAAATATCCCTACTAAACCTTTGAAATTCACAAATAGTGAGGTTAAGAAATTAATTATCAATTAATAAAAGAAGCTAGATTATTTAAATCTCAATCTATATTAATCATGGTGCAAAAATTAAGAATTCTTACCCTTTTTCATTGTGTTAAAAGTATTACAAAAATATATATTTTTTTTCTCAATATAATTTTCATACAAACTTGGCTCTCATGTAAAACTTTTTTTTGTGCATGTACCATAATTATTAAAGTTTATTGTTGAAACTTACAAATTGTAACCTAAACTCTAGGTTTTCTTTATTTGCTCAAACCCGCCAATTGTATTGTCAAATTTTGTAACGCCTTAAACGATCACAAACTCCATTCCACTTTGAGGTTAAAACCTTTGAGGTTATATTGTATGGAACGAAAAAAACAGCGATCGTGAGCGTTATTGTCTTGAGCGCTTAGTGGAACGCACCCAATAATCAATATGGTACACTAAAGATTAATTACCTTAATCAAACGCAGTTTTTCTTAGCTAATAAACAAACAGAAATACAATCCAATAATAGTTGATTATGATACAAGCTCGTGAAATAATATACCAATGACCATAGTTGACATATTCTCCATCTATCAAAAATATTTTATGTTTATTAATAATGTTGGTCGATTTACATGAGTTCAGTTCAACCTTTAGATCAGAGAAAACTAAAACAACGGGGTTTCTTGACATTATAGATTTTATTCGTTAAAACTTTTTATCTAAATCTAAGACATGTTTGGAAACAAAAATCCAAATATGCCACCTTGAGAAATTTTTTATACCTAAAATCCAATGTGCTAGCAAATGCAACACTTGCTTTCATACTACCATACAAAAATTCTATCCTATTACACTATCATGTAAGCTTTCATACTAGCTGTCGTACTAGCGTACTTACCCTCCTACTATCATACTATGCTGTTGCTGTCGTATGTCATTTTTTAATGTCGCTTATGTCAAAGTGCTAGTTAGTACTTAAACGTTACCTATAGCAACAATTATAGTGTTATGTTTTGTAAAAGTTTTTTGAAAAAAAAAAAAATATGTATTCCATATTACACAAAAAAATTAATTTCCTCCAATGTATCACCGTCAATTGTATTAATTTAACGAACTAATAATGCCATGTTAAAAGAACTAGTGAAAATAATAAAATTAACAGTTTGTAATAGTTCACTGTACTCGATTCTTTAAATTAGTGACTGTTAACAGTGCATGCACAATGCATGAGTTTTTTACTCATGAGATTGAGCAACTTTTTATTATTATTGTTTAACAGCAGCACAATGCTTTAAAATGTAGCTAGCTAGGTTCATTCTCTATTAATC
Organism: Diogma glabrata; assembly: GCA_963693315.1. Classification (NCBI taxonomy): domain Eukaryota; kingdom Metazoa; phylum Arthropoda; class Insecta; order Diptera; family Cylindrotomidae; genus Diogma; species Diogma glabrata. The sequence continues at coordinate 78,836,637 of OY856186.1, read as the reverse complement.
GTGAGGAAATAAGTTAAGAAATCTTTAACTTTTTCATTAGGAAAAATATATTTCAAAAATTTTTTTTTTTTTCTTAAAATAAATTTTCACAACTTGGGTCTCATAAGTAAAAGTAATTTTATTGTTCATGCACTGTTACAAAATTTATTACCACAGTGAACAGTAAAAATTCTATTATTTTCTCATTCTCATGGTAATGAATATAGTGAAATAATTTGGAAGTTTTAATCTAATCTTTTTTGGAACAAAAAAATATTGTCAAAGTCACAATATTGTTAATATTAATTTCATTTCAAACGAATTTGAATAACGACTGTATGAATTGTATAAATGTCAAAATCTTAATACATAAAGTTTATATATGTTTGTGTGCTGATAAATTTAGATTATTTGTGGTTCTTTTCGGATTATTTAGTTCTTTAGTTCTTTCACTATTTCTTTTAAAAATTTACATAATATTTTGTAATTGTTGGTGTCTCATGCCTGATTTTGGTATGTTCCGTACTTTGAAAAATAAAAAAACGATACCCTATATGGAGAGCATTCGATTCGGTGTTCATCGGATTTTCAGTAGTAATCTTCCAAGGGCGGTGAATAATTCGAAATAATTTGTTGCCAAAAATTTCGAAAGCAAGTATACTGATAATAGCACGAGGCCGTAGGCCGATGGCTATTATCAATACCACTTGCTTCAGGAATTTTCCAAAAAATTATGAGAATTTATCAACGAACAAAGGGAATTCGTTTAGAAAAATTTTGGCTATTTTTCATTTCTTTATATATTTTTTTATGAATGTATAATTCTGGCCTACTGAGATATCGGTTAATTATTTCAAAAATTATTTGATAATTTTTAATATCCCAGTAGGCAAGACGTATAACTATTTGTTATTAGTATAATTCAAATGTTATTGGTGAAATTGAATGATGTCATTACATTTTAGAGAATTTCATTGGCTTAAATGAAAATTTTCAGTTGTAATTTCCCAAGGGCGGTGATAAATCGAAATAATTTTTTGCTAAAAATTTCGAAAGCAAGTACATATATTTATTTTATCAATACCACTAGCTTTTATCAATACCACTTGCTTCAGGAATTTTCCAAAAAATTATGAGAATTTATCAACGAACGAGGGGAACTCGTTTAGAAAATTTTTTGCTATTTTTGATTTCTATATATATTTTTTATGAATTATACGTTGGCCTACTGAGATACCAGTTGATTATTTAAAAAATTATTTGATAATTTTTAACATTTTTCTTTTTTGTAATAAAAAGTGTTGTGTAGTAGGAATTACAAAATGGGTCACGACACACATAGATACCTTTTAATACCCAGGTCCCACAACATCATGCGTCTTGAGGTACAGGTGGACGCTTTTTATAAATCTTTGTGGATTGAAGGCACTCCAGACTATTGATTCGGGCAAAGCATTCCATTTGTACGATGTACGTACAAAGAAATCCCCCCCCCCTCCCCAAAGATATCCCAGTAGGCAAGACGTATAACTATTTGTTATTAGTATAATTCAAATGTTATTGGTGAAATTGAATGATGTCATTACATTTTAGAGAATTTCATTTGGTTAAATTAAAATCAAACTAAGGCAAAAAATGTTCAATAGTAATCTCCAAAGGACTGTGATACTTCGAAATAATTTTTTGCGAAAATTTCGAAATTAAGTTAACTAATATCAATGGTACTTGCTTGAGGAACTTTCCAAAATAATATGAGAATTTATCACCGGTCGAGGGCAATTTGTTTAGAAAATTTTTTGCCATTTTTGATTTGATTATATTTTTTTATGTTTTATGCATTATACGTGAATTGTTTTTATTTATTCTGTCCTACTATAAATCTATCGAGATGTGAAATCAAATTAATTTGATCGAAAATTGAAAATAAACAAACAACCAGAAAAATATTATAAATGGTAGAAACAATATCTTTACTAAATATAAATTATTTTTGTATTTTTTTTTAAATTGTATATCCTTAAACTCACTCAAAAAAAATAATAAAACAAAACTTTTTACTTTTTTAAAAATGAAAAATTATCTTAATTTTAATTCTTTTCTTTTTCTTAACTTTACTACATGTTTCGAGATACAATATCTCATCTACAGGTTGTTTGTACAATTAAAGAAATTATGGTCACAATACTAATATTTATACCTAGAAAAACTTATTATCTACTATTTTGAATTTATGGTTCTGGGTGTAAACTAATTGATGGAAAAATTAAACAATTAAAAAAAATCAACAAAAAAAAGGAATAAAAATATAAAACAAAGAGAAGTAAAATTATATATAAAGAAAACTGAAAACATTAAACAAGAGGGCGGGTTATGTGTTTTATTAGTCTATAATATTAAACAATGGAGATTGGATTTAGTAAAGAAACATGGAGTAAAGTTAAGAAAAAGAAAATAATGAAAATTAAAATAATTTTTCATTTTTAAAAAAGTAAAAAGTTTTACTTTATTATTTTTTTTTTTGAATAACAATTTAAAAAAAAAATTACAAAAATAATTTATATTTATAATGGATCACTCAAGTCACTCCGATAATATCATTGATTTTAATATCTTTACTATAAAAATTATTTTGCAGAAAAAAAATTTGACTAGTCATGAAATAATATTTGATGACTTTTATTAATTTGTAATTCTATTAATTCATATTTCTGTAAGAAAAATAAAATATTCGTGATCGTCAACTGTGATATTGGTTGATTATTTGATAATCTCACTACTATTAGTATAATTAAAATGTGATTGGTTAAATTGAATGATGTCATTAGATTTTAGAGAATTTCATTGGCTTAAATTCACACAAAAATAAGCAAAAGATTTTCTACATAATTGATTTTCTCACAAACCATAGAATTTTTCTATGCACAAACAACTATAAGTGCTCCAAACTTAAAAATTTTTACAGTTTGGTCACGCCTACTGAAAACAAAAAAATTGCAAATATTTGTTTTTTTTCTGTATTTTATAAACATAGATAAGCAGATAGTAACAACAGCAGATTGTTGCAGATTGTAACAAAAGTTTTTTGAAGTGAAACTTCTTTATCGGCGTATGAGAGAAATTTTGAAGCAGTATAAAATTTAAAAAAATCGTCACGATTTTCGGTTACGTTGTTTTTTTATAAATTTTAATTTTGTTTTGATAATTTTATTTTTATTAACAGAGTATGCACAATGAAAATACTTTTACTCATGAAAGTTTGTATGATAATTTTTTTTTGCTGTCAGATATTTTATTTTTGATTCATACAAACTATGGTATTCAAACAGTAGGCTTTGTTTTTGCTGTCGGCAATTCTTCTTGTCGTCGATAATTTTGCTTTGTCGTTATGAAAATTCTTTGTTGTCATATTTTTTTCTAACAAAATGAAATATAATTTTATCTTAGTAGGCGCATAAATGCTATAAATTTGTAATTTATGTTTGACAAATAAACATAAACAAGCAATCATTTATGAATGAAAACGGACATTTTTATTATTTGCAATTTTACATAATTTTTTATAAGCTGAATAATTTGTAGAAAAAACTTTATTTAGAAACTAATAATTATTATCTTTTAAATAAAATTATAATTTAAAAAAAATTATCTCATTAAATACCACTCTTCATTGAAATTTTTGTCTAAAATTTTTCAATTTTACTCATTAAATTATTTTTAAGCAACACTGCTCAATCAAACCACTACTTAAACCACTCGTCCTTCGGACTCGTGGTTTATTGTGCGCTTTGATTCGCAGTGTTGCTAAATAATTTAATTCGTAAAATCAAAAAATTTTCGAAAAAATTTCAATGACTCGTGGTATTACAACCGAATATTTATTTTGAAAAAAAAGGTTTTTTTTGTAAATACTTTTTCCTCAATGAAACAGTTAAAAATTTCTTAACTTTTTCCTCATGATTAGTAGAGAATTGAGCTTACCTACATTTTAAAGCATTGTATTTCTCTTAAAAAATAATAATAAACAGTTGCTCAAATCTCATGAGGAAAAACCTCATACATTGTGCATGCACCGTTATTTATTTAGTATTGTACTAAATGTTATATGGATATGTCGATTGTAGATGGTGGTCATGGTAGTCATGGTGGTAATAGTGGTCATGGTGGTCATGGTGGTCATAGTGGTAATGGTGTTCACCGTGGTCACGGTGGTCATGGTGGTCATGGTGGTCACGGTGGTCACGGTTGTCATGGTGGTTATGGTGTTAATTGTGGTCATGGTGGTCATGGTGGTCATGGTGGTCATGATGGTCATAGTGGTTATGGTGGTCACGGTGGTCATGGTGGTCATGGTGGTCATGGTGTTCACGGTGGTCATGATGGTCATGTTGGTCATGGTGGTCATGGTGGTCATGGTAGTCATGGTGGTCAAGCTGGTCATGGTGGTCATGGTGGTAATGGTGGTCATAGTGGTTATGGTGGTCATGGTGGTAATGGTGGTCATGGTGGTCATGGTGGTCATGGTGTTCAAGGTTGTCATGGTGGTTATGGTTAATGGTGGTCATGGTTAATGGTGGTCATGGTGGTCATAGTGATCATGGTGGTTATGGTGGTCACGGTGGTCATGGTGGTCATGGTGTTCACGGTGGTCATGGTGGTCATGGTGGTCATGGCGGTCATGGTGGTCATAGTGGTCATGGTGGTTATGGTGGTCATAGTGGTCACGGTGGTCATGGTGGTCATGGTGTTCACGGTGGTCATGATGGTCATAGTGTTTATGCTGGTCATGGTGGTCATGGTGGTTATAGTGGTCATGGTGGTTATGGTGGTCACGGTGGTCATTATGGTCACGCTGGTCATGATAGTCATGGTGTTCACGGTGGTCATGGTGGTCATGGTGGTCATGGTGGTCATGGTGGTCATGGTGGTTATGGTGGTCACGATGGTCACGGTGGTCATGGTGGTCATGGTGGTTATGGTGGCCACAGTGGTCATGGTGGTCACAGTGGTCATGATGGTCATGGTGTTCACGGTGGTCATGATGGTTATGTTGGTCATGGCGGTCATGGTGGTCGTGGTGGTCAAGGTGGTCATGGTGATAATGTGGTCACGGTGGTCATGGTGAATTGGAGTGTATCAGAGATTTATACGAATATATATACTCACCAAACAATTGGTTATCAATAATCGGCGTTTTTTTTCCTAAGCCTTATCTACCCAATTTCTGTGAAGTTCTAAATAGTAGAAAAATGATATGTCATAAAGAAGTTTCACTTCTTACCTGTGTACTCTGGTACACACACTACTTTTTTTAAGGAATCTAGTTTGATTTAGAAAATCGAAAAATTGAAATATTTCCAAATATTTTCTCATAAAACCCCACCCACTTCATAAAACCCCTCCCCTTTCTCATAAAGCCCCTCAACTTTGAACATTATAAAATAAAAATTTTGAATAAATTCACGGTTATAGGAAATGTTGTAAGGATTCAATGCAAACGATAGCGGTTGGCTCATCATCGTTCTTTGGAGGGGGTTAAGAGTAGAAATTTTGTAAAAACAATAATTTTTGACTTTGCGAGTCATATGAAAGGTGATATTTTTCTTACTTATTTTCAAAAATGTGAAATTTTTTTTATTTATTTTTTAGCTCGTCGTTCAAGTTCTTAATCGCCCTGTTAGTTTTTATTGTTGCTCCCATGTCGTTGTCTTCTTCCACCTATGTCGCCTGTAAATTGGTTAATTGATATTTTACATCCTTGTTATTTGCTTTATTGTTGTTGTTCCGTTGTTGTATATAAATAATGTTTCTATTTGTAAGAAATTGGTATATCCAGTTAGTTTCATGTGTTTTTCTATTATTTTGTTCTTATTTACGTTATCGAAAGCTTTTATATATCTATCGTTACTATACTCTGCATTTTATGATTTGTTTTTGTAGCTTGTATTTCGCTAAATAAATTAATAAAGTAATTCATTATGTTGCATTGTAATGAAGAGCTGTCTCACTGGCGAACCAATGAGGCGGCATAGCAGGTCGCGTAACTAAATGAGGTTTTATTTTTGTGCTCCGGCTAATCACAGTATGGAGTTCGATTGGTAAACCCTGCTGATCCAATACAAATGCAGACATGTACGCGAATTTTCAAAATAGATCAGAAATGGAAACAAATACAAGGGCAAAAATGAGACTCTGGCGACCCCCTTCTACGAAAGAACCACGGTCGGCACGTTCAACCCCCTCGTTCACTCACATACGCCCTCACATACACACACACACATTCACACCCCTAAATCCCCCAAATAATAAAGAAAAAAAAACAATCAACTAAACTCACCCATGGTTATATCCTCCTCACCTCCAAAATCCGCCTGGTTTCAGCCCTCCATCAGCACCGCCATATACACGTTGATTAAAATTAGGTGGTCGTACTTGATATGAAGCAGCGATGAATTAATTTGGTAATCAACAGCGTTGAAGAAATTTGTATTGAGAATCGTCGAACAAGTTTATCATCAGAATCGTTGAACAAATTCGCAGTCAAATGCGTTGACTAACTTTACAATCAAGTGTGTTGAATAATTTTAGAATCAAAATCGTTGCATAAATTCGTAGCCAAATGCGTTGACTAACTTTACAATCAAGTGTGTTGAATAATTTTAGAATCAAAATCGTTGCATAAATTCGTAGCCAAATGCGTTGACTAAATTTACAATCAAGTGTGTTGAATAATTTTAGAATCAAAATCGTTGCATAAATTCGTAGCCAAATGCGTTGACTAAATTTATATCTAAAATCGTGGACTCAGTTTATAAACAAATGCGTTGAATAATCTTATAATCAAGATCGTTGCATAAATTCGTAGTCAAATGCGTTGACCAAATTTATATCTAAAATCGTGGAATCAGTTTATAAACAAATGCGTTGAATAATCTTATAATCAAAATCGTTGCATAAATTCGTAGTCAAATGCGTTGAATAATCTTATAATCAAAATCGTTGCATAAATTCGTAGTCAAATGCGTTGACTAAATTTATATCTATAATCGTTGAATCAGTTTATAAACAAATGCGTTGAATAAAATAGTAACCACAATCGTTGAATACATTCGTAGTCAAATGCGTTGACTGAATTTATATCTATGATCGTTGAATCAGTTTATAAACAAATGCGTTGAATAAAATAGTAACCACAATCGTTGAATACATTCGTAGTCAAATGCGTTGACCGAATTTATATCTACAATCGTTGAATCAGTTTACAAACAAATGCGTTGAATAAAGTAGTAACTAAACTCGTTGAATAAATTCGTAGTCAAATGCGTTGACTAAATTTATATCTATAATCGTTGAATCAGTTTATAAACAAATGCGTTGAATAAAATAGTAACCACAATCGTTGAATACATTCGTAGTCAAATGCGTTGACCGAATTTATATCTACAATCGTTGAATCAGTTTACAAACAAATGCGTTGAATAAAGTAGTAACTAAACTCGTTGAATAAATTCGTAGTCAAATGCGTTGACTAAATTTATATCTATAATCGTTGAATCAGTTTATAAACAAATGCGTTGAATAAAATAGTAACCACAATCGTTGAATACATTCGTAGTCAAATGCGTTGACCGAATTTATATCTACAATCGTTGAATAAATTTTATAATCACAATTGATGAATGAATCTGTAGTCAAAAGCGTTGACCAAAATTGTAATAAAAATTGTTGAACAAAGTAGTAACCAAAATCGTTGAATGAATTTGGTAATTACAGTTGAGTAGGTAGGAAGACAAAATATGCAGCAACAATCGATTTCAAGAATTGTTGAGTCCAATTATGAATACAGTTGAATACGGTACCAAAAACGCAATGTAGCTATTAGGGTAACTAAATGTTGATTGAATTCGTAATATGGTTGACTATGTTGATACTCCACGGCAATAGTTATATAAACACTCGTAGCCACACTTTGCGAACATAGTTGAGAAAAAAGTTGAAACTACAATATGGCACGACGTCGAATACAGTGGTAATTAAAGCCGGAAACGCTGACCATACATTGCCATAAATCGTGGCAGCAATTCGTAATTATAGTTGAATCCGTGGAAACTACCGGACGACAGCACGTAGAAATGAATGCTGGATAAGTTAGCCAATACCGTAAACTTAAGTAGTACTCTTAATAAGTTGATTGAAATATTATTTAGGTACGCTGCATTGTATTCAAATATCCTGATAATACCGTGTACAGGTGTCACACAGCTAACATCCACGAATAAATACGGGGGTAGCGGTAGTAAATAAATTTTTTCCAAGAACACAGAGTTTAGATTTTATAATGTACAATTTAATAACATAATATCACTACTTGATGAATTAAACTAATAACACGGAAGGCATTATATTCATTTAATAGTCTAGTCAATTAAACTAATCACACTGAATTCTGATTTAATATATATATAATTAATAACAAATGATCGTTTATATTTTATTTTAGTTATATTCGGATTCTAACAACGAACCCTCTAAAATACATATAATTTACTTCACAGCATAATAGTAATAATTAATAAATTAGTCCCATGAATCAAGAGTTTACGCTCGGTGTTTCAATATTCTACTATCACTCGTTAATAAATTAAATTTAAGATCACCGAATTCTGATTTTCTAATGTTCATGCAATATACCAGTACTCGCTCTCAATCAATACATTTTTTTTTTGACTAGGAACACGGAATTTCAAAAGAAAACAAAAAAAAATTGATTTAAAACATACACGCACTATACAGTTCATCAAATTTATCTTAGATTATCAATAAATAAATTAGTCCTACGATCACAGACTTTTCTCCATTTTCCTAATAATCAATTAACACCGTTTAGTAAATTTAGCTAGGTACACGGAATCTCAAAAGAAAACACAAAAAAAAATTGATTTTAAAAAAAAAATATATACACGCACTATACAGTTCATCAAATTTATCTTAAATTATCAATAAATAACTTAGTCCTATGATCACAGATTTTTCTCGGTTTTTCTAATAATCAATTAACACCGTTTAGTAAATTTAGCTAGGAACACGGAATTTAACAAGGAAAAAAATCTTATTTTAACACACAAAAACTGTACATTCACATACAGGGTTATATTGGTTTTCCTTTTGTTTTATGGTATAACGTTTCTTTAAATTTTTTTGTTGATTCATCTGTTTGAAGGTTAACATGAACGGAAGTTCTAATTTTGCCATTAGGATATGCACATAACAGAAATTATCATATAATATTGCAATATCAATGTTTTATTACATCGGAGAGAGGTGCCCGGAATCGCGTTGTGGCACTATTGTATTAATATTTCGGAAATCACATTAACCAACAAAAACCAAACATATTAAAGGTTCATATAACGGCACTCCCTCGTACGGTTTTGGTAAAACATTCCTTGGTAACTTTGAGTTAAATCTGAGACCAGTCCCGTATACTTTGGTTCGGATATTTGCACACTATAAACGATATCTATCAAATACGGAGCAATGACCGTAATGCCGTGATGCGGCTTAAATCGAGAAAATTCTCTAATTAAAATGTGTCAACTTACGGGTAAATTATTTACGGTTGTCCGTATTGTGTTTTCCTGGTTGACCTATCCAATCACCATGATAATCAGCCAAAATCCACTCATGGTTTTATATAGATTCCTATTTTGTTGAGAGATTCGTTCACGGTATCCAGAATCAATCTTTTTGCACACCACAGTTTGATATCCGTCCAATTACCAACAAAAATCAACTCCGCACCCAACAGAAAAAAATGGAAATCTGACAGTCGACTAAGAGACGTCAAACATCAAAATGCAAACGTAATAGAACTAAGAACCAAAAACATTACAGTAGAACCAATATATACCAAAAAAAATTCCTTTTTTGAAAATCGAAAAACCTCGAATATAGTGTTTCCGATGCAAAACCATTAATTCAAAGCAAATATACAATTGGTAGGAAATTTTTATGGTTATACCAAACCGTTTGAGTTTTTCAAAATGAAATAATGCGTGAATGAATTAAATTTTCTTTTTGTGCAAAGAGAAGAAATTGAATGTACAACAAAGCAAGATAATACTTCTTTGCAGGTTAATGACTGTAAAAATAAACGCACAGCTGTTGTAAGGTTTTGAAAACTTCGTTGTATAAGTTACGTTTGATGTTTAGGCATTCAAATTGAAGTAATAGAGTGAACCAAAGTGAATGGAAATATAGTATGGGTTAATTTTAGTGAATTGCAAAATTAAATAGCAATGTTTATAGAGACAAAACTTAAGGAAAATTTTTACATTCATACGATTTTCGATCAAGATGAAAGTTTACTATAGGTAATGACAACTTTAAATTAATTACAATTTCAAATCAATTAGTGCAAGGAGCTCAACTCTCTTCAAACACGTCCGTCCAGCTAATGAAAATTTAGTTAAATTTTAAGAAGAATAGGAAAACGATGAGTTACGGGGACTATAAAATTATGGCTATTAAAGGTGAATGGCTGGGAAACTACTACGCGCGGTACATGTGAATAATAAAAAAATGAAAACCAATAAATCTGAGACTATAATACACTGGGTTCAGACATTAGCCCAGACTATCCATTACAGCATCCTTTTCTGAAACAATATGAGTTTGTTGGTACATATTATATTTTGTGATTCTAGATGCTGGTTTAGCTGTTCTGCAGGCATATGGGTCTGTAGCTTTCTGTTAGATTTTCATTGTTATTTGATTTTTTATTATTATTATTTTTGATTTTTTTCTGGATATTCTTGATTAACATATATTTCATTTGGGTATACTACTATTTTTGTCGCTATATCCTGCTTTAATGCTATGAAATTTTTTAGTGTTCTGTATGATATTTTGTTCTGTCCCCTGTGCTGTATTTTGTTCTTGTTCATTGTTTCTATTATTATTTGTGCGTTGAAGATTTTTTTATTTATTATTGTTTTTTCCATTGGTATTGTTATATTTTGAACAAAGTTTGGTGTTTAGTGTACGGTTTATGCTGGTTACAAACTGGTCCTAAGATTCCTCTTTAGCTTTTTTCAACTCTCTTTAGTATTGTTCCTGATCTAGAAAGCTTAATGGCTGTGTTCAATTTTTTATGTATTTTAGCTTCTTTATTTTTGCCCTTCAATGTTCCATTGGTTTTGTTTTTTTAATTCGACCAGGGTTTCCGGATGATTTTGTTATTTACAGTTTGAGTTTTGTGTTTTGTTTTATTTTTTCCTTTATCATTGTTTCTATGTTATTATTGTTGTCAAAATCGGTTTCATTTATATATGATATACTGAGTATTACATCTTTCCCTTTTGTTATCTCTCTTTTGTTTCCTGGATGTTTCGTTTATTTTAGTATTTATTATGATTGGCATGATTCTAAATTACTGTCGATGCAATCCCATGTTGTTCTTCTGTGGATAGTGGATACCATGGGTACATAAAGAAATATCTATTGCAGAGTTCGAGTGGTTGCATATATTTTGTGTTGTGTGTTTTCCTGTGTAAAGTAGTGGCATACTCCTATTTTTGATTATTTCGGCTATCTAAGCTATCTTCGTAGTTGTGGTTTCCTCACATGTTGCTGCACACAGTGATATCTCCTAATAGTATTGACTAACTATTTTTCAGCCTTTTCAATTATTTTTGGTATTTGCGGTTGGGGTCTTTGATGTGTCCATGTTCCATTTAAAATAGTTATATTGATTTTGTGTTTTTAAATGCACATTTGTAGGATATTTATGTTGCTTCTCGAGCTTCTGATATTTGATTGGAGAAATATTAAGTTGTACTTTCCATGTCGTTATGTATTTCAGATTATAGTTCTCAGTTCTATTTGTGGAAGGTACATTTATTTATTCTGTCATAGATTTTGAATTCCTTTCTTGATATTCTGTGGGTCACTTCTGTAGTATTTTTGACTATTGTATTACTTTCCTTGAAAAATGTTCCCAGCTCCCAGTATACCATCATTGTTTTTTGGCGTTTTTGTGTTTATTAAAATATGGAAAGGTCCATTATCACCTATTTTATATTTGTTTTCCCTCTTTGATTCTGTGGATTCCTTTAAGGTTTGTTGATTTGTAATAATTTTTCCTCTTCTATATCCGTAGAATTTTGTATTTTTCACTTCGTCTTTCTTAATTCTTCTTCTTCGGTGCCTTTTTCTTAGATATTCGTTTTTTCTTCTATTAATTACTTACTAGCATTTAGATCGTCGTACCCCCTAAATTTATCGTCTGATATTGTGGCGTCTTTTTGTTTTGGTCCGCTTGGGCCACCATTTTTAACTATCCTTTTTTCACTTATTTTAATTTTTAAATGTTTTACTTTTTTACTTCATTATGGTTTTTATTTTGTGACGAAATCGATCGACAATTGTGTGACTAGCAAAAAATTTTATAAATTGAAAACCGTGTTTTGTTAGATTCAGTCTTATTATTCATGATGGGATAACTTTTCATTGGAGTGATGTTATATCACAACTAGTTCTGTGAATTAATTGTAAACATATTCCAGTTGCAGATTTTCCTAAAATTTGGCATATTTTAAGTAATTTTAAAAAAATAAACATTTTTAAGCAATGTGTGTGGTTTTTGCATTACATCTATCATTTCAAGCAAGAACACTAAATTTTTAAATTATAAAAATTGGGAAATTTACGATCTGGCATATTTATTCAAATGAGTTTTATCGTTAACAAAACAAAAGGCCTGTCTGTAATTTTAAAATGTTTTGACTAAATATAATAAATCTTTAAAATTTAAAAAAATGAAAGAAAAAAAGATACTTTTTGAATACCATGTTTGAAATATTGAAATTAATTATTTTTTCTAAAAAATAAATATTTTTGGTAGGTTTAGTATTATGAGGCCTCACTTAGTACCTTACAAACAAACAAATTTTTATTAAAATCGGTAAGCCCGTCCGAGCACAATTTAGCTTTAAACTTTGTTTGTCACTATATTTCTTAACAAATTTCCAATCACTCTGTTCTTATTATACATAAAATTACCAAAGTGGCGATAAAATCGGCAATGGTCGGGTTCAAAACATCGGCATCTTTATTCGATTTTTTATCTATTATAAATTTAAAAAGTCTTCTTTATCACTTAAGATGTTTGCACTTACGAGTGCATAAGGCGAATGAATTTTTAAATTCTCAATTCAGATTAATCCAGCTGATGGCCTGATCTGTCAAAAAGTTAATGCAAAGTCGTTTTAGAATTATAATTCTCTAGACTAAAGATTTTTGTGAGCAATGAAACGAAATCAAGTAAGAGATTTGTGTCCTTTAGGTTCAAAAACGATCTATTCCACTTTACGAGTTTTCGAGATAAATGAAAAAAACTTTTTATTTTGAAGTTATTTACAAACACGGTGATTTTATTGTTTAATCCATTTCTTTAGGTATTTTTAATTAATTTGTTTGAAGTGTAAAACAATGTAGGTAGTAAAGTTAAGCTGGAATTTTAGAAACAATTTTGGAATAGACACGTTTTGAACTTTCCACGATGGAATAGGATCGTTTTGAAACATATTGCTCCCGGAAAAGGTATGTTTTGAAACTAACATTTTGATTGATCATTTGGTTTTCTGCTTTTCGAATTTTTAAACCAAGAATTTTTTACCACGTTGATTGATTTTAGATAATGCAATAAAACAAGCAATTGATTTCTTAAATATCTTTATTATAGATAAGTTTTATATCTCTTTTAAATAAATAATAACCAAAAATCACATTTGAAACAAAATAAAATAAAAATTTATAAAAATCACAATAAATTCAATCACATAATCTAAATCAGTAGGTAAAACATAATATCACTTAAATTTAATATGTAAAAATTGCTGCAAAGACAATAATTATTAAATTCGTAATGCATCTTCCACTTCTATGTTATTGCAACATATAGGGTCATCTTCATCGATAGATTCAACAAATTGTTGATTATTGGTATCCATAATATTTTTTTAGAAGTTTAAATTCTGCATACTTCTCCATTTGCTGCCAAAATGTTATTTTAACAGTTTATCCACATCCGAAATTTTCGCCTCTTTCACCTTTACACCATTGGGTATAACTACTGGAGCCATTCTTGTCAAATTTGCACCTCGTTTAATATTTGGCTTTGGTTCACCAATGTCTGATTTGTGAAATTTCTCTCCTCGCACTTTAATGATGCCGCGATTAGTTTTGGTTATTACAAACCGTTTGCTTGGGTTGAATTTGAAATGCCATGCAGATGGCGGTTTAATTGTTTTTGTGACTTCGGTTTTAAAATCCAGAACGGTACACTCTTTACTGTCCAACCCAATTAAAGTACCATGTTCTTTGTATATCTTTAAATAGTCTTGGAGCTCCACGATTGTTTCTTTCACTTTAACTTTTTTTTCAATTTGAGCGAAAACTCTGTCAGGGGGAATGTACGAATGTCCGGGAATCAGGAAAACCAACTTTATTTTTGTGACATTTTGCGACCTTTGATAAAAAGTATTCGCACATTCCCACCATAAGAGAATTTTATTCTCGCCACCACATCCGTCGGCCACTAAGCGATCCATGTGGCAAAGTCGATGGTAAACGGCGAAGCTATTTCATTGGAACCCTTGACGTGAACATTCTCTGTCCAGTAACACAGAAAGACGTTGTCTGTTGAAATTATTATTATGATTATTATTATTACGATTATTATGAAATAAAGGATTTTGGCACCAAACGCATGTTGTGGAATAGGCATGTTTTGTTTTTTAACGGCATGATTCCTATTGGAATAGATTGTTTTTGATTGCAAAATAAAATGGAATAGCTTTCTTTTGTTTCAAAAGTTATGACGTAATAGATTGCTTTTGAAACGAAACTGAAATTTGCTACCCAATTTTCTCAGAAATAGATACCTATTTTTGAATTTTTATTTTACGCATACTTGCAGTTTAATGGAAAGAAACGAAATCAATTAATAACTCAAAAATTTTAAAAAGTGGAATAGATCGCTTTTGAACCTTAAGGACACATTTATTTTAAATCAACTTCAATAGTTCTTTCTAGTTCATTTATGTAAAATTCATATTTTTGTGTTGCATTAAACAGTACCATTGATTCGACTATATTTGTGATAGACTAACATTGAAACACCTAATTAATTCAAAAATATATTAAAATAAAATTTCAAGTGGATTATAATTCCTATAATATGTAGGGGCTGAAATCTTAAGTTTTGAGATATCAAGACTTCGGTCTAGATAAAGGATTTTGATATAGTTTTCGGCAAATAACTTTTATGAGGACATGGTTTTTAGTTTTGGACAGCGATGTAAATCAAACATAACTTTTTGTTAAAGAACATGTACGTTTAGAGATGTATTACAAAAGTAACACGAAACATTAATACGTTGTCCAAAAATTATAACAGATCATAAATTAACATAATTTAGTGAAAAGATTATACAATCAGAAACCCCTCTAAAACCTCTCCATTTAGCGTTTCGAGAAAATATTTCAAAATCACAAATTCATATTTCTTTCAAAATTCCAAAAATATTGTAAAAATTAAATAAAATCAAAAATTCAAATTTTTTTCAAACAAAATTCTAAAAATATTTCAAAAATTTTTACTTAATACAAGATTAAAACTATTTTCAAAAATTCTAAAAATTTAACAAAATCACAAATTGTAACTTTTACCAAAATTATAAAAATTATTATAAAATCGAAATTTTAAAATTTTTCAAAATTCTGAATATATTCCAAAAATTCTTACAAAATCAAAAATTGAAACTTTTTTCAAAATTCAAAAATTCTATTTTGTTTTCAAAATTCTAAAAATATTTCAAAAATTGGAATAAAATCAAAAATTTAAACTTTTTCTTAATTCTAATATAATATTCCAAAAATTCTTAAAAATTCAAAAATTCAAATTTTTTCCAGAACTCTAAAAATATTGCAAAAATTATAACAATATCAAAAATTGAAACTTTTCCCAAAATTATAAAAATTATAATAAAATCAAAAATTTTAAATTTTTCAATATTCTATAAATATTCCAAAAATTCTTACAAAATCAAAAATTGAAACTTTTTCAAAATTCCAAAACTATAACAAATTCAAAAATTTCCATGTTCAATTTCATTTTCAATAACATTTTCAGCAAACTCCTCAAAAACCTTCCATTTAGCGATTCGAGAAAATATTACAAAATCACAAATTCACATTTCTTTCAAAATTCTAAAAATATTGTAAAAATTATAATAAAATCAAACTTTTTTCAAAATTCTAAAAATATTCCAAAAATTATTACAAAATCAAAAATTGAAACTTTTTTCAAAATTCCAAAAATTATAATAAAATCAAAAATTAAAAATTTTTCAAAATTCTAAAAATGTTCCAAAAATTCTTACAAAATCAAAAATTAAAATTTCCAAAATTCTATAAATATTGCAAAAATTATTACCAAATCAAAAATATAAACTTTTTTCAAAATTCCAAAAATATTTCAAAAACTATAACAAATTCAAAAATTTCCATGTCCAATTTCATTTTCAATTACATTTACGTCATAAGAACAGCTAAATTTTTTTTCCAAAAAATTGGCTAAAAAATAAATGAAATCCTATTTTTGAAACACTTGACATTATTTTTTTGACAAACTTATAATGCCATAATTCTCTATAATAATAATAAAATTTTATGTCATACAAATTATTAATTTTATTTTGTTGCAAAAAATTGGGTAAAAAAATAAATAAAAATCTTTCTTTTGACACACTTGACAACATTTTTTCGACAAACTTATAATAATAATAAAATTTCATTTCAACAAATAATAATTTTATTTTTTTCCAAAAATTCGGGTAAAAAAATAAATAAAAATCTTTCTTTTGACAAACTTGACAACATTTTTTTGACAAACTTTTAATGCAAAAATTTAGTTTTTGATCTCACAGACGAATCCCGACCATTCAGATTTCTCCACGTTCTTTGTTCCTACTCATTATCACTTAAAATGAACGTGTTTTAAACAAAAATATGCATATTTCCTTGTTTTGACACACTTGACGATTTTTTTGACACACTTCCGATACAGTTATCGAACATTTCTTTCTTTCGGCTCTTACCATTGAGTGTACCTATTTTTAGAATGCACAATTAAATCCCTTCAGCCATTTTCTAGATTTCGTCGGTTGTGACGGCCGGCAGACAGACATACATTTTTTTTGCTTTTTTAGAATCAGTAGGTTCTAAAACGTCGAGAAATGCCAAAAAGTGGGGGTAAGAATTTCACTTTTAGCTCATGAATGTGTTCACGAATTACTTAGGCCTTTCAGACCGAAGTAATTCGTGAACGGCATATTTGTCAAATGTTCTAATTATTTTCATTTTACATGTGGAAAAGTAATGTGTAATAGGATATCTGTTTATATTGTATATATTTATTCTGTGATTAAGAACTTTCAAAAATGCTGGAAACAAATGATCTAGAAAGACTTAATGAAATCAGTAATCAGTAAATAATTTAAACTTTTTACTTAAATGACAACAAAATGTGTTTACATAACATAGTTGTCCGGTTTTAGTAAACAAGATTATAAATTTAATTACGCTGTAAAAATTGTCAAAAGATTAGTATATTATATTCAAATAATGGAATAATAATCGAAATTAATCCTATAATGGTTTGATAAAAATAGTTATTTTTTATTATCCAATCTAACATTACAAATATGTATTGTATACATATAAACACGTTTAAATGCTTTGTTTATTTTCGATACGTATAGGAAAATCCCTCGATAAAAATAGTATCAATATTTGAGCAATGAATATGAAAACCTGTTATAGTATTTTACATTACAAACCAGGCAAAATGGTTTTCACTGGCGAATGGAGGATATAACTGGCGAGTGAAAGTCCGTTACCTCCTTGAGCCAGTAAAACCAGTTACCTGACGTGTCTTGTATAATATTTTATTTGTTACTAAATTGTAAACAACTAAATAAAAGTCGAATAAAATTAAAAATGATCAAATTCTGTTTTCTTTCAAATTATTGCTCAAAAGTCAAATAGAAACCTTAGAAATATTTAGAAACCAAATATTTAATTTATATGAAACAAAGAAATAAAAATGTTCAAATGTTAAAAACGCTACTATCTTTTTCAAATTTCAAATTTTTCTACTAACTTGTTAAATTCATAACTGGTCTGCTGTCAATTTAACACTACCAGCCAGGTAAAATGACCTTTCAACGTCAAGTGGCAGTTCGAATAAATGACGTTTACAATTTACTCAATTTAGTAACAAATAAAAATTTTTAAGAAGGAACATAAATAAAACGGAATATGAATTTAAATAAAGAATCAGAATCTTATAATTTTTATTTTTATATCAGAATCTTTTTATTTTTATATCAGCCAAGAAGCTTTTTGGATTTCACATTTGTTGTTATTCAATAATTCCATTTAATTTTAAAATAAAGTATAGAGTAATTGAACCTCACCGCAACAGCATTTGTTCTAGCATCTTGACTGTCCCTTTCTGATTTCGCTACAATTTCATACACAGATAGCCAATAACCGACTTAAGTCATTTATAGCACCTTTTAAGGTTAATTGATCGGACTTATGCATGAAATAGCTTAAAATTTTGTAACCATTTTTTAAACCTGTGTTAAACTTAAAAAATAATTTCAAAGATGGCGCTGTTGGTGGTACCCGCATTTTTACTACATTTTTTCCCAGAAAAAAAATGCTCAATTAATTTATAATCCAATAATAAATTTTTGCGCTGGCATAACTTACGTTTTAAAAATAAAATTCTTACAAAATTTGTATTTCCGTTTTTTTCAAAATTTTTCTTAAAACAATACAGTGAACCACTGAAATTCTAGTTTTATAGAAATTTCATGACCATTTAATTATTTTAAGGTACAAATTAAACATTTGAGGGTGCGGGTGCGTTTTAAATAATTTTTCTTTTCACCCATTTACTCTGTCCAAAATTAATTGTAAATGCATATTCCAATATATTAAAACTCACTCTGATAAGTAAATATGTAATGTGAAAAATGATGTGAAATAAAAATTTCTACAAAATTTTAAATATTTTTTATCAAGTCCAATCAATTACCTTTAAAATTAGCAATAAATGCCTCAAATCGGGTCAGCCAATCGTTAGCAATCGGTAGTCAAAGAGGCTCATGTTTTGCGTAAATGTGTTTAAAATTTAATTTTTTGAAAAAAATGGTATTTTTATTTTGTCATTGGGTATATGTGTATGAAATTATATCGAAATCAGAATCGGTCAGGAACTTCGATGTTGTGGTGACGTGGAATTGCTCTATAACATTAAATAACATATAACCTCTAAATATTATCAATTTTTATAATATCTGGGCGTCAGGCGTGTTTTTATCACTCTCATCTATGTTCAAGAAAATTGTTTTAAAAACTGTTAGTTGACGGCTTCTAGCATAATGTTTATACTGTCCGATTTCTGAATAAATTAATAAAGACAAGCTTGGCAGAGATCTAGCCTTGCAACCTAAAAATCAACAGTTTTTAAGATGAGAGTTTCTTAAAATTAATTTGAAGTTCTATAATCCAAATAACTAATTAATTAAAATGTGATGACTCACAAATTGAAATTTGTGGACAACTCTTTGGAAATGGACACCTGAAACGGACTCCTTGTTTTTGCGTTTTATATTAAAAATTGTTTATCACCGATTGTTAAGTAATAAATTTTTATTTATTTCTGTAAAATTAGCTTTTTTATTACAAAATAATTGTAACTTTATTATTGTCATTTCAGTAAGTCTACATATAACGGTTCCTAAAACAATTTTCTTGAACATAGTTGAGAGAGATAAATATATGCCTGCGACGTTCAGATATTACAAAAACTGATACTATTTAGATGTACACATAAGCGTAACAAATATAGGTCCCAAGTATTAATTTAATTCATAAAGAGAGATACATAAAATACTTAACGGGCATTAAAAAATAGCTAATGGACTGCGATTAAAAAATTCGGTCGTGAACAAATTGATTTCAGTTATTTATGAAGAATTAAAAGACTTAAAAGACGCTAGACTTAAATGTTTAAAGGATTTTTTTGAGCAATTAATCTCAAGTAGCAATCAAAATAATTATAATAAAATAATTAATTAAATAATAATTAAACTAAGAATAACATTAAAATTCAAAATTGAATAAGAATAGAAATTTCTAAACTTAAGTAGGTAAATAATGATGACATTTCAACTTCGGACTACATCGCCACGGTGGCGTAGTAGATAGCGCGCCTTCAAAAGGGTTTGAACTATGGCACTGATGGCTTTAAATCCAAACTGAAACACGTTTAAGAGAATTGCAGTTTTTCGCTGAGAAACAGCGAAAATATTTGGAGCTGAAAAATCCAAATTATTTTTTTAGGTACTTGAGTTTAATTGCTCACAAAAATCTTCAAAATGCAAGTGAATTAAAAATTCTAAGCCAGTTTAATGTACAGTGGAGGCAGAAAGTATGAGGTACACTTTAATTTTTAGTAAAAAAGCAAAAATTAAATATGCACTTCATTTTATTGTGTTATAATAATATTGAAATATAAAACTTTAACTTTTTAACACCGAATTAAAAGTAATTTAGCACACATTTACGTTTATTTAGCCCAATATTGGACTTTTCGAAATAACCACACATTTTTTTAATAATTTTTGGCAGTTTTTGGCATTCTACCGACTAATTTGTCAAGACATTCTGCATCCAAATTATCCCACACTGACTGGAGTATCTTCCAGAGATTAATAATAGATGCAATATTTGTTTTTCGAACCTTCCGATCCATTTCTTCCCATAGTAATTTGATGTGGTTGCAATCAGGAGTTTGTGGTGGCCACTTCAACACTGTGAGCACTTCCAAATTCTTTTAAAATTGCGTGCATATCTTTCTTTTATGTTTGGGGTAATTATCCTGTATATAAAGACTTATTGATTCCGAAATAGTTTCTTAGCAGATGGCACAACTTGGGTTTCAAGAATGTTTCTATACATTTCCTTATTCATAATCCCCACAATTCTGTGCAAGCTACTTGCCGCCAAAGCATCTCCATACCATAACGGATCCTCCACCATGTCACACAACCAAGTCATCTTGTGCAGTCATCTAAATCATTCTCCATCCTTGCGTACTACGGAAATTATTCGCTTGGTTCCAAACTGCGATTCACCGGTTCACATGGCTTTCCATCACTGTCGAGATGAACAATCTTTGTGTGCCAGTGCCTATTTTAACTGTTTTTCCTGGTTGCAGTAATGATTTCCGTGCGGCAACTCGTTCATTAAGACCTTTTTCTCGAATAATACTTTTTATTGTAGACACACTAACTTTCGGATCATGGAATTTATTGTACTTCAGAGTAACTTCGCAGGATAGACAGAGAGATATCCGCTATTTCAATTTCTTGACGTTATGATGTATTTTTTTGGGCAGCGAGAACGTTTTTTTGAGTGGTGAGTGTCTGGAGCACGATAGCGCGCAAACGTACGATGGACAGCTCGACGAAAAATATTCATTTTTAAGCAATTTAAACTTGAGAATATTCTTCTTCGTGATAAACAAATATTCTCTCACGTTGAATTATTGATAATTCTTATCTTTTAATCATTTTATCGCTGAATATTGTAAAAAAAAGTCCTTTATAGACTAAGATTAAAAAAAAATATAGATTTACCGTTATTTCTTAATATAAATATGTGTGTACGCTAAGGAACCTCAGTTTTATTAGAAAAAAATACAATAATTTTAAATGCAGGTACATTAATCACTTTATCAAGATATTTACTTTAAGGAATTTTTTGCCTATTTTCCAGAAATATCTGTATATATTTTTTTATTTTTTTTAATCACTCCTGAAATATAGTTATATGTTTAACAAATTGTGGTTGTTAAAACAAATTTAAATATCTAAAATAGTTGCGATATCTATACAACTTCAAAAGTTATTTTGATTTATTTAACATGCCTCATACTTTCTGCCCCTACTGTACATAAAGATATAAAACATTGTAATTTGTATTTCGTATATACAAAAATATTCATTCAAATAAAATCCACATTTTATATATTTTATGTTTATTAAATTAATTATTTTAGTTACTATTCAGGTTTATTGGTTTAAACAAATGTTTTATTTTAATCAAAATATTTGTTTTGATTAAATTTAACCTTGACCTTTTTAACAAACAAACAAGCTGTTAATATGTTTTCTGGATAATATTGTGCTGATGCAACTTTTTACTTTTTAAAATGTTTTCTCTGTTTTATTTCATTATTTTTTCAAGATAATTCTCTTGATATTTTAGAAATCTGGTAACTTCCGTGTGGTGAGATCGAAGTATTAAATTTACGCTAACAAAACATAAACATTTTTCAGACCTTAGGTTTTCTTCCAATTTTTTCGCCAAAGATACAAAAACACAAAACAAAACATGAATGTGT
This sequence comes from Diogma glabrata, assembly GCA_963693315.1. Lineage (NCBI taxonomy): Eukaryota > Metazoa > Arthropoda > Insecta > Diptera > Cylindrotomidae > Diogma > Diogma glabrata. The sequence goes on along the minus strand of OY856186.1, from coordinate 78,814,115 downwards.
TATTCTGTAGTTCGATAACTCCAGAACCACATGTTTCTATTTAGAAAATTCTTACACTAAACAACTTGATTAAGCGCTAAGGTGAAATTTATTTTAAAATTAAATTTTTTACAATTTAAAACAATTGAGACGGATTCCAAATCCGAAATTATGACAAACTATCGTATTTAGAACAGCTTTATAAAAGTAAAAAAGTGCCCATTCATTCCAAATGGATATTTCAAAATGTGCATTTCATCAAGTCTGTCTGCACCGACCTAGACTTATGTTTTGTTCTGCTTTTAAGGATTTTACATTTATTTTCACTGTTTTTGAATTGTTTGGAACACAATTTTCATTCAATAAATAATAACAAAATAAATAATTTTTTCTGTACCAACTATTAAAACGTGCTATTATCAACTAAAATTAGAGGGGAAAGTTGCACTTTACCATCAAGGGTAGATAAATTAGCACTTTAAAAGCAAGGGTAGATAAAGTATTTTGATATAAGTATTTTACTGTTGATATTCTTCAAATTTTTCCAAAATTCAAAAAAAATTGATTTGTTTGTTTATTTATAAAATTCAAAAAGTTATCAACGCCACCTCATTCTCATTTTTTCGCGAAAATGTTTTTTCCTGACACTTTTAATTTAATTTATCAATGATTTTTCTTCATTTTTTGGTCTTCTTTAACAGTTGCTATAGAAAAAAATGTTGTATTCCACACGATGATAAAATCGCTCTCAAAGATAAAGTGTAATTTTATCATCTTGTACAATAAGGGCCGATTGTATACAAGGATGGATAGAAAAAAATCCGAGGATAAAATTAGCTATCTTCATCCGAGGATTCTTTTTTTTCGTCGATTGTATGAACACGGATAGATTAATTTTTATTGCAGTTTATAGCATTTTTTTTATAAGTGGCACTACTTTTTCTTTTACTTTCATATTAAATAAATTTAATTATAAATTAAATATTATTTCAAAATTGAAATTGAATATATCAAAGTTATATTAAAAATATTATTTATTTTACTATTAATTTATATCAAAAAACAAATTTTTGAAACGCAGAAATTTAAATTCAAAAATAACCACAAATTCAAATCAAAATTTTCCTGCGATGCGCATGTCAAGAAAAAATAAATTGTTTTATCATTTGTTTTAGAGAAGAAAAATAGAAGATATAGTCCGGTAGAAATAGACATTCCAAATTGCAATAATTCCCATAGAGCTGAAAATTGATACAGACCTTAAGTTCACCATTATAAGTAACATGTCAAAAGTCCCCATCGATCCCATGTGTGCGTAAAAAGTTATTCAAGGTCAAAGGTAAAAAAAATCGTTTTTTTGCGTTTTTCTCGTCATCGGTAAATATTATCGCCGAAATAGGTGAAATAAAACTTGTAGATCATTAAATTTTCTACAAAAAATGATTAATACTTTTTTTCGTATGAATCCCCGTTTAAGAGATATCGCGGTTTCAAAAGATGAAAATACTAAAAAACACGTCTACGTCGTCTATATGCATCATTAGACTTTTAATATTATGGTATCAGTAACAATATTAGTATGTGTAACTTACACATATTATATATCATTATCATCATCAATATAAAATATTAAAGAATATACACTTAAAAGAAACTCAGTCCCCAATTTCATTCGTCCGTATAACCTTGAGAAACATCTGTTTGCTTTTCTTTTGTTTTTGAGTATAAATTAGCCCCTTACCCATTATTGCTCTTTGATGCTGTTGGAATGCGTAAAGCACAAAAGTCATCTATTTATTATTGCTTTCAACCCGTGGGCATTGAAATGGGCAATACAACTGCTACTTACATTATCGATGGAGGATATCTATTACATCGCGTTGTATGGGATCAAGAAGAAACATTTAACGTTGTTTTTGATAAATATGTCCAATATGTACATAGACATTTTGGTCATAGAGTAGTTATAGTATTTGATGGTTATGCTGATTATACGAAAAACATTAAAGCTGCAGAACAACGTCGTCGTAATACAAAAACATCTTCTTCTTTTGATGTCGTTTTCGATAAATTTATGACAGTTCCAACAAACCAACAAAAATTCCTTGCAAATACTTATAACAAGTCTCGCTTTATTTAAATGTTATGAGAAACATTTACAACAGCAACCATTTCAGTGAAACAGCCCGAGCAGAAATTTGTTAGGGCTCAAGTAAGGCCCTGATCAGGTTTGCCCTAACCCGGATCAGGCATTGGTAGGGCTGCCTGATTGGGCCCTGATCATGAGTGTAACGCTTTTGCCCCATCAGGTCCTGATTGGGATTACCGGATCAGACCCTGATTGGGATAATCGGATCAGGCCCAGATTGGGATATCCTGACCAGACCCTGATATATATTTATATATTATATACATAAATTAATCAAATTAAAATAAAAACATTACAATGGAAAAAATTAAAACATACATATCACCTTAATGACTATTATTATAATCGTTCAGCTGAGAAGCTACAACTAAAATATACATGAAACGATTTTAGCTATATATTTCTAGAATGGATAATACTCTAGTGAATTTTAACCCATTTAAATTTCAGCTAGGGGTAAAATACGAAAAATCTGATCAGGGTCGGATATATTCAAATAAGGTTAACCCTAAAAGGGTATTCTAAATCAGGCCCGGAACAGGCCCACATCAGATTGCCTTAATAGGAATTGCCCTTGTAGGACTCACCAGGCCCTGATCACGCCCTGACTGTATTCAGGTTTTCCCTAACTAATTTCTGCTCGGGAGGCTGATAATGACGCTAATGTACTCATAATTGAAACAGCAAAAGAAAAATTTAATACAACAAATGCAACTATTGTTGTTGGTGAAGATGTTGATTTGTTGGTGTTGCTAACTGCACGCACTCCGCTTGATAAAATTATTTATTTTTTGAATCCTGGGAAGGCTCAACAACAAACAAAAATATATTCATCAAAAACATTATCTACCTATCCCAAAGGGGTAAAATAACAGCATTCAAATTATTTGAAAAACGTAATGATTTAACTCAATCTGCCGAAGTGTTCCAAGAGATTGGCTCATCTCCCCAAGTCCTCATCATGAACGGGATTCGCTTTCTTTTTGCTATGTATGGAGCTCCAAAAAAAATTAATTGCATCGACAAGTATAGATATTTGAGCTTTGTTAAAAATACTCGTAAAAATAAAAGAGTCGAACTATATTGTCTTCCTCCAAAATCTGCATCTGCTTACCAACATTTATATCATGTATTTTACCAAGTTCAAGTGTGGCAAGGAAATCAATTGGATCCAGAAGATTGGGGATGGAAATTAATTGATAATATTTTAGAGACAATTCAAACTTTACTCCCTCCTGCTTCAGAGAAACTTCTTAACACCATTTTTTTTTCAATTGCAATAAAGGTTGTACATGCAAGCTGTGGCTGTAAAAAAGTTGGATTGCTTTGCTCAGTAACATGTCCCAATTGTCAAGGCCAAACTTGCTCAAATGTTGTGTCAAGTACAACAGATGAAGATTTATCCAAGGTGTATGACGAGACAACTGATGTATCTTTCGTATCGAGGTAGAAGAAGAAGAAGACAGCGAAGAAGGCATTACTGTTGAAGTTGAGTTTCAAGATTACCAATCAGACTGAAATTTTTATCAAGACGACAAAATTTCATTTTTTTATCATTATCAACAGTATTATTTTTTAATAAACCCTTTTTAGTCATCTCTCTTTTGCAATAATTTGGTTGCACGACTATTGTGAGCCCATTAAACCACCAAATCACACTATGGCCACTTTAACCTGTGATGACTAAAAGGGTTAATTATCTAATTTTATCTAATAAAAATGGCTCACAATTGATCGTGGAATATTCTTACAGGGGAAACCACGTTAAAAAAAAGCGCCAAGCACACTACCGCATGGGTGGTGCGGAAATGTGTGCATATTATATAGAATACGATTTTTTTATGTTTCGAAACCGCGATATCTCTTAAACAGTGATTCATACGAAAAAAAGTATTGGAATATTTCTTGTAGAAAATTTAATGATCTACAAGTTTTATCTCACCTATTTTGGCGATAATATTTACCGTTTACGAGAAAAACGCAAAAAAAACGATTTTTTTGACTTTTGACCTTGAATAACTTTTTACGCACACATGGGATCGATGGGGACTTTTGACATATTACTTATAATGGTGAACTTAAGGTCTGTACCAGTTTTCAGCTCTATGGGAATCATTGTAAGCCTAGCCCTTTTTTTATGTCTATTTCTACCGGACTAATAGATCTAAGGATAGATCTACAATCATCTGATAGATTTTTTATTTTATCCTGATTCATACAATGCAAACGATGATTATTCCGAGGATTTATTTTCTATCCGCATTCATACAATCGGCCCTAATAAATAACTTTAAAACTGTGTTGAAATATATAGTTGTCCCAAATGAAAGTGAATTTAGTAAAGCTCACTAAATGCGTGTTTGAAGAAATGTACATTTTTAGAATTAATTTGGAATCGGCGCTTGATTTACTATTTACGCTATTAGACTTTTAATATTTTTGGAAAATTATAAGACGTCAATATCGATTATGTACAAAACTCACTCTTTTATTTGTTAGTAAAATAAATAATAATTTCTTAGAGTTTTCATGGTTTCGAAAAATTTAGATGCGTAAATCTTTTTGTGGCGTAATCAGTTTTGTTGCATGCATGACACATACAATTTGATAAAACTCAAATTTCACCTGTTGTATTATAGTATTATACCATTGACAGACTCAAACATAATCGCGATTATCTCTAATCAAATCGTGATTACAATAATTAAAAAGTTATTGTAATCGTGATTTGAAAAATTTAATGATAGACACAAACACGATTACAGAATTTTACCTAACTTCACTCTATGAAATATTCTAAAATAATTTCTACATGCTAACAAACTTCATTTCAAATTTGATATTTTAATAATACAAAAATTATTATTTGGGAAATTAATTATTCGATAAAATAGAATGATAAGAAAAATTATAAAACTCTACTAGCAATAAAATAATAATAATGAAATCATGATTTGAAACTAATTAGTATTTTTATGGTGCAATTGTTTTTATCTGTGAAAGATTAATTATTTTCATTAATTATTTTACGCACAAACGAATCGTAAAATACATTTTACATCCTAGTTATTATGACTGAAAGTTGAACTTAACGCCCGTAAAATAAAACCCGTTGCTATATAAAACATTAGTGTATTTTTCTACTTTGCCGCCCGTAAAAAAATCGCCCGCAAAATAATCATAAAATTAAAACAAACAAATAAATTATTGTATGAAGTTTATAGAGAAAATCATGGCATGTTTAGTATAATTTTCAAAATCTCTAGCGAGTTTAAAAAATTCAAAAATTGATTTATTCTACAATTAAGTTGTGCAATTGTGCGTAAAACGTTGTACTTACGCTAAGGCTGAAAGGAAGATTACACCCTTGGTTCAATAAAAGCAGGCGTAATCTTCAACTTTCAGCCCTCGATATGTAAATAACTATAAAAAATAGTTCTATCACACTAAACTTGCACATTCTTTGTCTTTTTCACATTTCACGATTATCGGGTTTGAAAAACAAGATTATACCATAATCTAGTTATGAAACACGATTATCTTGAAAGCAGTGTAATCGTGTAGTGACAGACTGAAAAAAATAACAGTATAATCGGGAATTCACAATTATCTAGTTTGTGTCTGTCATGGGTATTGGGGTTCCGTTTTTTTATACGGAACACTATTGGTGAGACTACGATGTGTTTTTGAATTAAAATCGGTTATCTTAGAAAAAATAAATCCTATGAACCTGAAATTTAAGATGCGTATAAAACTAACCTGTCCCTTGAAGTTGACGGATAAAAAAAATAAAGTTGTTTTCGTTTGTTTTACGGGACTATTATGTAAGGCCTTTAAGAAAATACTTTTTTTTGCCGAGTCAAGTAGTGTATCATATGAAAGGGCTTGAATTCAATAAACTTTAAAAATGTATTTTAGAATTTTTCACTAAACAGTTTTTTGAATAAAATTGAATAATAGCGTTTTTTCATGTTTTCTTTCTCTACTTAGTTCCGAACCTATTTAATAAAAAAACTTCAAAAGTTTTTGAAAATATAGAAAAAGTGGCAACCTTTGAACAAAAAATATAAGGAAGTGCAAAATACGTATCGTATTTATTAAAGGGGTTGGAACCAAAAGGGGGAAAAACACCACCTTGGATTTCGAGCTTAATTGACTGAAAAATTTGAAAAAATTCACGGTGATAGAAAGATTGATAAACTCTGAGCGAAAACTATAGCGAAGTGTCACATAATTTTTTTTCTGTATTTTGAGAGGATGAGGCTGACCCTTATAATCTTTTATGACCCTTATAAGTGGAGTGTCATATAAAAGAGCACTTAATGTAAGAAAACATTGTAATTTTTTTTAGAATTTTTCCGAGCACGGTTTTTGAATTATTGTCAAAAAAGTGCAAAAAATATGGTTGGTCTGGTCCCCCCTCTGTGTTTCGACGTTCACTAACAGAAAATTTTGAAAAAACACACAGAGATAGGAAATTTGATAAACCCTGAGCGAAAAATATAACGAAGTATCACATAATTATTTTCTGTATTTTGAGGGGGTGAGATTGAGGAAGGGTGAAAAAATCGTTTTTGATCCTAACGAGTGGGGTGTCATATGATAGTGCACTTAATTTAAGAAACTTTCTAATTTATTTTAGAATTTTGGAATATCTTATTTTTAGAATATCTAGTTTTCGCATTACATCATAATCATTTCAAGCAACAGCACCACTTTAGTGAAAAGTGAAGACGTAAAACATCAGTGAACAACTCAAGTTTATATTATAAAAATTGGGCAAGTCCTGGAAAATGCTTTGTTAGTGAATACTCAAATGGATGTTCACATCAACAAAACAAAGTACATGTCTGTCAAAGTAAAACTGAAGAATTTCATGTAATATAAGCAAAACAGTTTTCAGCATCATTTTTGCATCATTTTTGCACAATTTAATAGAAACAGTGAACAATAGCTTTTAGTAAATGGCATAAATACCACAAAAAATTTCCAACTATTAATATATTCCTTGTGTGTCAAAAAAATCGTCAAGTGTGTCAAAATAAGGAAATTTGCATATTTTTTGATTAAAAAACTTTCATTTTAAGTGATTACGAATAGGAACATTGAATTTGGAGAAATCTTGATGGTCGGGATTGGTACGTGAGACCGAAATCTAGAGTATGTATTGCATTATAAGTTTGTCACAAAAATGTTGTCAAGTATGTCAAAAGACAGATTTTTTTGATTTTTTTACCCATTTTTTGGAAAAAAATAATATTAATCATTTGTATGACATGAAATTTTATTATTATTATTAAGAATTATGGCACTATAAGTTTGTCAAAAAAATGTTGTCAAGTGTGTCAAAAGAAAGTGTATACTTCGGTCTGAAAGACCGAAGTATTGCATACATGAGCCAAAAGTGAAATTCTTACTCCCACTTTTTTGGCATTTCTCGACGTTTTGGGACTTACTGATTCTAAAAAAGCAAAAAAAAAAAATGTATGTCTGTCTGTCGGCCGGCCGTCCGGCCGTCACAACCTACGAAATCTAGAAAACCGCTGGACTGATTTCAAAATTTTTCTAAAAATAGGTTTACTGAAGAGCCAAAAGGACAATGTGTTCGATAGCTGTTCCGGAAGTGTGTCAAAAAATCGTCAAGTGTGTCAAAACAAGGAAATTTGCATATGTTTTGCTTAAAATACGTTCATTTTAAGTGATTACGAGTAGGAACATTGAATTTGAAGAAATCTTGATGGTCGGGATTGGTATGTGAGATTAAAATCTAGAGTATTGCATTATAAGTTTGTCAAAAAAATGTTGTCAAGTGTGTCAAAAGAAAGATTTTTAATTTATTTTTTTACCTAATTTTTTGGAAAAAAATAAAATTCATTATTTGTTTGATATGAAATTTTATTATTTTTATTAAGAATTATGGCATCATCAGTTTGTCAAAAAAATGTTGTCAAGTGTATCAAAAGAAAGATTTATATTTATTTTTTTCCCAATTTTTTTGGAAAAAAATAAAATTAATTATTTGTATTACATGAAATTTTATTATTACTATTGAGAATTATAGCATTATAAGTTTGTCAAAAAAACGTTGTTAAGTGTGTCAAAAGAAACATATTATTTATTTTTTTACCCAATTTTTGGAAAAATAAAATTAAATATTTGTACGACATAAAATTTTATGATTATTATTGAGAATTATATGTTAATCAAATTATCAAGTTTGTCAAAAAAATGATTTCATTTATTATTTTAGCCAATTTTTTGGAAAAGTTTCAATTTTTAATTTTGTAAGAATTTTTGGAATACATATTTTTAGAATTTTGAGAAATTTAAAATTTTTGATTTTATTATAATTTTTATAATTTTGGAAAAAGTTACAATTTTGATTTTGTTATAATTTATGCAATATTTTTATAGTTTTTGAAAAAAGTTTTAATCTTTGATTTTGTAATAATTTTTTAAATATTTTTAGAATTTTGTTTGAAAAAAGTTTGAATTTTTGATTATATTCAATTTTTACAATATTTTTGTAATATTGAAAGAAATATGAATTTGTGATTTTGAAATATTTTCTCGAAACGGAGAGGTTTTGGAGAGGTTTTGAATAGTTTGCTGATTGTATAATCTTTTCACTAAATTATGTTAATTTATGATCTGTTATAATAATTTTGACAACGTATTGATGTTTCGTGTTAGTTTTGTAATAAATTTCTAAACAGAGATAAAAAAATACTTGTACTTTAACATATCTAAACATTAACATATCTAATACATATCTAAACAGAGATAAAAAATACATGTACTTTAACAAAAATTTATGTTTGATATACATCGCTGCCCAAAACTAAAAACCATGTCCTCATAAAAGTTTTTTGCCGAAAACTATATCAAAATCCTTAACCCAGACCGAAGTCTTGATATCTCAGAGCTGTGAGATTTCAGCGCCTTCATATATTATGATTTAGTTATTCTAGAAAATTTTCTATTTTTGACTTTGAAATATTAAATTTTTTTAGTTTTTGTTCTGGGTGCGGAAGGCAAGACTATAAATGTAAGTTCTTGTCACGCAGACTTCTTTTGTGTTTTATGTATTTTTTATTGTGAGTTGTTGTTCTGTCGGTCAAAGGCAGAATGCGTAAGTCCTTGACACGCAGACAATATTTGTGTTTGATGGAATATTTTTTTTCTCAATTTATTTCTATAATTTAAAAAGAACAAAGGTAAGATAGGCTTACGAGCCCGCATACCGTAGTTGAGAGTGAAATTGTCTCAGCTATGAGAGGGTTGGATGTTGTGAAGTGACATGAGACGGACCTTATTAACCCTGATGGTTTAACATGCTTGTCTTTATACCATGGTTATTTCACCACGTATAACGCTCAAATAAAGTAGTGGTCTTCGAAAACTCTATTCGTTAAAGCGTAATTTTTTTCGTGTTGAGGAGGAAGAGAGCCAATGCAGATCAGTGGACGATAACACGTAAAAGGATCGCCTGTCGTTCTGGCCGCTGTGACTTACGTTCTCTCAACACCTATACCAACCTCTTTATTCAGTTTTTTCCAGTTTTTCCGATGGTGTGGTTAGTTTCGCAGGAAACAGTGAGTAGTAAAATGTTAACTCTTGGCTTTCTGTGTCATAGTTACATCATCTCTGTCCTCTGGTCATCCGTCGACTTCACCGAAACCACCTCCCCATTTGTATATTAATTTTAGTTTGCTTTACGTATACCCTTTTTGTCGTATATTTTAGTTGTTGTTCTGGGCGGAAGGCAGAATGCGTAAGACCTTGGACCTTGAACCACTGACAACTTTCTTGTTTTTATATATTTGTTGTTCTGTGGTTGAATGGAGGAATGTATAAGTCCCTGATGCATCAGACCACTTTTATGTTTAAACTAATTCTTTTTAATGTTGCATTTTTGTGTTTTGAGATCAGTTCGATTATGCTATGGCTGCCTATCCAAAGGCTTTTTCGTTTTTTTCTCGAGGTTTCACTTAACTTGTTTAAGTATGTTGACTTTATTCCGTCTTTTGTGCCTTGTATAGTTTTCTCTGTAAGCCCAGCTAGCTGAATCTGTAGAGCATGAAACTTTTCATCTCTCAGTACTCTTGTACTTCTCAGAACGAATGTGAGACCACGTTCTGTGAATACTTAACAACTTCATCTTCTCCTGGTAGCTGTGTTTATAACAGCTACTAAATAAAATACAATGCAATGTGCTTTTCTAGTAAATTTTCATATTCGTTGGATTTAATTTCTTATGAACTACAAAACTTCATTTTACACATTCTATGCATAATTGCTTTATTACAACCGCACCTTAATAAGTTTTTCGTTTCTCGCTTATTTTGTTCACTTCTTGTGTAAAAGGTCGGTTGACTGAAACCCCTGCTCGAAAGCGGGTAGAGTCGGGTAGAGGCTGAGGGCCCAACAATCTGGTAGTTCATATTTTTCCGATCCACGTGAAAAATTTTAACTCATAACGATCGTCAATGTTCATTTATCTGAAGAAACACTTCAAGAATATAAAGACAGGTTAAAAATTAACATATAATAATATCAAGAAGTGAAGCGAAACGAGAATTCACCTAAAAAACTTCTCAAAAACCTGTCTACCTGTTTGTAGAAAAAAATGTTTCCATTATATGTTTGTCAAAATATTAGTAACAAAATGTATGAACATCATTATTTTAAACTACTTAACGATATTTGTTTGACACACTTATAAATCAATGATCAAGTTCCTGGTCTCACATACAGATACCAACTATCAACAAGATACTTAAGCTAAAATTACAATTTATTACTCAGAACAAACGCAGAGCGGCCAGCATTTTTTTAGTTTTCGTCGTCCGTGACAGACTGCCGATCCACCGTCCACCAGGCAGACGACAATTTTTTTATTTTTGTGGGGGTAGGGTAAAATGAGGGTAGGATTTTGAAAATTTTCACATGATTGTTTCACATTGTATTTAAAAACAAATGGGATTTGCCATCAAAAAGCGTGAGAAATACCGTATAAAGAGCACACGTATGATTTAAAGGGAATATTTTAGGTATCTTCCAAACTAGCAAGAATCAAATTTAAGAATCAAAATATATGTATTTGTGCGCTTACTAATATATAAAAAACCTAAACGTAGTTAATTATTGAATTAACAATTTGTTTTAGAATTAGACAGGCAATTTGTGTATCAACAAAAAATGATAACAGCTTTGGGAAAATCCTATACTAATAATATCATATTTCCTGTTTCACCACTAATGGTGGTTAAAGATTTGTAGATACATATATCAAATCAGCTCTTGATTATAATTTATGTCACATCTTTCAATCGATAATATTTAGATAGTTTGGTTTTAAATTTTGGAAATATGAAATAATCGACTACATATTTTAAATATTATTATAAACACGTTTCTGTAATCTTTTAGCGATGGTATGGAAAAATATTAATTAACTTTTATTTGCACTTTTTTGCGCGTGTTTGTTGTTTTAAAATAAAGTCTTCACTATCAAATCGTAGGTCATCCGCTTCCACGACATTAGTATAAGACAAATTACTTTTTCATTATATTATAATTTAATTTTCTTACCATTGAGCCTTGAGGATAGCAGTATGGGAATTTAAATTTCTGAAAACTGGTTAAAGAGAATTTATTAAAATACTGGCTCCTCAATTTTTGTATACACTTTTAAATTGATGTAGAATCCAGTCTGTCTAATAATTGTATGAATTTTCTTACATTAAATTTGATATGGTGAATCAAAGACCAAATCAGAATCTTCCAATTTTGTTTGTTGTTCGGATTTATATAATAATGGAAGATTAATTTTTTGAATAAAATTGGAGCAAGGGATGGTGCTCGGACGACAAATTTATTTTAAGTTTCAATAACTTCAATTCGTGTCATTCGATTTGGATGAAATTTGATAAACATATACAGTTTTTGCAGGTTTCCAATTCTCGGATTGACACTTCCGGCTATTTTTGTTTTCGAAAACGTTTGACTTTGATAAATTTATTCTCAAATACTTTTATCAAAAGACGTTGTATTCTAACTAATTGTTTTTGTTTACATGATTCTTTTTTGATATTGTTATTTTTGTTATCATAATTTTTGTGGTTTTAATTTCTTTTATTTCCTTTCTGAAAAAAAATTCATATTTTTAAAAACAATTTAGTCATGATCAATACTTTGTTTTTATAACAACATGTGTAATATAATAGGAAGTAGAGTATGTGTTGCAAAAAATACGTTCCATTGATAGTCAGCCGTGATGTAATGGAAACCACTATAAAAGCACCATTGTAGAAGCAGCAATGTTGAGTAGAATAAAGATGGCATATCGAGTGAGGACGATAGTAAGAGATCCAAAAACGATATAAATTTAGATGTTAGTAGATTAAAGAGATAATAAAGCTTATTAATGAGATTTCTAACTCAAGGTGCAAACTGAATTCTTTATCAAACACAATTTTTTTCATATAATCACAATTTTCAATAACGAGAACCCTTATGTTTTGTTTTGTTGTTTATTTCATATATGTGCCGTTCACTGCACAAAGCGACTAACTCCACTTTTTGGAAAATTTTAAATTTAAATGTGAAAGCTCACAACTTTCTATGCTAAAAACTACTTTCCTGAATAATTAAGATAAACACCATTAAAAGTCAAAATTTGTCTGACCATTAAAAAATGACTATTAAAAACGTGACATTAAAAACTAATAATATCTATTACACTAATTAAATTACTACTATAATAGCTAATTGATATACTTAGTAACCAAAATTAAATAAATTATGTTTATAATAACATTCCTGAATGATAAAGATTAACACTACTCAACATCGAAATTTATTTGACCTTTGAAAAAAATTCAATTTCTCAACATTTTATTGTATGGAGTTAATCGTTTTGTGCAGGGAACGGCTCATATATCGTTTAAAAGTTATAAAATCTTAATATACAAGAGAAGTACAAAAATGCTTATTTAATTAAATTTATACAATATATTTACATTTAGTTACAACAAACTATTTTGGTAAAAAGAACAAACTTTTTATAAGAACTCCTAACAAGCGAAATTTAGTAAAATTAGAAAACAAGAGTGAAAATGAAAGACTTCTTTTTTCTATTCTTTTTTTCAAATCATGCCTTACTCTATTTAGAAAACTAAATATTAAGAAAATACAATTTATCGTTGCCACAACACCCCTTTCCTAGTGCTATCGAAAATTACCCCTTGCAGAATCGGCATGACAGGATTAGAATAGGGAATTTACTACTACATACATTACAAAATTTCGAATTACTTCGGTGTGAAAGTCCTAAGTATTCCATGAGTCCGTCTGCCAGCCGGCCGTCTGTCATTACGGACATAACTTTGTTTTTAAAAATATGTATTATCTATGAATAGGTCCGAAAAGACGACGTATTCGATAACTGTACCGTAAGTGTGCCAAAAAATTGGTCGAGTGTGTCAAAACAAGGAAATTTGCATATATTTTGCAAACAAAATTGTAGATTTGTCACAAAAATGTTGTCAAGTGTGTCAGAAGAATGATTTTCATTTATTTTTTACCCAACATTTGGGAAAAAATTAAATCAATTATTTGTATGAAATGAAATATAATTGAACATGAAATAAATTACTATTGCGAATTATGGCATTATAAGTTTGTCAAAATATATTGTCAAGTGTGTCAAAAGAATTTTCATTTATATTTTTACCCAATTTTTTGGAAAAAAATAAAATTGATCATTTGTAGTTTGACATGATATGAGTACATGAAATTGGACATGGAAATTTTTGATTTTATTATAATTTTTGATATATTTTTGGAATTTTGAAAAAGTTTGTATTTATGATTATATTATATTTTTTGAAATTTTGAAAAAAGTATGTGTTTTTTGATTTTGTTATAATTTTTGCAATATTTTTAGAATTTTGGGAAAAGTTTGAATTTTTGCAATATCATCAGAATTTTGAAAAAAAGGTTTCAATTTTTGATTTTGTAAGAATTTTTGGAATATTTTTAGAATTTTGAAACAAAAATTTTTTTATTTGTTATAATTTTTGCAATATTTTAAGAATTTTTGAAAAAGTTTCAATTTTTGATTTTGTTATAATTTTTGCAATATTTTTAGAATTTTGAAAAAAGTTTCAATTTTTGTTTTCCTTATAATTTCTGCAATATTTTTTGAATTTTCAGTTTTTGATTTTGTTATAATTTTTGTAGTATTTTTAGAATTTTGAAAAAAGGTTTAAATGTTTGTTTTTATTGTAATTTTTAGAACATTTTTGGAATTTTGAAAGAAATATGAATTTTTGATTTTGAAATATTTTCTCCGAAAACCGAAATGGAAAGGTTTTAGAGTAGTTTTATCATCTGATTGTATCCTCTTTTCACTAAATTATGTTTTTTACGATCAGTTATAATTTTCCGCCAAAGTTTTGATGTTTCGTGTTAGCTTCGTAATAAATTTCTAAAAAGAGATAAAATACTTGTACTTTTACAAAGAATTTTATGTTTGAAATACATCGCTGCCCAAAACTAAAAACAAAATCCTCGTAATAGATTTTTGCCGAAAACTATATCAAAATCCTTAACCCAGACCGAAGTCTTGATATCTCAGAGCTGTGAGATTTCAGCCCCTTCATATTTTTTGTAAATATTTTAAAAAATATTCTAATATACGTAGTCATAACATAACGCAAGTAATCAAGTAAAGTATATTTTATTTAATTTAACTTTATTTATTTCAATAAAATAATGTTTTATTTAATTTAATTTATGTTTTATTGAATTTAATTTAATGTTATTGAATTTAATTTAGTTTAATTTATTGTTTTATTTAATTTAATGTTTTATTCTATTCAATTCAATTCAATGTTTTATTTAATTTAGTTTATTGTTTTATTGAATTGAATTGAATTTTTTATTTAATTTAATTTATTGTTGTATTGAATTTAATTAAATATTTTATTATATTTAATTTATTTTTATTGAATTTAATTTGATGTTTTGTTTAATTAAACTTTAATTAAACAAAACATCAAATTAAATTCAATAAAAATAAATTAAATTTAATAAAATATTTAATTAAATTCAATACAACAATAAATTAAATTAAATAGAAAATTCAATTCAATTCAATAAAACAATAAACTAAATTAAATAAAACATTAAATTGAATTGAATAAAACATTAAATTAAAAAAAACAATAAATTAAACTAAATTAAGTTCAATAGCATTAAATTAAATTCAATAAAACAATAAATCAATTAAATAAAACATTATATTAAATTAAATAAAACATTAAATTAAGTTAAATAAAACGTTAAATTGAATTAAATAAAACATCAAATTAATTTAAATAAAACAATAAATTAAATTAAATAAAACATTAAATTAGGTTCTATTGAATTTAATTTAATGTTTAATTCAATTAATTTATTGTTTTGTTTAATTCAATTTATTGTTTTATTTAGTTTAATTTTATTGTTTTATTTATTGTTATTATAATATTTTAAATTAAAATTTTAAATTAAAACAATAAATTAAATTATATTAAACATTAAATTAATTTAAATAAAATATTAAATTTAAATCAATAAAACAATCAATTAAATTAAATAAAACATTAAATTAAATTAAACAAAACATTAATTTAAATTAAATTGAATTCAATAAAACATTAAATTTAATTCAATAAAATTCAATAAAACATTATATTAAATTTAATAAAACAATATATTAAATGAAATAAAACAATAAATTAAATTAAATAAAACAATAAATTAAATAAAATAAATAAAATATTGGGGATTTTTGAGATCAATTAAACTCAAGTAAAGAAGTAATTGGATTTTTTTTCAACCATTGGAAGTTTCTCAGAAAAAACTCCACTTCACATTTTTCGTGTTTCGGATGAATCCAAACCTTCCTTCTCAGTGCCTGGTTCAAATCCTTAGACAGACACGCTATCGATAAATAAAACAATGAAGTAACAATAAATAAAACAATAAAACATTAAATTAAATTCAATTAAAACAATAAATTAAATTAAATAAAATACTAAATTAAATTCAATAAAACAATAAATTGAATTAAATAAAACATCAAATTAAATTAAATAAAACAATAAATATGTACAGTTAGAATTATTTTAAAGTTTAGTGATGCTTCGGAAGGTTGGAGGCAGTTTGCCTGATTTGTGAATTGAAATGATTATTAGAGTCCCATAGTATATAAACTAAGAAGCAAATCTACATACACGATGTTGTCTATATCGTCAAAGCAACAAAATTTGTTTGGTTTCATTAAGTGCTGATTCCGTGGCAGTCCATTTAGTCTCACCTACATTGAGCCGTTTATATTTGTGTGTATTATAATAGATTTATGCTGTTGTTTAGTATGAGAATTAAATAAAATGTTTATGCATTATTTTTTTGGTATTTAAATATTATTTACCGGCCTCAAATGCGACCGGTCTAACGGAAACATTTTCAGTGTTTTGGTGGACTAGTCCACCACTGTACATAGATACTTTTTAAGACCTAAAACTCCAATAACATACATTCTGATCTGAGTGATCTGATTCTGAGTGGGGTACGTTTCATGACGTTTTCGCCCTTGTGGATTAAAAAAAACTTCGGCTTTAAACATTTTGGAGAGCTTTGGCAATGCTGCAGGACCAGATTCAAAAATGAATTCATCGAAGTTTTCAAAACTGTAATTTCCATTCCTAGTCGTTCAAGGATTAATGATCAAAGTTCAATTACTATCACTGGGGATCGATAAAAAGTTAAGGGGGCTATACCTGGCCTAATACTGTGAGATCATCGTGAATGGTCTAATATAGGGATTGGATTTCTAGAGAAATATTACCGAATATTAATGATTAGAGACAATTAATAAAGATGCAATATTTAAAAATATACTTTTTACTGTTTATTTTTAAATTTATTTATAATAATAAAACTTCCTTATAGTAACAATTTGATTTTTATTTTTTATTTTAAAGAATATCGATTTCGACTTACGTCATCCTCAGTTCTTAAATTATTATTACAATTTTTGCTTAAACTATTACTTATATACTATTTCAAATGCTGTTTTTTATTATTACGTCATATATTTTGTTAGTTTTAGTGTTGATTTTATCATTTAAAATATTGTTATTGTTTTTATGTTTATATATCTCTATTTCTTCCAGTCTATCTAGATTTTGTCCTTTTCTTTTTTTATGTAATATGGTTAAATTTGTGTTGATATTGGTGTATTTGTGTTTTTCTATTTTCAAATGTTGGGCATATCTGGATTTTGGATTGCTTCTGTTAATTTCATTGGTGTGCTCGATAAATCTTTTTTTGAAGGACCTCCTCGTCTGGCCTATGTAAAATTTACTGCAGTCGTCACAGGTAAGCTTATAAACACCTGTGTCTAAGTTTTGGGTTTTTTTAGTTTTTAGGTAGTTTTCTAATTTATTTTTGTTTTTGTAAGCCGCATTTTTTTAAGGTTTTTTGCATTATTTTGAATGTTGTTCTATTGTATGTTACGCCTACGTATTTTTTACCTGCTAAGTTTTCTTCATTCTTCAACGTTGTTAGGGTACGCAAATTTTTCTTGTTTTTGTGTTTTCTATTTAATGTGTCGATCATTTCATTTTTATATCCATTTTTTCTGGCTATGTATTTTATATTGTTTAGCTCGTCTTCATAATTTTCAGCGTTCATCGGTATAGTGTTCAATCTATTGATCATGTGGTTGTAGGCAGCTAGTTTATGTTGGTATGGATGATGTGATTTGATATTTATTGTTTGATCCGTTTGGGTTGGTTTTCGGAATATTTTGAATGTGTGTTTTGAATCTACATTTTTGATTGACAAATCCAAAAAGTTTATTGTGTTGTTTTCTTCATTTTCTAAGGTGAATTTAATGGAAGGTTCTCTGCTGTTTATGTATTGGTGTAATAGATTAAGCTGTCTATTTGTTCCTTTGAATGATAAAATTATATCATCAACGTAGCGATACCAATAAATGATATTTTCTTTGTGTGGATTTGAGTTATTATATATATATTTTGTTTTAAAATCGTTGAGATATATTTCGGCTAATGTTCCCGATAGTGGGCTACCCATAGGTAATCCTTCTGTTTGTTGATAATACTCGTTGTTATGTGTGAAATAGTTTTGTTTTGTTATTTCGGTTATTATGTTTATTATTTCTTGTGTATCTGTTGGGTTTAAACCGATTTTTATTAACATATTTTTTGTTATATTTATTGTATCTTTTATTGGTATGTTGGAATACATGTTGGTTATATCAAACGATGCTAATTTTGCGTTGTGAGGTATTATTATTGGTTCTATTCTATTGATTAATTCTGTGTTATTTTTGACTGAATAACTGTAATCAAATTTTATGTGGTATTTCAATAGTTTGTTTATGTACTTCGCTATTCTGTATGTTGGTGCTGTGGTGAAATTAATTAATGGTCTTATCGGTGTATCTGGTTTGTGTATTTTTGGTAATCCTCTTATACTTGGTGCTGTTGGTTTTATCATTTTGTTATATCTTATATTCTTATCACTTAATATGTTGATAGATTTGTTGATGATAGTTTTTATTTGTTCATTGAATTCAAAAATAAACACAAAAATAACACAGAATTAATCAATAGAATAGAACCAATAATAATACCTCACAACGCAAAATTAGCAGCGTTTGATATAACCAACATGTATTCCAACATACCAATAAAAGATACAATAAATATAACAAAAAATATGTTAATAAAAAACGGTTTAAACCCAACAGATACACAAGAAATAATAAACATAATAACCGAAATAACAAAACAAAACTATTTCACACATAACAACGAGTATTATCAACAAACAGAAGGATTACCTATGGGTAGCCCACTATCGGGAACATTAGCCGAAATATATCTCAACGATTTTGAAACAAAATATATATATAATAACTCAAATCCACACAAAGAAAATATCATTTATTGGTATCGCTACGTTGATGATATAATTTTATCATTCAAAGGAACAAATAGACAGCTTAATCTATTACACCAATACATAAACAGCAGAGAACCTTCCATTAAATTCACCTTAGAAAATGAAGAAAACAACACAATAAACTTTTTGGATTTGTCAATCAAAAATGTAGATTCAAAACACACATTCAAAATATTCCGAAAACCAACCCAAACGGATCAAACAATAAATATCAAATCACATCATCCATACCAACATAAACTAGCTGCCTACAACCACATGATCAATAGATTGAACACTATACCGATGAACGCTGAAAATTATGAAGACGAGCTAAACAATATAAAATACATAGCCAGAAAAAATGGATATAAAAATGAAATGATCGACACATTAAATAGAAAACACAAAAACAAGAAAAATTTGCGTACCCTAACAACGTTGAAGAATGAAGAAAACTTAGCAGGTAAAAAATACGTAGGCGTAACATACAATAGAACAACATTCAAAATAATGCAAAAAACCTTAAAAAAATGCGGCTTACAAAAACAAAAATAAATTAGAAAACTACCTAAAAACTAAAAAAACCCAAAACTTAGACACAGGTGTTTATAAGCTTACCTGTGACGACTGCAGTAAATTTTACATAGGCCAGACGGGGAGGTCCTTCAAAAAAAGATTTATCGAGCACACCAATGAAATTAACAGAAGCAATCCAAAATCCAGATATGCCCAACATTTGAAAATAGAAAAACACAAATATACCAATATCAACACAAATTTAACCATATTACATAAAAAAAGAAAAGGACAAAATCTAGATAGACTGGAAGAAATAGAGATATATAAACATAAAAACAATAACAATATTTTAAATGATAAAATCAACACTAAAACTAACAAAATATATGACGTAATAATAAAAAACAGCATTTGAAATAGTATATAAGTAATAGTTTAAGCAAAAATTGTAATAATAATTTAAGAACTGAGGATGACGTAAGTCGAAATCGATATTCTTTAAAATAAAAAATAAAAATCAAATTGTTACTATAAGGAAGTTTTATTATTATAAATAAATTTAAAAATAAACAGTAAAAAGTATATTTTTAAATATTGCATTTTAATTCAAAAGTGACAAAAGCACACAAACAGTGAATAATATGGAAAACCATAATAACACATATAATTAATAAAGATAATTAATTAACTCTATTGCATAAAAAAACTAGAGAAGGTCAGAACTCAGAACGGTTTACAGTTCCAAACTGCTGTGTACTATCGTCTGTAAAACTATTTACCGTGTTTCTGTTGTTTTTATAAATTTCGTTGACATATCAACAATAGAGAGGAACAAAACTATGCCTTTGGATACACCAGGGCCGTTATTCCCGAACACATAAATGTGAATTTCGACAATATTGTGAAGTTTGTATTGCATCACATTAAACGGTAACGGTAACGATTTTAGGGAAAATGAATTTCACATTGTTGTCTAAATTCAATTAAGACAATATTGTGAAAAATCATTTTTTGCAAAATTGTTACCGTTACTTTTTAATGTTATGCAATACAAACTTCACAATATTGTCAAAATTCACATTTATGTGTTCGGGAATAACGCCCCTGCCCTGCCCTTAATTAAGACTTCGAATTTCATATGAAATTTACATAAAACAACAAATGTTGTTTATTGGCAAAATAATGAAAAATGCTTGCAAAAATTTATTAAAAATACATGTTCTTTTCTTAACAATTGAATAGCAACATTAGTTACATAAGATTATATAAAACAATGGCTTTTGTATTTAATTTGGAAATCAATTGTAGTTTTTAAATGGCGCTAGTATATAGGTAATTAAATGTTATATGAATGATTAAAAAAATATATTAGTAATACTTGACATATAATAAGCTTGTTTTGGTTAACATAACCTTTTTGTAACGATACAATGCATTCCCCATAGACAATTAACATTAACATACCTTTACGACTGAAACGTGTTCGACTGAACAATATTCGAAAACTATCAAGTACATTTTCGATATTACATGCGTTCCTTTGGAACAAAATAGCTGCTTAAAGCAGCTTTTGAGTAGACCACCAATGGAACGCCAAAAATTTGAAAATTTTTCAAAAAAAAACACACAATTTTATTGTTATTAAAAAATTTTATTTTGGGCTGATATTTAGATCTGACTGGTCCATTTTATTATTAAAAATACCAAAACAACTTTATAACCGATCTAAATAAAATCGAAAAATAAACTGATTTTCAACTACACAACTTGTTCGAGGTAGAGTAGATCAAAGCAAACTTGAGTAAGATTGATTTTCAATGGAACGCGCCTATTATCATATTGTCAAAAACCATAAACCTTTACCACATTAAGTGGTAAAAGTGAGGTGCCTTTTTGTCACTAGATGGTGTTGGTGACTAAATTTATTTATTTTTCATCAGTGTTTACATAACAGTTACAGTGTTTACATAAATAAAATCTTAAGAAATATGAAATAAAACCAAAAACAACAAAACACTCGAATGAAATAACTATAAGACAAGCAATAAAATAATAATTGTATTTTTCCTAAGATAGCAGATGAAAAGTCTATTTTCATCCCCTGTGAAAATGTTTTTTTTCTCTAGAGTAAAATCATTTTCGCTAAATAACAAATTGTAGTTGCTAATGGTATTTTCATCTAATTTTAGTTAGTTTTTAAAACAAAGCAACCATGAAAAAAAAGAATGTGAACTTTGAATGTTATGTTGTCGATTTCTAATTTACTAATTTATAATAAATATCGTTTTTCGGCAAACGGCTGTAAATTGTACTTTACTGCGGTTAGCGAGAAGCTTAAAGTCTTACTTTTTTGTCGTATAACGCCATTTTTAGGGTTCCGTTTTTTATAACGAACCCTATTGGTGAGAGTACAACGTATTTTTCGCATTATTTCGATTATCTCGTAAACCATTAATCCTATGTACCTAAAATTGGAGGTGCTTATAAAACTAGCCTATCCACACTAGATGACGGGTTAAAAAAAAATAAAATTGTTTTCGTTTGTTTTACAGAGGTACGATGTGAAGCCTTTGAGAACATACATTTTTTATCGAGACGAGTATAGGGTATCATATGAAAGGGCTTTTACTTTTGACTATTTTTTATTAGAGAATTATAAATATTTAGAGAACTTTTGTAATTCCAAAGAAAATAAGCGTGATAGTTAAATATAATAATACTGGAGAATGACATTGAATAATAAAACGTGTAACTTCATTACTAATTTCATTTTTTATTGTCCCCTAGGCGTTACTAGCCATATAGCAAAAATTTGTTAAAGCCATGTCAGCACAACCCCTCAAAAATTTTGAGAAGTTAAGGAATAAGTACCCAAAGATGATTGAGTATGATGAGAAACAACTTTTGCCTTTTTACAAGCCAGGCAGTTCTGTGCCATTTTTTTCGTACATCCCTCTTAATGGCTCGATAAATGACTTTATCAGTAAGAAGTTTTATAGAACTGTCGACGCCTCCTGGATGAGCTAAATTTTGAAAACTACATTATCGATTCTAGAACGGTGGCAAATATTAGTTGCAAATTGACTGATAAAATCTAAATGTCCGAGTTTGCTAGGACTTGCTTTGGTAGGATTCTACGACAAAGCGTAGATGAGGGGCTTATGGTCGGCGAAGAAAATGAAGGTTCTACCTTTCAGGAGATAACATAAATGTTTGATAGCAGAATAAGCCACTAGGAGTTCGCGATCATCAGCGCTGTATTTCTGCGGTAACTCGTTAAGTCGAAAAGATAAGAAACTAATTGGTGTCCAACAATCGTTAATTTTTGTTGAACTACCGCCCCAAGTGCCTTGTTGGAAGCGTCGACCATATCGGTAGTTGGGCAAAGTGTGACGAATGGGTCAGAGTTGTCGCCTCACTGAGTTGCCGCTTGCATACGTCAAGGGCTTGAATGGCTTCTTCGGACCATTGAATGACACGCTTGTTATGCTTTTAGACCCTTTTAGAGAGCCATTTAGAATGGGTTGAGTACCACCAATGAAAGGAATGAATCTACGGTAGAAGTTTATCATTCATAGGTGCGGTGCGTAACGGTGGCGTTGCATTACTTTACTGTTTCAGGACGTTCATACCGCTTAATAGTATCAATATGTTTGGAAGTTGGTATGATTCCAGTTGAATCAATGGAATGTCCGTGAAAGTCAACGTTTGTTTAGCAAAGTTGCATTTATCAACGTTGATAATTAAACCAGATTCAGAAAGACGCTCAAAAACAGTTCTAAGATGTTTGAGGTGCTCCTCAAAGGTTTCAGAGGCAATTAGAAGGTAGAAACAGATGAAACAAAAATGTAGGTCGTTAAGAAGTGAATGCATAAACCATTGGAACAATTGTGCATCATTTTGCAATCCGGAAGTCATTCAAACGAACTCTCTCTCTTATCAGGAATAGTGACATTATTTAGAGAACGGTAGTCACCGCAAGGTCTTTACTCGGCGTTCTTATTTTTAACAAGATAGAAAGGAGAAAACCAAGGAATATTAGATCGTAGGCAAATGCTTTAAGCCAAAATTATGTCAAAATCCGTTTTTCCTATGGCCAGTTTATCTGTAGCTACTCGATGATGTTTATGTAGAAGGAAATGTTACGATTCTACTTAATCGCAATGAAATATAAAACAAAATTGTATCCAACCCCAATTTCCGATATAAAATATTTCAGAAATAAAATCAACATCGAATTGCTTCTAAGAAAAAGGGTCAAAACATAAAACAAATACATCCAACATAATTACGTAGATTTGTGGAGCTTTCTTTGTTAAGATTGAATTTTCCTAGAATATACGAGAAATTATCTATAATTATATATGAGGAATACCCTTTGTAGAATGAGAGTTATAATATGCGATAATGTAAAATTATAATTTAAATTAGACTGAGATTGTTTAAGTGGAATGTGATTACTTATAATTATGTTAAATCAAATTTAATTGTGAATAAAGTTTTAAGTGATATATGTATAAGAGAAATTTTGTGCATTTTTTTGGACAATCGTTGGAGTTTCTAAAGCTTTTGAAAGAATATTCTAGTTAAGAATTTGGTTTTAATGTTGTGGTGGGACAATTGAAACGTTGAATTACGTGAGAATATTTTTTCACTAAAAAAACGCAAGTTAGCAGGATATAACGAGTACATAAAACATCGACCATATGGAATCAACCGCATATGGAATCAACCGCTTGGAATCATTTAAAAAGGCTGGCTACGCAAAGAAGCTCGATGTTTAGGTGGCACATGAATTAACACAAAGAAATTTGATTAACCGAATTTTCATCAGTGAAATTCTGTGTAAACGTAACAAAATCAAGTCGTTTCTGAAACGAATCATCTCGGAGGAAGCAAAATGGGTTAAACACGATAATATTTTAAACTTAAACGATTATGGTCAATTAGGATCAATTACGGACCGCAAACGTCTCCAGAGTCTGTATTGGTGTTTAAAAAGGTGATGCTGGGTGTTTAGTGGGATTAAAAGAGAATTGTCTGTTATGAGCTGCTATCTTCTGGCCAGACAATGCTTTTGGTCTTCTTTTATAAACAATTAACCAGATTAGCGAAAGCAATACAAACAAAGCATCCAGAATTTGACAATAGATAGTGTGTTATCTTCCATTATGAGAAAGTCAAACACACATATTTGATAACCCGCCAAAAAATTACTAAACTTTGTTGGAGAGTGTTAATATATAGGCCAAACCTTGCGCCATCTGACTACCATTCATTTTTGTCTCTGTAAAACGCCGTTGATGGAAAAACATTTGGCGACAGAAGAGCCACCGAAAATCACTTTTCTTGCTATTAGCTACACAGATCTAGGTTTTTTTATGCTTAAAAGGGTATATTCCATGCTTAAATTACGTTAATTCTCAACCGTGAATAAGCCAGGTGCATTATATACTTATAAGAAATACTTGTTCAAAAAATCACTAAGAAGCTTATTATGAATATTATTCAATGAATTTTATAAATATAGGGCACGTAGCATGACTAATTAGGAACTGAAAAATAACTTTGTTGAAAAAATATTGTATACTTATTAAATAACAAAATATGACTATAAGGAATGATATTTTTCGTTAAATACCATGCCTCGTACCGAACCAGGTACCGAGAATAAACCCATGGTCATGATATGTCATAAGTTTTATTCATATCTTATGTTCATTTTCCTTATGTTTATATTTATCTATCCTTCGAATTGTAAATACAACGTTTGTATATATACAACTCACATTTCACAAAAAGGTCTAGTAAATTATAAAAAATGTTTTTTTTTCTATTATTTTTTAAATTATTTTTACTGTCGAAAAATTCTATGACTTCTAAATCTATTCCATGCACATTTTGAAATATAAAATGATTATTAGACATGAAAATTATCACTTTGTTATTCCTTTGTTTGTGACTAGTAATCACAGTTTGGTTTCTTTCAATATTTTATGCCAAGGTTTTATATTCCATGACTAAATATTCATAAAAATGTATGCTTTAAAGCAGAGATGGGTAGGTCGCAAACGTTACGTCGCAAATTACGTTTTCGACGCGTCGCAAACGTATTTGTTACTCTGCTTTTGCGACGTCATTTGTTACGTTTGCGACGTTGTTATTTTGTCATGTAAAATCACTATTTGTAGTTTACTTTGTTAGAATTTAAATTTAAAATTAAACAGGTTTTATTCAAATATATTTTTACTATTAAATAATATCACGTATTTTTAGCAAGTTAGCATATAGATTATAACATATAGATAATAGATTAGCATAAAGATTATATTTGCCGTATAAGAACTAGAACAAGTATTTTAAATACCGATCATACCGATCGTTTTTAGTATTAATTGTGGTATTTTTCCATCCATCAATTAGTAGAACAGAATTTTTGCTTATTTTATTCCGCTTTTTAATACAGTCTCTAATATTGTGGTAGATAGAGTTTTTCACGTGTGTGGAACATATGATGAACGAAGTTTTTTTAATGAATTTTAGAGTGGTCAGATTCCACAACACAAAGGGATTATTGGATTTAAAAAAATTTCACAAATATTTATTTATTTCTTAATTCTTTCAGATGAAATTTTGTCCATCTATTCTTCATCTATTTTCTGTTGTTTTTTAAATTTAGTGTGATTGTTCATATATTCCATGGAAGATTGCAGTCCATATGAATCCAGTCATATTGTACACTACAAGAGACTTCGAAGCTAGTCTAAAATAAAATAAAACTCTATATTCCAAAAACAGCACAAATAGAAAGTGGCATACTGATGCTACGCAACCAGTCAATTACTCGACAATTTGCAACTCAATATTTCATCGTTCAGATTCACAATCCGTTTCAATTTGTAATTTCATTGGGGTAGCTTCAGGGTTTTTGCAATTGTCATCAATTATTTGAATTATTTTTGTGCATATGTAACCCATTTAAATATACAAAATATTGGTTACTTATATAGAGTTGTAATAAATGAGATAAAAACTCAATAAATCACCTGTGAGCTGTTAATCTTTTTATAGCGGTATTTTAATCATATTTCTGCAAAAATCATATGAAGTTTCTATTTTCTTGTTTAATAGAAATAAATTTCAAATCCTTCCACAATAAATGTAGAGGACGAACGACCGGTCGTTTTGAGTATTTAAATATTTTTATAAAATTATTTTTATAAAAAAGTGTGGTACTTTAACTTATTACTCAACACTGAACAAAAAATTATTTTGAACTAAAAAATTGGGTTTAAATACAAAAACACGAGAAACTAGCTGTCAAAGTTTGCGACCCATTTGCGACATTTGCGACGCTTTTGCGACACGTCACGTAACAAACTCTTTGCGACACGTCATTACCCATCACTGCTTTAAAGTTATGGATATTGCAACAATTGATAATTATCTTATACAAAACTTATGACCTGCAATCATAGCTTTATTTTTATTCGTGTATACACTAAAACGGTTAAAGTTAATAACACTCTTAGTTCAATCGCCTTGTGCATTTGAAAAAAGTTATTCAACGTTGTTGATATCAACCCACTTCAAAATGTTTTTTTCGGATTACATAGTATTATATCTTCAATTTTTCGAGACAACAATTTCAGCTGAACTTGTAGTTCGTTTGCTTTAATGTTTTTTCTTTCTTCACAAGTTAATGCTGTTTCGAATAATTTACAATCATCTTTGACTTTATTGTTCTTCATTTCATCATATTTTTTAATATCATACAAAAGCTCATGCTCACACAAAAGCTTAACACAACTAAATTTAAAGAGTTGCAGACACATAAAACGAAAAAAGTCCAAGCGGCACGTATATCCGCTAGAAATAGGTAGATTTCGAGATCAGACAGTTTTGTGTGCCAGTAGAATCTGATGTATCAGATTAGTTTAAACAAAACAAACTAATTTCAAACAGATGTAGAACAACTTTTAAAAAGAAAATTAGCTACCTACAAGCAAAATTATATCTATCCAATTTTGCAACAAACAAATATCAAATCTACCACAGAACATGTGTGTGATAATTTATGACACAAACCTACTCTATATCATATGTCGTGCAATTACTGCAAAATATCAAAATAGTTTATTTCTAAGAAAAAATATTAATTTTTTCTATTCAAATCTTTTATTTTTTGACTGTTATAAGGTTGACATTGACTGTTATAAGGCTTTGGGAAATTGTAGTTGGGGATTGTTGCAAACTTTTTTGTTGAAGCCAACAAGTCAAAAACCTCTAACTGCAGAGGTTTATATTTGTAAGAAACGGATTAAAATGTTTTCACAAATTCTAAATTTATGAAGATTTTAAAAATATTAGTATCCAAACGGCCGTTATAACGGATTAAAAAAAACACTTTTTTTTCTAGTATAAAGCCTATAGTTCCTTAACCATGTGTCAGATTTTTCTGATTTACGAACTTGTCCAAAATATTAATAAAACACACATTTTTAAGAAAGGTTTTTTGATCTGGCTCCACAAATGCAACCGTGAGAGCGCCGGATGATTCAAACGCATTTTGTGTTTTACAAGCTTTTTTGTTGGAGCCGTTCACTCAGAAACCTCCCACTGCAGAAACTGATTAAAAAGGTTTCAAAAATTCTAAATTTAGGAAGTTTTTAAAAATATTAGAATCCAAACGGCCGTTATAACGGATCTAAAAAACAGAGTTTTTTTCTAGTATAAAGCTTCTAGTTTCTTAACCATGTGTTGGATTGGACTGATTTACGAACTTGTCCAAGATATTAACAAAACGCACATTTTTAGAAAAGGTTTTTTGATCTGGCCTTATAAATGCGACCGTGAGAGTGCCGGTTGTTTCAAAAAAAAATTTTTTTTTGCAAAATTTTTTGTTGGAGCCGCTCACTCAGGAACCTCTAACTGCAGAGGTCTAGTCTTAAAACAAATTGATAAAAAAGATTCCCAAAATTTTAAATTTGTTAAATTTTTTGAAATATTGGTATCCAAACGGCCGTTATAACGGTTTTAAAAAATCAATTTTTTTCAGAAAAAAGCCTCTAGTTTCTTAACCACGTGTCGGATTTTGCTGATTCACGAACTTGTCCAAGATATTATTAGAACACACAAGTACAGAAAATTTTTTTGATCTACCTCAACAAATATATATATATATATATATATATATATATATATATATATATATATATATATATATATATATATATATATATATATATATATATATATATATGTATATATATATATATATATATATATATATATATATATATATATATATATATATATATATATATATATATATATATATATATATATATATATTTATATATATATTTATATATACATTTTTTTTTTTGTTTTTTGTTTTTTGCTTATCATATATAGTCGTTTGGCACAAAAATTTTTCCGATATGTATATATATATATATATATATATATATATATATATATATATATATATATATATATATATATATATATATATATATATATATATATATATATATATATATATATATATATATATATATATATATATATATATATATATATATATATATATATATATTTATATATATATTTATATATAAATTTTTTTTTTTTGTTTTTTGTCTCCGCTTATCATATATAGTCGTTTGGCACAAAAATTTTTCCGAAATTCCGAGATGAAGCCCATTGCAATAGGTAGATTTTTATATGAAATCTACCTAAAAGTCCTTGGAAATTGATATTTGCAATATAAACTGACGATGGTCATATAAACTGACCATCGTTTTTTTACCATGCACAATAGCTCCATTGTCTAAGCCTTGACTACGAAAATTTATATATAATGAATCTTCGTTGGCAAGACTACGCCATAAGTAATTTTGTTTCAAAAACCCTTTATCTTAAGTCGTCACTCGTCATCGCTCCGGTTGGTCGTATTCCAAAAGCTAATAAATCCCAAAAAACTTTCTTTGATTTCTACCTTAGGACTATTTGTAATTTATATTACCTTTGGCTGATTTTGTGATCTGGACGTAGCGCAAATCAATTGACATTTAAAATCTGTTTTTTAAGGCTTGCATCAGGAGTGTAGTCAACAATAACAAAAAATACATTCCATTTGAAAAATTTTATTTTCATAGCTTTGGAAATAAAATGATCAATAAAATAATCTCTTGCTGTATATTTTCTCCCAAAAGTACAAAGTCTTACGTAGATTTTCTATACTACTCATTTAACATGTTCCTCTAATACCAATTCAAATTTTGAGCTTAAAAATTTACGATTAACTATATTTCAACAAACACCGAACACCCGATGTTGAATGAATATTGGATGAGCCAATTTCTATCTAATTACTCACCAATTACTGTTTTTCGATAGAAAGCTTGTTGGCCTTTTGTGGGAACTGTCTTTTAGTGAAAAACATATAAACTATACCAAGTTTGACCTAGAACCAGAATACGTAATCTTTCGCGAGTGGAGTAATAAAATCTTCCCTATTAATAAAAATAATGGGAAATTATTCGAGGTTAACTCAGTTAAACTTCTTGCAGTTGACATCGAAAATAACATTAAATATAAAAACATATGTTAAGTCTTGCTAAATCTGGATTGCAAAAATTGGGCTTCCTTGGACCGATGGACCAATGTAAAAAGTTTTCCGAGTTTCACATATTTACGTATATCTGGAATACTGTTCATGTTTGAGGAGGCGACTGTCAGTCAAAAATATAATGTCTAAACTCTGTACAGAGAAAGGTTACAAAGATATCAGATTGATTTATAATAAACCATGAGATGTGATATGACTGATGACAATCGGTCTATATGTATTTATTTAAAAAAAAATCGATTGTTATTTAAAAAAAACTACCCTACCTGTTTCCATATCCCTTATACCTCTCATTTGCCGGAATTACTTCCATTGCTAGTTGATCCTCAGTTATTCAAAGAGTCTAAGTAATGGATATTTCATATTTTGTGTGCTAATTAAATAAAAAAAACATGGTTTACAAATATGCCAATAGCTGATTTATTGGCAATTATAATTCAGTTTTGTTTCTGCAAATTTAAAAAGAATACACTGAAAGAAAAAATTCGGTTACTACAACCTACTTTGTGCCAACCGAATTTTTCCTCAAATATAGATAGATAACCTCAAATTCGGTTCTCTTATCTTCAAAAACCAATTTTGAAGACATAACAACCGAATTGAAGACATAACAACCGAATGTAATATCATCGTGTCGTGACCAAATAATCACTGTGACAACCGAATAATAATATTTTTTCTTTCAGTGATACTTTTTGTTTCTTATTTTATTATTACTTCCTCCATCTTATCATGAAATATTGGTCTACGTCATATTTTATTATGTGATAGCATATATTGTGTAGCTATCTATTCGTTAAATAAAAATTTAAAAAAATTCAGTAAATCAGAACGTATGTTATTGAGAGGCTGAGACCCTAGGTCTTAAAAGGTTTCTATGTATTTTTGTAACACACATAATGCCTATTACACAACACATTTTGTTTGTAAAAACATAGATTTTGTAAAAATTGAGAACTTAAGTGTCTCTTTAACGAAGACTGTTTTTAAGCAATTTAAAGTTAGCTTTAAAACTTGTATATGCTTCCAAAGTTCCAATGACTTAATAGGATAATTATAACAGCGCTATAGGTTCCACCTGGTAGAAAGGTTAAATTTCTAACTCACATGCACGTTTGTGAAAACCATTAACAAAGAATTCTCATGAGAAAACAAAACAGGTTACGTTTATGATTTGCGTCTACTCAGACCACTGGTAAGCTTGGCTAGACCATGCCCGGATGAATCAGTCGAAATTCATATTTCAAACGATTTGACTAGGAACAGACCTTTACGAAGCTCCTGGCCCAATGTAACCTTCATTAACAAACTATCAACTTAACCATATCAAGTATTATTTTTATTTCATTTTTATCGCTTTTCTTGTGTTCAAAAAGTCAACTTTATATTATTTTAACTGTTTTATTTTTTATATACAAAAAATTAAAATAATCTAAATGCTATCGAGTTCAAACTTTTGGAAAAACCCATTTTGAAAAAGAAGTATATAATTGATGTATAAACAACTTTTATCAAAGATTTTTTTTATAAACTATATACATACATATCACAAACGCTGCAGAGCTCCACAACCCTAATTAATATATGTTCATGATAACGAATAAATAAAACGCGGGCCCACGCTATTGCATCAGAAACCCTTTAAGTAATTTGCAATTTCATTTTGATATATGTATGAACATCAAATTCTATTTTGCACGATCAGCCGAATTTGCATGTTTACTGATTTCTGAAATAATCATAGTAAGTTTCGTTTAAAAATCACAGGTCGGTAAGTAATTACTTACCGATCATGCAGGCGGTAAGTAATTACTTGCCGATAAGGGAGACCTCAGAATGTGAATAAATAGTATATTACATATCTTGAGTTGTAAACAGCATTTTACATGCGAGGGAAAATATTACGCACGAGACGCGTAGCGTCGAGTGCAATATCTTCACGAGCATGGAAAATGCTTTACAACTCGCGATTTGTTATATACTTTTTCTACGACTTTGTTTTAATACCCAAACGAATATAATTACTTGAAAAATGAACTACTAATTATAAATTAAATGCAAATAGATTTCAAATTGTGGTAGGCTTTGCATTATTCTGTGTCAAAATAAATTGAAATATTTAATTTTTAAAAATCAAATTTTTCTTTAAATAAAAATTTTTCTTTTTATTAAAAGTGTGTCGTAATATTTTTTTTTTTTTTTTTTTAACAAAATGTGTTGTGTAGTAGGAATTACAATATGTGTCACTATAACACATAAAAACCTTTTAACCAAAGGTTCCACCAAGGTCCCACAACAACATACGTTCAAAGGTGTTGATGGAAGTAAATCTTTCTTTTTTTGTTTTTTTATATTTTTTGTTAAAGAATGGATAACTAAACAAAAACTCCTATCACTGATAAAATATGACATAGGCCAATATTTTATAATAGAATAGAGAAAATAAAAGTAAATTAAAAAGTAAATAGCAAATTTTTAAAAAAATTCAGCCGGTGGCATATTCCTTGATCCTGTGACGCACCGTCTTTCTTAAAGATTAAAGCCCACACATAGTTATATGAAGGCTCGTTTCCCTAAGGAAGCAATAGCGTCTAATCATCAAGGATTATTTCACAGCTAAGATTGAAGGTGCTACCGTTGACTGAATACAGTTCATCCGCCACCACCCCTAAGATGTCACCTTGGCTAGTGATATCTCACTGCTATTGCCAGTGGTATGTGATATCTCACGTTAACTCGTATGTCAATAGCAGGGACTGGAGTACGCGGGGTTGTCACACCCGTTGATCAAAAATAAAAAATAAAAAAAAAAAACAAAACCTGATCCCTCCATGCGGTAATATATATATGTATATTAAAATCCATTACCGCACGCTTTGTTTACTTACCGCACACTTTTTGAAATAATCAATTAACATGTCATGGATAGTGTGATGTAATTTATAATTTACTGTGGTAGGAGTAGAAAAAATGATTTTTAGTTAAATAATTGTGTACGTCTATTTACTAGCTTCAAATTTAAATAATATTCTTTTAAAAATATTGCAATTAAAAGATTTAAAAGCAATTTATTTTGAAAAAATATTCGATGAAATTAAGTTCTGCAACAAAAAAACCTTTAGAATTATGATGAAACGCAAAGCTTACTATTTAGAAATGACATTTTTCCTACTCCTATCACAGTAAATTATAAATTACATCACACTATCCATGACATGTAAATTGATTATTTCAAATAGCGTGCGGTAAGTAAAAACAAGCGTGCGGTAATGGATTTTCATATATATATTACCGCACGCTTTTAATAAAAAGAAAAATTTTTTTTAAAGAAAAATTTGATTTTTAAAAATCAAATATTTCAATTCATTTTGACACAGAATAATGCAAAGCCTACCACAATTTGTAAACTATTTGCATTCTATTTATAATTAGTAGTTCATTTTTTCAAGTAACTATATGCGTTTGGGCATTAAAACAAAGTCGTAGGAAAAGTATATAACAAATCTCGAGTTGTAAAGCATTTTGCTATTTACAACTCTAGATATGTAATATACTATTAAAAAATGTTCTTTAAAACATTAAAACTTGAATTTTGTGAATGAATTTTATTATTTAAATAATTTTAACTGAAATTTTATTGATCGTGCAAAAAATGTATAATCATTTTGGCCATTAAGCGTATTGCCGATTTCGGATATATTAGAGATTTCGACTTCGTATCGATCTCAAAACATATATCCTCAATCGGTAAAACACTATTACTGCCCTTAATACTTAAATAAGTATTCATTATAAAAAAAAGCAAAAAAAATTCATGTAATTATCAAAAACTGCATTTTTTCCATTACAAAAAATATTGGCAAAGCTGATGCATAGACTAACTTCACCACAGCTTTAGAAACACAATGTTCTGGATATATAGTGAGCTTATATCCATCAAATACTTCAATTAATCGGAAGTGACAAAACGGAATGCAGAACTGTTTCAAATCATACTCTAAGAAGCATATATACAAAGTTTAATTAAAATCAGTTATCAGGAACTGATGTGCAGTTTTAAATAAACGCACCTGTTTAGATTGTCATTTTAAATAAACAGGTGCTCCGGAAGCTCTCCACCACTTATCCCAAAATCGTCCAGAAACCAACAAGTTGTTTGTCATTCAAATAGTCATGTTTTGTCAAAGTGTCATCAATTTTGATTATTGAACAAAGTATGTATGCTCCTAATAAGCTTTAAAAACAGTGAGAGAAAAGTCAGATGTATGGTCCACTGTATGGGGGACCCCTCGCTACTCTGATCGATGTCTTCCAAATGTTGATCATCTTATCAAACTAATTCAAACTTTTTTCATAAGTTTCATAATAATCACTTCACTATTGTAAGCTGTAGAGCTAATAAGGACAATGAAGAAAAAACAAAAAATTGCTGTGAGCCGTACTAAATGCGAATTTATCAAGTTTCATCCAATTCGGTTGTCAGATACAGATGTTATTTTGCTTTCAAATGCCGTTGCTCGAAGGACTCCCATACTTAGTTGAATATCGCTAAAAAAACTAACCTGCAGCAAAATGTTGGGTATCACTACATCATCACATCACCTTCACCATCGAATCGCAAAAATAATTTCTTTGAAATTTTACTTTTTTTAGCTGTCCAACATACCAAATCATCGATTTTTATGATAAATTATCGAAGATCGAAAATTCGATGATTTCAAACATTTTGCTGCAGTTCCTTTCCATATATATTTGCATCTTTTTTAAAGTGTCATCGAAATAAATTAACAAACAAATGTCGTACGTAGGGATTGCAAATTTTAAGGGAAAAAACAATACCGGGATTTCGAGATTGATTAATCTAAAACCGGAATCCCGGTATTAATACCGGGATTTTAAAAAAACATTTCTCAATAAAATAATTTTTCTGTACTTTAATCTTACATTATGATGCAAAAGTAACGCCATTTTTATTTTATATTGTTATTTGTTATTTTCTTATTTTTTCCAACAAATTGTATAACTATGACAACAAAAAATAAGAAATTGATTCTGATTGGATCATGAAATTTTGAACTATTGTATATAACTATGACAACAAAACATAACAAATAGTTTAATTGAATATGAAATTTTGAATTGGAGCTTACTTTGATAAAAAATTTTATTTATACAAATTTAAATGTTTTTTACTTTTTGGACGTAATTATGATGGTAATAAATCATATTTATAAATTTTTGTTTATTATAATTTCTTATTTATAAAAAATTTGAACGTTTGCCGAGAAAATAGTGTATGTACCTACAGTCGGCCGTCAAACTATAGACTCAACCCAAAAAGTAGCACTTAATTAAGTAATGTACTATTTATTCTAAAGCAAAGTAATAAATTTGCATAAAATTTGATATAAAAATATGATGAACAAGTAACCTTTGACAAAATATTTGTTATTTTTTCAAAATAATTGTATAACTATGACAAGAAATAATAACAATAATTTTATTGGATTATGAAATTTTGAATTTAAAGGTTGCTTTGATTAAAATTTCTATTTTTTCTATTTTTAAACAAATACAAATGTTTTTTTCATTTTTGGACGTAACTATAACAACAAAATATATGCTTAAAAAGTGACACTTTACGGCCGCAAATCACAGTAATAAAGTACCGCTTTTATATGTAGGCGAATAAAATAGTACATTATGATGCTAGGACGTAAAGCTAAAGATTTTGGACGGATGTGGAGTTTGTGGAGCACCCACATTAATTCCAAAATAGCTTACGTCCGTGCATCATACACTATTTTTTATTCGCCACAAGCAAAATATTTTAAGAAAAGTTGTTTATTCTAAATTAAAATTATAAATTTTCATAAATTTTAAAATAAAAATATGTGGAACAAGTAACCTTTGACAAAATATTTATTATTTTTTCCAAATTATTGTGTAGCTATGACAGCAAATGATAACAACTATTTTAATTGGATTATGAAATTTTGAATTTAAGGGTTGCTTTGATAAAAATTTTTATTTTTCAAAGAATTTAAACAAATACAAATGCTTTTTACTTTTTTGGACGTAGCTATGACAACAAAACAAATAGCTGAAAAGTGATACTTTAAAGCCGCAAATCACAGTAATAAAGCAACACTTTAATATGTAGGCGAATAAAAAAATATTAGAGGAGACAGAATAATAATAAAATAATAAACACCTTATTCTTGTTAAATTGAGTTTTATTTCACTAAATACGTATTTCAAAAGCTATGCTTTCATCGACAGTAGTATCTAAAAAAAAACTAAACTTACTACTGTCGATGAAAGCATAGCTTTCGAAGTCATGAACTAAAAAAAATTAATTAAATGATGCCGTGTTTGGTATCAAATGAAAGGTATCAAAGGTTTGGTATCAAATTTAATTTTAAACTTAATTAGCACATTTCAAAAATATATATTTTTTTACCTCTAAACTGAAACTTTAAGCTTTCATGCGCAAGATAATTTTGAATAATTACATAATGGCAATCAATTCAAATTAAACATCGTACTTCTGTTTATTGTGATAATAAATATTGGTGTGTACCGCTAACCGCAGCTATCTGTCGGTCCTTTATTTATTTAGCGTATGGTTTTTTTTGTGACACATTAAAAAATTAAACTTAAAAATAGGTAGACTCTTCTATGAAATCTACCTAAAACAATACATGGATACACATTAAATGAACTTACAATCGATTTGATTGCGTGTCTTTTAAGTAAATTAAAAAGTAAAATATTTGAACATTGGGCAGTACATTTGAACATTAGATGTTTACATCGAGCGAGTCTATCCATGCTACTACATCGGGAGTTGCCAAATGGATGTCTGAGATATTGCCATTATAACGTCGAATTGGACACACAGTTGCAATGTGTTTTATAGTTTGTTGTGGAGCGCCGCAGTCACACTCAGGGGACTCTGAAATGCCCCACTTGTAGAAAGAATCAGCACAACGTCCATGATTCGTTCTTATTCGGTTTAATGTAGTCCAGGTATGACGCGGCAAATCGAAACCAGGTTGGGTAGAAGTCGGATTAGTAATAGAAAGGCCAGTTGTGTTGTAATGTTGCCAGGAGGTGTCCCAGGCATCCAAGATATTAAAATCAGTTGCCAGCAGGTTGCTGGCAGTTTTATGTGGAGGCTTTCTTGACTTCAATCGACAACGAGTGTGGTCACCGTAATATTCGTGCAAGGGTAACGTGGTGTTGTTGGTTACCTTTTTATGTTCACGCATGAGAGCATGCGAGCGTCTGAGTGCAGGTGGAGCGATATTGCTTAACACAGGGAGCCAAGGTAAAGGGGTGGATCTGATAGTACCACTTATAGTACGCATCGTAGCATGCAGCTGGCAGTCAACTTTTTGAGTATGTGTGCTATTCAACCAGACTGGTGCGCCATACTCAGCCACTGAGTAAACCAGACTTAGAGCAGTTGTTCGGAGGGTAGCTGGAGTAGCACCCCATGTAGAGCCTGCCAGTTTGTGCAATGTATTGTTTCTCGTTTTAAGTTTTTGTGACGTATTTGTCGGTCCTTATAATTACATTTACGATCATCGTTTTGTTATTTCAAAAACTATTAGTCGCTTTCCAATCGAGTGAATTGATTGTAACCAATTGGTCTAATTAATATTGTGTAAATCCTCAAAAAGAGTTAAAATAAATGAAAAAGCAATTTGACATTTATAAAATACATAGCCAAAATCGAAAACTTAGACACACACAAATATGAACGGATATAATTTTTAGATACTAAAGTTTGATCACAAACCAAAAAAAAATCAACGCAAAATGTTACCGTTAATCCTTATTTGGGCAGCTAGTGTTCACAAGTTGCAAGGGTGCACTCTAGATAAAGCAGTTATTGATTTGGGGAAGTCCTTATTCGCTAAAGGTCAGAACTATGTGGCCCTCAGCAGTCAGATCTGTAGATGGATTATTTATTTGTTCCTTGGATCATAATAAATTGCTGAAAAAACCTCATGACTCACGATCTCTTGAGGAATTGATAAGGTTAAGAAATCTTAGAAGTTTCGAAACCTAAACCTAAAGTAAGTTTGGTATTTTACCTATAAACCTAACCTATGCACATATAAAATAAAAACCGTATACAAAAATTTTAAAGCGGATGTGCAATTACTTTATTACAAAATTATAACCCCAAAATAAATTAAATAAAAAAAGTTCAAAAACTAAAACCCGACTACTGAAAAATCACGCTCTAAAAAAAATAAAACAAGAAAATATTCTTATCTGAACTGAACCCTAACAAAACAATACATTCTAAGAGTATTGTAAGTGATCATCCGCTGTAGGGCATCATGCTATACATCTCTCTTCAGCTCTCTTTAGATGTATAGCGTGATGCACTTTGCCATAAAGCCGATGATCGCTTACTACTGTTAGAATGTATTGTTTTGTTAGGGTAGGTGGCATACGACTACGGCTATCCTCTGAAAATCGAAAATCACTATGAATGTGTATTAAATTTATAAAAATTATTTATGTGTAAGTTGTTTATTCAATAGACAATAAATATTGAATAATCTATATTGTACATAACAATTTCAGATAAGAATATTTTCATGTTTTATTTTTTTTAGAGCGTGATTTTTCAGTAGTCGGGTTTTAGTTTTTGAACTTTAACTTTTGAACTTTTTTTATAATAAATAAATCTTTGAGTTGGTTAAATTGACTCTACATGATATTATTACACTTCCTTTCAAGTGTTAAGTTCAATATTTTCCCTTGTGATGTATATATTGTCCTTTCCGTATCCAAATCAGAAGAGCATCAGGCATCTACTACAATTCCTGAAAGTGTGACCTGGATTTTTGCAGTTCCAGCAATAGATTACTTTTCTTTCCGAATTTGGAATCCCATGTATGGCATAAAGATCTCTAGATCTCTATTACGAAGCAATTGCTCCTAAAATGATTTCTGGCATCTGCGGTTAAATAACTACCGATACTATGCTGTCGATATAATTCTTATCGTTGGTTCTATCAATATAGAACAATTAGTTCAATGATTCCTTTTTTCATTTTTTTTTCACTTTCGTTAATTTTATACGTATTTGTATCAACATTTAAATTATTTAGTCTTATTATATTATGTCGTCACCATTTTCATATTTGCGTGAAAATAATGTAATATACCTAAATGTGATTAAGAAAACAAAATTTAAATGTTTGTACTAAAAAATTATTTTATTAGCATGAAAAAAACAATGTAATAAAGGTATAATTAAAAACCAAAAATGAAATATATTTATTGGTTGTTAAGTAACAGAAAGAGAAAACTGTAAAAAAATATATATTAAAATAAAATAAATAAATAAAAAGATTTATTTTTGTGATTTATTTGAAGAAAATTTAGAAGTTTGACCTTAAATATAACTTAAATATTATTTATCAAAATTGATTTCATAAGTAAATAATAAAAAAAAGTTTAATAATAATTGTTGTAATATGTGATATTGGAAAAGAGAAGTTGTTATAAGAAAACCAACACGCTTGAAGCTTGGTTTGTTTGATTTATATTGTCATTATTGTTCAACAATCGTCCGTACTATCGGCGCAACGATAGATTATATTATTATTATTATTGTTCAACAAGATCCTGTGACGGTGGCACAACGATTAATTTATATTATTATTGTTGTTCAACAATCGCCTGTACCTTTGGCGCAATGATTGATGTATATTATAAGATTATTATCATTGTCGCAACGAATGGTTTGCTATATTATATTATTATTGTTTTTATTTAACAATCTCCTGTCTAGGTACAACGCTTCGGATGTAACCATTTGTTTATATATCATAAATTTAGATTTTAATCGCTATGGTTGGTTGATGTTGAAAAAGGATGGGGGTTTGGATCAGCTACAAGGGGTGAGCAAAATATTTTTTTTTAATGTAATAATTACATTTGGTGTAGTGGTGGTGATGGTCTTGGTTCCTCTGGCTTTTGGGGTCGTCAGAGTCCTTATTCTTTGCTCATTTGAATCCATCATCTTTAAAAAGTTTTCCGTTCAATTCAACATTTGTGATGGGCAGAGGAGATATATCGAACTCACAGACTGAGACTAGTTGGAATCATCTCAAGGCACACGACTCGTCGAATATTTCTAATTTTGCTTCCATTATCAGGAACGCACGGTGTTCATTACAAATCCTGTGTCATAACGAATGCCAAAATACCTGGCCTGGCAAAGTTACGTGGTGGTGGTTGTTTTGATGTCAACAGCTTTTCTCGACGTCTGCACAACTCGAGAAGGTGATCCACTGGCCTTGTACATATAATAACTCCTTTCTGACATTAAACTTCAAACTATTGAACAGAATGTTCATCAATGCTGGATCTTCTAGTGCTGTGAGGAGTTTGTGACTTAGTCTTAGAATGTCAGTGTAAAAGTTTTTAAATATTTCAGTCATTTTCTGCTTACGTGCTCGAATTTTATCCAATAGCTCATCCATATATTGATTATCGAATTCTGTCCTCGCTGCTCAACACATGTCTCTCCAGGTTATTTGTCTCTCCAGCGGCTCTGTCCTTGAACAACTGGTGTGGTAACACCGGAGAGGCAGAGTGGTCAGCACTTCTGTCATGTGCTAAGCCCTTTGGACCTAGCATTGAATAACATGATTTTGGCGTTTCTATCATTGCTAGATGGTTCCTCCAAGAAGGTGGAATTGGAAGCAATGAATTGAATTGAATTTTTTATGTGACTGTAGAACTCGACCAGGTGGAGTAGGCATAGTCTGATCTCTGATTCATCGGGGAAGTTAATCTGATGTTCTACATTAAAAAATTGTTGTAACTCACCTGTATTATTTCTTTCAGAGTATGGTGGTATCTTTCCTCCGGGCTGGTTTGTTGATTATGGCTAATGTTTGTTGATTTGAACGCTGGTTGTCTAGATTTTTTTTTTAATAAAATGTGCTGTGTAGTAGGTATTACAATATGTGTCACAACAACACATAAAAACCTTTAACAAGGTCCCACAACAACATACGTTCAAAGGTGTAAATCTTTCTTTTTTGTTTTTTTATATTTTTTGTTAAAGAATGGATAACTAAACAATAAGTCCTATCAAAATATGAC
The DNA here is from genome assembly GCA_963693315.1 of Diogma glabrata. Lineage (NCBI taxonomy): Eukaryota > Metazoa > Arthropoda > Insecta > Diptera > Cylindrotomidae > Diogma > Diogma glabrata. The sequence goes on along the minus strand of OY856186.1, from coordinate 78,772,659 downwards.
ATAAGCGAATATTTTATGATAGAATAGAGAAAATAATAATAAATTAAAAAGTAATGAGCAAATTTTTACAAAACTTTGCTGAAACAAAACAAAAATGTTGTTGCAATAATCCAGCCGGTGGCATATTCCTTGATCCTGTGACGCACTGTCTTTCTTAATGATTTAAGCCCACATCATCAAGGACTATTTCATAGCTAATGTTGAGGGTGCTGCCGTTGACTGAATACAGTACATCCGCCACCACCCCTAAGATGTCCCCTTGGCTATTAATATCTCAATGCTATTGCCAGTGGTATGTGATATCTCACGTTAACTCGTATGTCAATAGCAGGGACTGGAGTACGTGGGGTTGTCACACCCGTATATCAAAAATTAAACAAATTTACAAAACAATAAAAACTGATCCCTCCATTTAACGGTATCTTAATTTACCGGAATTACATTTTGAACCAATAGCATTCCCACTCGCTGGTTTGACCCCAACTCAATCAATTGATGTCTGTTTGAGAACGTGTTGTGGGCTTCGAGACCACCACCATAACCCATTAATTGCACGTTCGTCTGTTCCTAGTTTAAAAACTTTTACAGTATTTTTCATAAGCTCAACCATCGATCGGCCGAGAAAACTGTGTCTAAAACATTTATTTGTCAGCAGATAGTAAAAATTGTTATATTTTACCTCAGTCAAATTTATTTAGTTGCTCGTTTCCATCCCTAACCTCGTGGAGGTTGATGGTTTACATACAGAGTAACTGTATGTTCTACTATCTAAGAACTATGTCAGAAAGTAGTCTAGCCTGAGGGGTTAGACCTGATTTCTTTCTCGCATCAGTTCATGAGCTTCAGTGCAAAATTGTTTGCAAGCAATAATATTTTTGGTGTTCAGCAGTATACTAAGTGTATTTGCTGCTTAAAATCTGTCAAATCCATTTTAAAATAAGGACGATTTATTATCGTTCCTTGAGGTCTCGTAATCAGGGCAATCCAGAAGAACATGTAATGCAGTGTCATCCACATCACATGTTGCAAATAAACCATAGTCCGTTGGCTAACCGTTGTCTTCGAGACAGCTTCTGTTGATTGTTCCTCAACTATTCTTAACAAAAGTCGTCGCACTCGCTACTGACAGTTAGGACATGAACTATTGTTTTCAAGCCAGTTTGAAGCACAGTTTTCATTAAAACAATCCTTGGCGTTCCTTAGCGTTCATATTCTTTACTGCTGACATGGTGTGGATAAGAATAAGTTATATCACGTAAAACTGAATGTTAGAATTACTTAGTGGTATCACTAAAAAACATTTAATTACAATAAAACAAAAATATGAGAATCAAAATAATTTGGTCTCGATTCTTTAATTTAGGAGTTGGAAAGAAAACATGTGTACTATACTATATACGACGGTTTGAAGAGAAGTAGTTTAGGTATTGATTGAACAGAAAAGTTTGAAGAAGTTGATCTGGTTGTGTTCACAGCGAGACAGATGACTGAGGTGGTCCGACCCTGGCTTAAACATTAGCCAAGTGTCGGGACATGCAAGAGTCTCAGCATCTTTGCACGTTTTGGCCAGCTCATGCCATGGGCCGGAAAGTAATGAAGCAGTGGTGGATCATATCATCGAGGTTGCAAATTGGAAGAAATTGTGACCTGCAATTTCTCTCATCCCGCTCGATTATCAACCACATGAAAACTGCTGAAACAATTTAAAAGAAGTATAGAAGTGCTAACTAATAGTAATGGTGATCAGGTTGTGCTTCCATCTCATCGATCGTCAGTTTCAACTGGCTGTGGTGGGTAGCAGATTGGCACGAACAGCTGCCACGATCCTGTTCCAATCATTACTGTTAAGGCATTCAAATCGCTTTAGACAAATTACTATGCTAATAAATTGCCACAGAGGCTGATAAAATTATTTGATGTGCAAAAAACGAATTAAGGGAGTAGACTTGAAAAATTTAAATATTTGGGATACCTCAAACAATAACATACTATATACCACAAACTTACAAATAACAATTATCTTTATTTGAGTGTAATATCTGTATTCTGTATACATAATTTAGTGCGCTACTTAAAACAAACGATGTTAAACAGAATAGGACTCGATGTATCTTTGAAATTAAACAACTTTTGAATGATGATAGAATAAAAGGTTGTTTCCATTCCAACGAGATTGCTTGGTTTGGGCATGTTCTACGATTCGGTTTGCACTACAGTCTGAAATTATTAAAAAATGTACGTGTTACCTAAAGAAATAGGGAATCTTTACCTGGGACACGAACGAATTTAAAAAATCAAACCCCGCTATCACGGTAACTAGAGTTGGTTTATAAAATTTTACAAGTGAAAATTTTGACATCTTTGTTGTTTGGTTTTGTTCGTATTTGACATAGATTTAACAGTACGATTTAAAAAAAAATATATTTGTTTTATTAGTATTACATTACCATATTAGAAATTATATAAAAATCTTCTGATGCAATCACTAGTTTTGAAGCCAAAGTTTTTGTATTCTTCACTAAACAGAATTAGTATTTAAGGTTGTATATCTCTGCAGGTTTTAAAATTCATAATATTCAAAAGAGATAGCGCTATCAAAAATTATACACACGAAACGTTCACATTTCCGTCTTGTGATAGGTTTTTCCCAGAATTTGAATTTGAACTTTGATAATCTTTGATAAAAAAAATGGTCTTCATTAATACCTCTGAATACTTGTTGTCCTTTGTTTTAGAAGTTGTTGTTGTGAAACTAGAGTAATTCCTATTATACAACAAATTTTATTAAAAATAGAAGAGCATCAACTACATCAGGACATTCTGACGAAGACCTGTTCTGTGGTTTTTCGTATTTGACAATCTGATCAGAGTATGATCCAAAACATCTTACTATGGTTAGCAAAGTGTGATTCCACTATCCGAAAGTGGGCCTAATTTGACAAAAGTGTTACACCCATAATCAGCGTCCAATTGAACCAGGGCAAATGATTTTACATAAGTCTGCAAACCTATTCCTTTACAATTAGATGTAGAAATGTAGATGGCGTACGTTATAGTCGAAAAAATGACAAACGCTATGGTTAAAAATATTAGTCACGTCGTACAAAAAATTTAATAAAACAAAGGCTAATAGATAATATCCTCTAGCTTAGTCTGACATTTTGCAAAAAAATTAAAAAGTTATGCTGTATTGTGCTATTCAGAAAAAAATTCCTTATAACTAATAGAAGAAAGTTGCCACGCACAATTTTTTGAGTAGAAGTTAGCTTCACCGTTTTGGAAAAAAACCGAAAATCAAAGTGTACCACGCACTGGTGATATGAAATTTTTTCTGCTAAGCTTACTGCTTAAAAAGGAATTCTATCTTACCAATGGAAAACCTTTTTACGTTAGCATCCTTTTGTCTTGTAGAAATCAGTGTTATCACTAATTAATTAGTACTAATAATAAAAGTGATATCTCAAATCGGATAGAATACACGAATCTTGCATGCGCAGTGTTTCATATTTCTACAAAATATGGATATGGAACTCTGAATTCTCATTGGAGGTATGGCATTACTTCTGAGTAGCACATCCATCACAACTGTACACAATATAGCATAACCTTTGTTTTTAGATTTTTTTCGGAATTCTGGGGTGAAGTTAGAGCACATTCATAGACATCATTTCTGTCACGGAAGCTAGTAATGTGAAATAAAGTCAAATCAAACGGCAAAAAAAGGTAATTTCTTAATACAGCAACGATCATTGAGTGAAATTTCTTTATAACAACTACATAATTGCATTAAAAAAACAAATATATAGCAGAATCAAATATGGATGAGTTGTGTATCAGGTTGGACGAGAAACCGAAAATATTAAAACCATGAAGATTACCGATAATTGACAAAATATAAGAACGATATAAAGATTTGAACACTTTATTGGGTGGTCTTTGGTTAACTAGTTGAAGTGTAGAGGAAGCCCTTCAAGCTTAATAGCTTGTCTCGGTGTCTTCAAAGAAAATGTAGCGTTGGGTATATAATATAAGAGAGTTTAACAGTTCGAAAAAACAATATTTAGTTCAACTCTCTTCTTCCATTCAGCGTATTATAACGAAAAAGTAAATTATTAAAAAGCACCAATATTTATTTGGAGAAAGACGCCCACAAAATGGAGCCCAAACAAATTTATAACTTACGTCGTGCTAAAAACAGTTTAAGCCCCCAAAATAGGTCGTATGTCAAAGATTTCGTTACAACAACCTGCAGTTGTTGTGTAACTGCTGCACCCAGAGAAATATTTGGATGAAACATTCCTATAAGGGCAATCCTATGCAATAGTTAAGTGTAATTTTCAACTGTGACTAGTCAAGGTATAATAATTACATACTAAGTATTTTCGGTTGTAATACCACGAGTCATTGAAATTTTTTCGAAAATTTTTTGATTTTACGAATTAAATTATTTAGCAACACTGCGAATCAAAGCGCACAATAAACCACGAGTCCGAAGGACGAGTGGTTTAAGTAGTGGTTTGATTGAGCAGTGTTGCTTAAAAATAATTTAATGAGTAAAATTGAAAAATTTTAGACAAAAATTTCAATGAAGAGTGGTATTTAATGAGATAATTTTTTTTAAATTATAATTTTATTTAAAAGATAATAATTATTAGTTTCTAAATAAAGTTTTTTCTACAAATTATTCAGCTTATAAAAAATTATGTAAAATTGCAAATAATAAAAATGTCCGTTTTCATTCATAAATGATTGCTTGTTTATGTTTATTTGTCAAACATAAATTACAAATTTATAGCATTTATGCGACTACTAAGATAAAATTATATTTCATTTTGTTAGAAGAAAAAATGACAACAAAGAATTTTCATAACGACAAAGCAAAATTATCGACGACAAGAAGAATTGCCGACAGTAAAAACAAAGCCTACTGTTTAAATACCATAGTTTGTATGAATGAAAAATAAAATATCTGACAGCAAAAAAAAATTATCGGTTGTAATACCACGAGTCATTGAAATTTTTTCGAAAATTTTTTGATTTTACGAATTAAATTATTTAGCAACATTGCGAATCAAAGCGCACAATAAACCACGAGTCCGAAGGACGAGTGGTTTAAGTAGTGGTTTGATTGAGCAGTGTTGCTTAAAAATAATTTAATGAGTAAAATTGAAAAATTTTAGACAAAAATTTCAGTGAAGAGTGGTATTTAATGAGATAATTTTTTTTTAATTATAATTCTGCTTAAAAGATAATTATTAGTTTCTAAATGAAAATTTTTTTACAAATTATTCAATAATACAAAATTATGTAAAAATGCAATTTGCAAATAACAAAAATGTCCGTTTTCATTCATAAATGTTTGTTTATTTGTCAAAAATAAATTACAAATTTATAGCATTTATGCGCCTACTAAGATGAAATTATCTCTCATTTTGTTAGAAGAAAAAATGACAACAAAGAATTTTCATAACGACAAAGCAAAATTATCGACGACAAGAAGAATTGCCGACAGTTAATACAAAGCCTACTGTTTAAATATCATAGTTTGTATGAATGGAAAATAAAATTACTGACAGCAAAAAAAAATTATCTATGAAATTTGTACTAAACATTGATTATTCCTTGTATGAATGAAATAGTCTTTAGTTTATGTACGGATCATGCATAGTTTACCATAATTTTATCGTTAATTGGATTGAATAGTACCCGTGAAAGGAATGATTCAACCCAAAAATTAGAATCAATGAAGACGTTATTAAGTATGTGTTAAACTTCTATATGCATCAGTTATGTCATTTATGTCATGAATTCTGCAATTGAATTCTATCAATTACGTCCAATTATACATTTATTGTGATAATTTTAGAATCAGTTCATCTGATTGGTAGTAATCAGATGGTATATTAAAAAACTTATATTAAAACAAATATCAAAATATGATGGTATAATAAAATACATAACTTATTCATTATTCTTATTTTATTATTTTCATTATTTTCTTGATATTTAATATTTTCTTATATTATATATTTAAACAATACAACCCAAATATTATTGACAAAATATTTTATTGAAATTCAAGAAGAAAATTAGTCATATCTCTATAAACAGATTGAACAATAATGCAGATATAAAATATATTTCTATAAATTACACAAATTAATTAACCAACATAATAGATAATCAATTTAAAAATATGAATAAAAAATTACTTTCAAAACAAAACACAGTCTGTATAAACATTCTAAAATTAGAGAAAAACTTAAACTAGAGAAATCTCTGGTGGTTATCAAATATATTATGATTCCTGTGGTAAATTATATATTGGCCAAACAGGTAGAAAATTGATCAACAGATTTTTGGTACATTTATCTAAACGAAAAAAAATAAACAATATAAAATCAATTTTTGCTCAACATTCATATACAAGCTTTGATAATAATTTTAAAGTGTAACATTTTTGTAACAACGGTTCTATCATGGATTCAATGGAATAATTGGAATTCTTTTAGGCTAATAAACAGTCACCATATTTATTTTGAATGAAAAACTACCTTTTAATTGTAATATTTTATATAATTTAATTAGTATTTTTTTATTGTTTTAGAGTTTATCATATTTTGTAAATTTTAAATCTTTTCATTTTGTTTTGATTTTTATGTTTGATTTAGTTTGCATATTTTTAGAAACCAAAATAATTTTTAATTAATATAAATATATCCGAAACACTTTTGAGTTTATATTTCAAAATAAATTTGTTTGAAATATATTTTATTTTTATTGAATTATTATATTTAATAATATATATACTTACATTTAACTTTGATGAATCGTAAATATGAAATCCATTTTCAAACAAAGCTCTTTTGAACTGAACTGTCAAAATAATTCCAATGAATTGTTAAGAATTGCTCCATATCTAAATTACTGTAATAAAGATAATTATTGTGAGGAATACACTAGTTTTACTTTAAACTTACCTTAAAAACACTATTAGTATAATAATATGTACATTAACAAAATAAATTAGCACACATAATATAAACTTTAACGCCACGTTTTAATTTCACTCCACCTATTTTAATGAAACAATGAATTTATCCAGCAATATTGTATGTTCAATGTGGTTGGTTGAGAGAGTGTGGAAGAAAAATCACAAAATTGTGTAAACTATGAACATTTGGAATAAATGAAACTTATTAAGTATAAAATATATATTCGTAGTGATGAATAATGAAATATTTTGAAGGATTAGTAACTGTAAATTCTTTTTATTTTTCTCTAAAATTATTCAAAGTATTCAGTGATCATGCTTTAATAAGTACTTTTTTTATTGAATGGTTCATCCTGATCTAAGAATAAATTGTTCTCATTTAGGAATGATGTTGAACTTTAAGTTTGTATAATACATTAGAGGAATATTTAATACATAAATAAAAATTGGCGTTTTTATTACTTCAATAAGTATAATTTCTCCAAACACATTTCTCTGGGTGTGAGAGGAGTACTCTACTTGCAATTGATTGTATGCAATTTAAAAAAAAAAACTACTGGGATGGGGGTGTGACCATAGCGGCCACGCCAACAACTTCCCGTAAGATTAAAAACTAACCAGTTACTGGATAAGGTATACTAAAATACCAGACATAAAAAAATTATACAGTATAATTTAACTGCATTGTCCAAAAATATGCTTTATAGAACATAAATACAAATAAAAAAAGACACATGACAAAACAAGTTTGAAAAAAAGTCAACAAAAAGTGAATATTAATTAACTCAATTAGGGTTTTCAAATCCTTAAATACGCAAAATTAAGATTTATTTATTATACGACACTTCAATTGTAATAATTTAAATAGAATTTGAATGTGTACGTGTGTGTAATCATATTTAAATTTAATAACATACTAACACTCAAACTGCAAACTAAAATAAGTTGTCTAGACCGATTCAGAAGATATTGAAAGATGAAGATATCATTAAAATGATCAATATCAAAAATGATCTCCAACACAACAACCTAGCCTTATGGAAAGATAAAAGATCAGCATTTGTTTGATGAACGGCGACCCCTATATACAAGACACCATAAAAGCAAATTTGTTCTATCTCATGTTAACTAAAAAGTTTTACCAAACATCCGTCAAAAACACTTAATAACTGTGGCTGTTGTTGTGATATATTTAAAAATTTAAAAGAATAAGATAGAACTATTTAACCGAAAGTGACAAGTTGCAAAACTACTATAAACATTACAAAAACCTTATGCTAACAGTTGTTCAACGAACCGGGAGGACCCTGACTACTTTGCCAAATAGCTCATTCAAAATAGCATATTTATTTTCCATATTTAAATAAACCCGGATGCGTTTGCAGCTCATTTTAATTCAAAAGTTTCATCAAGATCTCATGCGTTTGCGTAATGAAAATAACACCTATTTTTCAAATTTTCTTAAAAAACTCAAAAAGTAAGATAGCAATTGTTTATACAAATGTCATTATAAATGGCTGACATGATGACAAACACAATGGGAGGTAAATGGTCTTGATAGCATTACTTATTCTCGTAATATTTGCAAGAGATGATTTTCAGTTTTTTGGAAACCACTAAAAAATAATTGAACTGATTCCATTAGAAAAGGACTGGATCAAAATAAGTAAGTTACGCCAAGATATATCGATTGTGACTATTGAAGTTGAAATCGGATCATCCGTTGTTGAGAAAGCGTTGGACAAATTTTTGTCTACATACGACGATACACACGCACATACTCACACACACATATATACTGTCAGCTAAAAATAGCCTAAACAGCCTCAGGAGGTCTGGAAAAAAAAAGAAATTATAAAAATTTCGATTTCGAAAATCGACCCAAAAACAATAACTTCTCATATCGAGAAGTTAATAAACGGTTGACCAAGCAATCTATTCTCGAACCTCTGACCTTTTTGTCAAATTTAGAAAATTACTCAGGTTGTTGAGAAAGCGCTGGGCAAAAATTAATCCACACAGCGATACATACACACAGACTGCCAGTTAAAAATAGTCTAAACAGCTTCAGGCGATCATGAAACATAAAGATATCATAAAAATTCCGCTATCGAAAATCGACCCAAAAACAATAATTTCCCATATCGGGAAGTTAATAAATAAACTTTAAGTGTAAATAATAAAAAATTCAACTGCGATCTTGAAGGCTATATAATTGCGTTCGATGAAAACGACAGAATATTCTTGGAAACTATTTTGGACACTGAAGAAAAACTTCGAAATTATAGAATGCAATGAAAGAAAAAAAGAATAACAAAAAATGTCTGTCAGGTATTATCGTATAATGTTTATGGCCTTAGAATAAATTAATTTTGTTATCAAATAAATTAAAATAAATAAATTAAAATAATAAACAAAACTTTTATGTTTCTTATTTTAGTAAACTTGAATGTAAATGGCCAAAAGCGGCAAAAAGACATAGTAAAGGAAAGGCGAGTGGTAGATGTAGTTTTTTGTTTAAGAAAAAATAAATAAAGATGAGGGTATCGTTTTGAAGCAATTTTGATCATAAAGATGTTGTGTTTGTTCCAACATATACTAAAGAAAATAGAATAATGATTTCGAAAGAATAAAATATGTAATAGCACTGGTGCAAACAAATTATTCTATTATCGGTGATTTTGGTACGCAACGCACCTATGGGGAAGAGCCAAATTATTCATTAAAATATTTTAGTACAAAATAATAACTTAAAAGAAACGCGTAGTTTATAATATGCTAAAAATGATAGCAATGGTCGGGCTCTAGTTAAACTACTTAACGATTACGATGGGATAATAATCAATGAGAGAACCTCAGGTGATTCGAGTGGTGAGTTTTCTTTTGTGGGCTCCAGCATGGAACCTTCTGTTATTGACTCCTGCTGCTGTACTATGATAATGGTTTAGTGGATTGATGATATTTAATTAATTAGCCAGCCGAATTCTGATCATATGCCGATAAAGCTGTTTTTGTGAAATGTTATCCAAAACTCGAATGAAAAACCCAATGTGGTCCCAAAACAATCTTAGGCAAAAGTGAATAAAACCATATATGTATACTACTGAGCAATGTTGAGCCTCGATTAGAAAATTGATTTAGCAGAAATTAAAATGGAATTGAAACAAGCAAAATATGGCAACCCACCTGTAATATAGATCGAATTCCGCATCAGTTTTTCAAAAATGCGTCTGACAACTTTTTGTTTGATATAACATTTTTTTTTTAAGCACAAAAAATGAAGCATTGGATCACCAATCGGTGATGCTGCAAATTACCGAGTACTCTCCTTTCTAGGGCCCTATTCTTAAACCATTACGAAAATTTTAGGTACTTAAAATTTTCATAACGCTATTTTCGTAATCGCAATGGAGAAATTATAAATCAGTATTCTTGAAACCATTGTAAAAATAGAAAAGTGGTGAATAAAAAATAATGACATTTCGAAATGAGGTGATTAGATACGTCAAACTATTTGATATATTACTGGAACTTTAAGGAAACTTTTTGAAAAAGCTAATATAAAATAATCAAAATTAGACATTTTTAAAATTATAGATTTGATTTATTTTAAAAATTAAAATATAATAATAGTTTCCAAATTGTTTTTAATTAAAGAATATAATTTATTTGTTTTAATTTTTGAATGAATTCTTTGAAAGCTTTGATTTCATTTTATCTAGAACCATTTTTAAGAGTTCTATTAAAAGCCTTTAGAATTTATTTTTAGGCTTACGTAATTTTACAATAATCCCAACAGTCCAATAATCAAATTGCGGGCGGCTAGCAATTTCCTTGATTCTACCTACCAATGTGAGATAAATGTTAAATGATAGTCCATAAACTGATATCATTTTTGTTAAGACAGCCAAGAGCTTCTTTTGATTTCAGAAAAGTGTTTAATGTTTTTGAATAAAATTTTAATATAAAAATAATAAAATTAATAAAATACATTAATAAAATACAGATATTACGATGCATGAATTCATAGGATGAGAGAATATTTCGTCAACATCTAAGTCAACATTCTAATCAACATCCCAAGTCACGAGTGTAAAGTCATTATTGATTGTTGTCAATTAATGCGAAACTTAATATCTGACGTAAAGTCAATTTATTGTTATATTTTTGGTTAGGAAATATAGACTTAGGGGAATTTTTAATTTGGGTGGGTTTTTTGTGAACAATTAAGCTTAAGTACATATTGGAAATCACTTGAATTTTGCGGTTCGAAATAACTTTTCATTTTATCTAAAATTCCTTCAGAAAAAATTATGTATTTAAATGCAGACACAAAGATTTTGTACATATTACATACACTAAGTTTACATAATGGTAGTATAATAGAAAAATAGCAAGTAGCTATTAAACTATTACAGTGTAACCGGATAGAATAATGCCTTTTTGCTTTAAGATATAGTTATTTGATATTTTGCTTTTGATCGATAGTATAATAGACTCAGGGGCGTCAATTGGGTAGGGCTGGAGGGGGCATTGGCCCACACTAAGGATCTGATACTATCAATACATCGATTCAATAAAACCATATAATCGTGGTAGAATTATACACTATTAAAATTTCAATACACTGTTATTTTGTAAATTCGTCTAATTTTTAGAAGATTTACTTAGCTAATATACCAATTGTATCGCATACTATTAATTGAAATATATCTGATAATATAATTATTCCGTTACATATTATTTTGGTCCGACTAAAGTACAGTTCACCGCAATATTCAAACCGTTATCGTTCTTTGTATCCAGGACTAGACAAAAGGCGGTCGTAATAAATTTCATGTTCATTATACATTTCATTTCATACAAATAACTAATTTTATTTTTTTCTAAAAAAAAAAATCAAAATCATTCATTTGTCACACTTGACATTATTTTTTTGACTAACTTATAATTCTCAATAATAATAATAAAATTTCATGTCGTACAAATAATTAATTTTATTTTTTTCAAAAAAATTGGGTAAAACCATAAATAAAAATCTTTCTTTTGACACACATGACAACATTTTTTTGACAAACTTATAATGCCATAATTCTCAATAATAATAATAAAATTGCATGTCAAACAAATAATTAATTTTATTTTTTTGCAAAAAATTGAGTAAAAAAATTAATAAAAATCTTTCTTTTGAGTCACTTGAAAAACGTTTTTTTTTGACAAACTTATAATGCCATAATTCTCAATAATAATAATAAAATTTCATGTCAAACAAATAATTAATTTTATTTTTTTCCAAAAAATTGGGTAAAAAAATAAATAAAAATCTTTCTTTTGACACACTTGACAACATTTTTTTGACAAACAAACCTATAAAGCCATAATTCTCAATAATAATAATAAAATTTCACTTCAAACAAATAAATAAATAAATAAATAAATTGCTTATAATCTTCTGATTATCAGTTCAGTTTTATAAACAAAACATGATCGTTCTTCCAAGAACGCCGCGCAACTTTAACAAAGAGATATGTTTAATAAACATCGCTACCCAAAACTAAAAACCATGTCCTCATAAAAAATTTTTGTCGAAAACTATATCAAAATCCATAACCCAGACCGAAGTCTTGACATTTCAGAGCTGTGAGATTTCATCCCTCCATATTTGTATTATTATTATTGTGAATGATGGCATTATAAGTTTGTCAATAATATGTGTTCAAGTGTGTCAAAAGACAGATTTTTATCAATATTTTCAACCAATTTTTTGGAAAAAAATAAAATTAATTATTTGTATGACATGAAATTTTATTATTGCTATTGAGAATTGTGGCATTATAAGTTTGTCAAAAAAATGTTGTCAAGTATGTCAAAAAAAGATTTTTATTTATTTTTTACCCAATTTTGTGGAAAAAAATATAATTAATTATTTGTATGACATGAAATTTTATTATTATTATTATTGAAAATTATGGTATTATAAGTAAGTGTGTCAAAAAAATGTACATGATGTACATGTACAAAACTATATACATGAATAGGTGACTTTAAAAGGTTCTAGTAATGCGCATAAACATTTTTAAAAAGTAATATAAAGTTAGGCGATGTATAGCCGAGTTTGTTAAAGCACTAGTCTTTATATCGTTAGGGTCGAGGGTTCGAACCCGGTCAAATCCATTATGGATTTACTGGATTAGAATTACAGAGCCGATTTAGATGTTAAGTATTGGTGGTGGTAGTTCATAAGTTAGTATGTAAGGGTGATATAGGCTTCACCAGCCTCAACCATTAGTTAAGTAAAAGGGGAAAAAAATATAAAGTTTCATGTATGTATGCTTATTGTACTGCTGACAGAAACTTTCAATAAAAATAATTAAAAATATATATGCAATAAACAACAATTATTTTTTCTTTTAATTTGTGTTCATAATAGTGATGTGTTTAATTTTTTTGGTAAAACTGTTTTTTGACATCCTTAATATTGTTACGAGTACAGAAAAATCTAGACGATTACAGAAAAATCTAGACGATTACAGAAAGATCTAGATTCTAGACGATTACGGTCATTTCCAGGAAAATAAAATCAACAAAACACAACAAAAAAATGAATGAAATGAATAGTGTTGTTGTTGTTGTACATATTCTTAGGATTAAGGTCTACATAAAACAAATGATTTTATGAATCAAATCAACGTAACGTAAAATAATCGAATACTCTAATAATTTCTCAAGGTTTCTAAAAAGTGACCGCGAAATTTTTAGAGATTAAGCAGTATGTATATAAGGAAATTACCTCTTGTAGTTTTTAATTAGTTTATTTTAAACGTGTGACAGTGAAATTAAAATTATAAAAGTGATATTTAAAATTAGTTTTTGTAAATAAAGTTACAAGTGTTATTGAGTAGAAATATTTTGTGTATTATTTTAAACGTTCTATTACTGGAAATTTCTACAATAAACCGTTGGAGTTTCTGAAGCTGTTGAAAGAATATTCTAGTTAGGAATATTGTTTGCTGTATTGTTTCCTGTTGTTGTGGAACAATAAAGGAGTTGAATACTTATTAAAACCTGGTGTTTGGGCTTACTAATCAGTGATCGAACTCAGGAAGAGATTGGGAATTACGTTTATCGAATTGTGAGTAAGGCCAATTCGAAGTAAGGTTAGAAAAACATAACAATATTGGAAACAATCAATAATAACTATACAATCGTGACTTAGGATGCTAATTAGAATAGAAATGTTCCCCATTCTATGAATTCACACAAAGTATTGTCTAGAAATTTAATGCAAAAAATCCCATATAATGTAAAAGCATTTCCATAATATGGAGTCTAATGACAGTGGAAAAATTCAACTTAAGTAAAAAAAAAATAATTAAGTGATGAAGAAGTTTCAACTTTGAAATTGTCATCGCCTCAACGGCGTAATCGATAGCGTGTCTGCCCAAAGATTCGAGCCGGGCACTGACGAGGGTAGGTTCGAATCCGATCCGAAACACGCAAAAAATGTGAATTGTAGTTTTTTTCTGAGAAACTTCAAACCATACCTTTGAATTGAAAATATTCCAATTACTTCCTTACTTACTTGAGTTTAATTGATCTCAAAAATCCAAAATAAATAACAATATGTTAGAAAACAAAACAAATGGTCAGTTATAAGAAAAAAAAAAAATTTCACTTATGCGAGTGTTTTAATGCGTTTTGAACCATTGTGCCGTGGGTGCTTATTTTGACAAAATTCTATCGTACTATAAGGTGCGCGGCATCATGTCTTTTAGAAGAACGATTGTGTTTTGTTTATAAGATCTTCGTGTCTGAGCCAGAGGAAACAAACTATTTCATTAGTATAAGCTTCCTCGAGAGTTCATAGTGCAGTATTTAACATTCAAATTTCAATTGTTATTGGCCATTGGTAATTTATATAAACTTAAAAGTAAGTACATGCAGGACAACACAACCTAATTATACCCAACTTATTTGAAGAACCATGACTGTTTGACCCTGTTTTTTATCTACAAATATCATATTGTACAAACTTTACAAGACTTTTTTATATTGGTATGTGTGCGACCACATGATATTATACATGTACATAATCAAACTCACGCATGAAAATGTGTGTAAATATGCATATAAAACTATATGTGGTTGTATGCACGTACGGATTGCTAGAAGAAGAGCCATAGACATTTATATTATGACTTATGAGTGTCAAAATTATAAACCATGCGTATGTATGTATTATTAGGATATTGTATGTATTGGATTTTAGTATACATATTGGATGAAGTAAAATTTAAATATTTTCAATGCCTACCTTAGAGTATATATAAATATAGAGAGAACATAACTTTAAAATTGTATGAAGAGAGACATAACAAATCGTGATCACTAATATGTCATATATTCAATTTCTCTTTTTGCCATTTGCATATCTGTTTATCTACAACAACACTACAACAACAAACATTAAATTACAAATTAAAAACAATTAAATAATTTAAAACGAAACAAAAAGTAAAATGTATTCTTTTTAGTTGTGCTAATTTTTATAAAATGAATGAAAATAACTACGGGAGTAATTTAAATTTATTTCATACTGATATCTAAAACGACATTTTTCGGATTATTTATAGTACAAAAAGTTGAACTTTAATGTCCTAGGACTTTAAAAAATTTTATAAAGTCCTAGGACGTTAAAGTTCAACTTTTTGTGCCATAAACGTTTAACTTTAACGTCCTAGGACTTTATAAAATTTTATAAAGTCCTAGGACGTTAAAGTTGAACTTTTTGAGCAAAATATAAAACTCAATTCTTTTTATTTTAATAAATTTCCAGTATGAAATAAAATTTTGTATTTACCTCAAACGAAAAGTGTTTTTAAAGGTACTCACTAGTAAACAACTAGCTCGTACTTTAAAGTTGTACTTTTCGTTCTAGATAAATAAATAACTATTATTGTGTTATTTCCAGTGATTTTTTAATATTGAATGTTTTAGCAATATTTTCTAACGACACGAACAAATATTTAGGTTATGTAAATATTTTCAAAGTATGTTATGAAAACTTACTTGACAAATTCTTTTCGCTATATGGACTATAATTTTTAATTCATAAAATAGCAAAAATTATATGTTTGCTTGGTCATAAGAAAATCCAAAACGTATCCTAAACGTCAATCTTTGTTCATTTTTTTTATACAGTCACAAGGAGGGAGAAACTATTATTTTTTGTGGTAGGTTTTTTCCTATAGATTTAAAAGAAACTCGCAATAATTGTACAATATCAAATGAAAACGTCTATGGGTAGAGATAACTCTTTCTCTCTGAGACAAATAAAGGAAAACGATTCGACATGAGAGGAGTCATTTTATGGATCCCGGGACTACGTGACTCATAAATTTTAAATCCTGGGATGCCCGGGATTTAAAAAATCGTATAGAAAAACCATCTTTTATTTTTTTATGCTGCACGATCTGCTGACGTTTACAAATTCACTCTCTGAACAGTTACAAAGCAAAGATATAATAATTTCTAGCACAACCGCTTTAATTAAAACTACTTACTTGATGCTTAAACAATGCGATATGATACTAAATTTAAAATTATTTTTAACAAATGAAGGGATTTTGCAGGACTTTGCGGCATTCGCTTCGATGAAACAACACCAGAAGACAAAGATCCAGCAGAGTAACCAAGGTAGCCCAAAAGTATTTTATTTTTATTTCTAAGTCCATGCATTTAAATGTATGTGTGTATAGAAATGTGTATGTTATGTTTTACGAAAAAAATCTTATTATGTCATTTAAGTTCTCGACCCTCCCCCACCTCCCCCACCTTAAGATTTTGGTGAAATGACGCCACTGATAATAGTATATTCAAAAAATTCAACCGATTCAACCAATTAAAAAAAAATTATTTGAAAACTTAAATAAATTATATTAGAATACTATTAATTTATATCAAAAAACAAATTTTAGAAACGCACAAATACTAAAGATGGAAATAAACAAAATTATCCTGCTATGCGCTTGTCAGGGAAAATAAAAACAAATTGATCTACAGTTCTAAACAAGAAAAACCGCAGACAAAACAGAGAATAGAAGAATATCCTTGGAGTCATTTTTTGTTCTATCGTGATTCATCATACAATACAAACGGCGTTATATCCGAGGATATATCTTCTATTTTCGTTCATACAATGAACGCCCTAAATATAGCGGATTTACGAATATGGGAGACAAATTCCAACTATTCACTGGTCGAGTGCGTTAAATGGTTAACCAATATCTCTGATCAGAAGGACGCCGGTTCGATCCCGAGCTGGAATTGGGATAAGATTTTGTTATGGTTTTTTTTCACTTTTCATAGCAATTGTTCATTCAATTAAAATTTATGCTTCCCAGTTCTTGTGACGTATAGTTCTAAACTACATAGTGGTTACATCCATTGCTATCGTATATATATATATATATATATATATATATATATATATATATATATATATATATATATATATATATATATATATATATATATATATATATATATATATATATATATATATATATATATATATATATATATATATATATATATATATATATATATATATATATATATATATATATATATATTAGACCGACCCAAAAACAACATGTTGATTTTTTTTTTGGTGCTCAGGGCTAAATTCGTTTATTGGTCCATACTGAACATCCACACAAAAAATTGGGTCAATTGGTGCATCCAAGAGCCAGCGCTTTTGCATATAGTAAAACAAGATTCGAGATTTGACGGCTATAAATACTCATATCTCAAAAACGCTTAGTGATATGAAAAAAAAGTTAAAGCAAGCTCACCTTATTTTGCGATTGTCTAACTTTCTTAGAACAAACTTTTTTTCTCAGAATTACAACAAAAAAATTTTCTGAATTCGTTCTCAATTTTTCAAAAAGGGCTCATTGCCTCCAGTGACATTTATGAACAAAAAGTTCCAAACAAAATATTAATATTTTTGCTAAACTAACATTTATTTAGAACATACTTATAACTTTTATTCAAAAATAAAAAAGTTTTAGAACAAAAGATCCATTATTTTAAGTATTTCTTCAAATTTTCAGTTTAGCTTAACAGTGTATTACTAAAAATATACAAAATCTATTAAAATTGATTAAACACAATATCATATTAATAAAAAAATTATTTGCCTTTAAAAATATTTGCAGAGTCACTTAGGAAAAACAACTATTATGGCAAGTGCCAGAATATGAGCATCGATCAATGAATTCCTGACAGTGTAGTTTATCGCGAAAAAATTTTGAAAATCGGATTTCTACGGTTTTGTGTTAATTCGTTAGTATTCTCAAAATTTGGATGCAAAAACTTATTTTTTAAGAAGCAGTTCAAAAAATTTTAGTTATAAACTGTTAGAAGGTCTTGAAATTTGCATTTGCCTGTAGAGAACATTATTTAATAATTCACTAAAATGTCCGTATCTTTTGATTAACTTAACCGAATTTCGTGATTTTATACTTGTTTAAAAGGTATTGAACTAAGTAATATCAGTAAATTATTGCACGTTTCAAATTTAGCAGCATAATAGGGTGACCTAAAAATTAAATATAATATTTTGAAATAGGCAAAACAAAATATATTGTAAGAATGTTTAGACAAAATATGAAATAGTGTTGAAATGAAAATTCAAGGTAATAAATCGACATGCTATTTAGCTGATTACTCCATACTTTGTTATAAATTGATGTGTTAAATGATAATTCAACACATTTTTTACTTAGTTATTGGTGAAGTTATAGTTGCACTTAGTTATCCAATAGTCATGCAAGATTTCTGCAACAGAATTTTTTGTTGGTTTTAAGGATTTTTTGTCGATGATTCTCTACATCTTGAAGGATGAACGGTTTCTGTTCTTCATCTTGACTTAATATGTCTATTGTAGTCCGTCATTAACTTTACTCCCCGTTCTGCAACGTCATTTACGAATTACGACCACAATTCCTTTAATTTGCTGTTAAATGCTCAAATACTCTTCATTTGCTATCCAAGAATCTGGGTTTTCATACAGAAATTTTGGACTTTTTTGAAGACTACTTCGAAAAATATCTAGGATTGGTCAGACACGAAAAAATTTAAATATATTTTATTCTGTACTAGTTTGAAAATATTTGCTTTCCTAGATGTCATGTGGGTTTGATTATGAAATTGTTACTTTTTCTCCATTGCTGTTTTGATATTGTTACTCAAACCTCAGTCAAAAAGTTCTAGAGGTACTAGAATATCACCTTTTGCCTATTTTAAAATATTATATTTAATTTTTAGGTCACCTAAGTGTGCTTCTAAATTTGAAACGTGCAAAAATAATTTACTAAAATTACTTAGCTCAATACCTTTTAAACAAGTATCAAATCACGAAATTCGGTTAAGTTAATCAAAAGATATGGACATTTTAGTAAATTATTAAATAATGTTCTCTACAGGCAAATGCAAATTTCAAGACCTTCTAACAGTTTATAACTAAAATTTTTTGAACTGCTTCTTAAAAAATTAGTTTTTGCATCCAAATTTTGAGAATACTAACGAATTAACACAAAATCGTAGAAATCCGATTTTCAAAAATTTTTCTCGATAAACTACACTGTCAGGAATGCATTGATCGATGCTTATATTCTGACACTTGCCATAATAGTTGTTTTTCCTAAGTCTGCAAATATTTTTAAAGGCAAATAATTTTTTTATTAATATGATATTGTGTTTAATTAATTTTAATAGATTTTGTATATTTTTAGAAATACACTGTTAAGCTAAACTGAAAATTTGAAGAAATACTTAAAATAATGGATCTTTTGTTCTAAAACTTTTTTATTTTTGAATAAAAGTTATAAGTATGTTCTAAATAAATGTTAGTTTAGCAAAAATATTAATATTTTGTTTGGAACTTTTTGTTCATAAATGTCACTGGAGGCAATGAGCCCTTTTTGAAAAATTGAGAACGAATTCAGAAAATTCCACTAAAACTTTTATGTTGTAATTCTGAGAAAAAAAGTTTGTTCTAAGAAAGTTAGACAATCGCAAAATAAGGTGAGCTTGCTTTAACTTTTTTTTCATATCACTAAGCGTTTTTGAGATATGAGTATTTACAGCTAAGAAATTTCGATTCTTGTTTTGCTATATGCAAAAGCGCTGGCTCTTGGATGCATCAATTGGGCCAATTTTTTGTGTGGATATTCAGTATGGACCAATAAACAAATCAAACCCTGAGCACCAAAAACAAAACAACATTTTGTATTTCCATACAAAAATGAGTCGATCTAATATATATATATATATATATATATATATATATATATATATATATATATATATATATATATATATATATATATATATATATATATATATATATATATATATATATATATATATATATATATATATATATATATATATATATATATATATATATATATATATATATATATATATATATATATATATATATATATATATATATATATATATATATTATACAGGGTGTCCCATGACTCGATGTCCGTAGCTTAAGGGCATATTCCTTGAACAATTTCAAGTCGAAAGTGCCTTAAACACTTTTGTCCAAAACTCTATAGTCGAGAAGCTATGAGCAATTTCAAATTCAACAGTAAATCAATCTGGTAGGCTATGTAAGTAATTGTATTTGAAGTTATGGGCAAAATTTAATAGTGGAGAAATCTGATAGGCCATGTAATATTTTGTCATATTGTTATGGTGAAATTTGTTTGACGTTGTTATAAGATTAATTTGCAATGGCTACGTTTTCAAATCAAGAATATGCCAATATTCACTTTATTTACGGATACTGTGACGGAAATTCAAGAGCGTCTGTACGGGAATATCAGCGGAGGTTTCCTGATTGAAGAATACCCAATAAGAAAGAGTTCAGCAATGTGCATCGTCATTTGACAGAAAAATGTCATTTTCCTAAAGCTACTTCTGAACGTTCCGTGCACCAAGAACTTGCCGAAGAGGAAGCTATTCTTAATATGATTGAAAATAGTGTTTCTACTAGCGTCCGAAGAATATCTAATGATGTTTATGTTGGTCGAATGAAAGTGTGGAGAACAGTACACAATTTTGGTTTGCACCCATACCACATACAATCTGTTCAACATTTACAACCAACAGACTATGCAGCGCGTATTGTCTTTTGTCGTTGGTTGATTGCTCACCAAAAACTTTGTGGACAAATTATGTTTACGGATGAAGCCACGTTAACTAGAGATGGGATTACGAATACCAGAAACTCACATTCATGGGCACTTGAAAACCCTTTTGAAACCAGGGAAACCCATTTTCAACATCGTTTTTCGGTGAATATTTGGTGTGGTGTTTTTAATAATCTTATTGGGCCATTCGTTTTTCAAGAACGTTTAACATTTGAGGTTTATCTGAATTTTTTACAAAACGATTTACCAGGATTAATGGAGAAGATTCCACTTCAGAACAGAGTTGACATGTGGTTCCAGCAGGATGGCGCAAAACCTCATTTTGGTTTAAATGTAAGATCATATCTGAATAACAATTTTGCTCACCGGTGGATTGGAAAAAGTGGTCCAGTTGCTTGGCCACCGAGATCACCTGACTTAACGCCTCTCGACTATTATCTCTGGAGACACATGCAAAGTCTAGTGTATGCAAATGAGCCACAAACCAGAGATGAGCTAATTCAAATATCATGACTGCAGCTGCATCTATACGAGACGACGCAGATACTCTTCAGAGAGCAACGTCTTCAATAGTTAGAAGAGCAAGAATGTGTTGTGAAGCAGCGGAGGGAGGGGGGGGGCATTTTGAACATTTGAACAAAAACTTTAATTAAATCTGTGTACGTAAAAAAATTTTTTAATTGGTAAAATATTACATTACTGTATTCAACAATCTCTTTTTTCAATCTACACACTCTGTTGAATTTAACATTGCTCATAACTCCTCGACTATAGCGTTATGGGAAAAAGTTTAAAAGGCACTTTCGACTTGAAATTGTTCAAGGAATATGCCCTTAAGCTATGGACATCGAGTCATGGGACACCCTGTATAAGATAAAAAACCTTAATAAAATCTTGAATTTAAATTATTATAACTATCCCATTCTTATACTCATGAAAAATTTAAAATTGAGATTTTTTTCATGTAAATTTTATTACGAAAATGAAATAAGGAACGAAAAAACCATTACCTAAATTTTAGTAACATTTCATTGCGAAAATTTTCGTAATATGTTTTCAAAAATACCATTTAAAAATTTTCGTAATACTTTGACATTAACTCGATACCAAAAAGGTTCCCAATGGTTCAAGAATAGGGCCCCTGGACATAATATACAAAACGTTTACAGGAATCATATTGAACAGAATATGCAACTGTAATCAAATTGGATAAAACTTGGTACACATAAGCACTTGAGTATAAGTACTGTTCGCAACAGCTCTGCATTCCAACTTCCGGTTTGTCACTTCCGGTAAAATTGGTGATTAATGGTGACTGTAAAGCACAAATATTTTGCAATCTATAAACAGAATTGTAGAATGTGTCAGTTTTCATATGAAGTTGACAAAAATTTATCATTGTACTGTACCAAATCGAATCAAAACACAAAATATTTATAAAGTTTATCAACATATTTTTTTTTTTATTTATAATCATTGACTTTGCCCTTGTGTTCTAATTAGAAAATATTATTCTACCAAAAACGAATAAAAATGTATGCGACATATTTGATATTGTGGTTATAAGACGAGGACTATAAGTGATGGAATAAGGGGTAGGCGGGACCTGATTTCTTTAAATATAGGAAAAGTTAAACGACGTACGGGTATGACAATTGCGGGTGATCCAGTCCCTGTGTTTTGACGTATAAATTTGGCCGGCTGTCCGTCCGTCATTAACTACGAAATTTAGAAAACCGCTGGACGGATGTGAAAAATTTTTTTTCTAAAAATAGGTATACCCAATGGGCATGCCCGAAAGGACGATGTAATTGATAACTCTACCGGAAGTGTATCAAAAAATCATTAAGTATGTCTACAATAGCAAATTTTCATATTACTTCGGTCTGAAAGACCCAAGTATTACATACATGAGCTCAAAGTGAAATTCTTACCCCCCCTTTTTTTGGCATTTCTCGACGTTTTAGGACCTACTGATTCTAAAAAAGCAAAAAAAAATGTATGTCTGTCTGTTGGTCGTCCGGTCGTCCGTCCGTCACAACCTACAAAATCTAGAAAACCGCGTGACGGATGTCAAAATTTCTTTTTTCTAAAAATAGGTTTACTCAATGGGAAGAGCCGAAAGGACAATGTGTTCGATAGCTGTACCGGAAGTGTATCAAAAAAATCGTCAAGTGTGTCAAAACAAGGAAATTTGCATATTTTTTGCTTAAAAATCTTTCATTTTAAGTGATTACGAGTAGGAACATTGAATTTGGAGAAATCTTGATGGTCGGGATTGGTATGTGAGACCAAAATCTAGATTATTGCATTATAAGTTTGTCCAAAAAATGTTGTCAAGCGTGTCAAAAGAAAGATTTTTATTTATTTTTTTACACAATTTTTTGGAAAAAATGATTAATTATTTGTTTGATATGAAATTTAATTTATTATTATTGAGAAATATGATATTTTTATTGCAAACAAAGGTAGTGAGCCTACATTTAGAAACTCAATCAGAGGTGAGTCCTTGACCTTACTTTAACTAACATAAACGCTACTATTCATATTAAGAACTGGCATGTTTCGAAGGAAGCTTCTATGTCTAATCATCTTCTTATATATATAAAAACCACGTGTCACGATGTTTGTCCGCGATGAACTCCGCAACAACGTAACCAATCTTAATGAAATTTTGTACAATGTGTGTATGATGGTTCAACTTGAGAGATAGGATAGTTATTATCTTGATTAAATGCCTAATAATTTTTTAATTGCGAATCAAATGTTAAATATGGATGGTTCATATGCCAACTTTCAGATGGCAGCGTAAATCAATTTATTCAATTGATAGTAAACTTCAACTTCGGATAAGGCCATTATTAGACTATCAAATATGTTTTAGTAAAGAAAGTTTTGTTTTATTTGATAATAAACGAAAAGCATATTATGCTAAGTCAAATATGTTACCAAAGATTATTAATAATTTTGTGGAGGTTATTTATTAATTATAGAAGTGTTAGAAAGTATCGAAACCTGTAAAAAAATTATTGTATTGGTTTTCATGAAGTTTGAATAAAAATAAGAGTACAAATTAAAGAAAACAATAATTTAAATTTCTTTATTTATTTTTTAAATTATTCATTGATCTTCAATATTAATTTACAAAAATCAATATCAAATTGAAAAAATGCTCTTATTTGTATTGCTAATTAAAATAGAACGATTAGAGGTAAAAAAATTGTCATCAAAACTGGATGAAAAACTAGGTACCGAAGTTTATTTTACAACCTTTACACTCTCCAATTTCATATCATATTTTTTTATTGACCAATATATTTGATAGTGTGATATACACCTCATAATTTGGGTTAGCCAATAGATGGTGCCGTATTTGTATTTAAAACGTTGTTTTAAAGATGAACTTTTGCAAATACACTACGATGTGCTTTTTCCAATTGTCGTGTATTATTTTTTCATTAGGTATTGGTGATAATTATTTTAATTGTTTTTTTTTAAATATCGGTTTATGGGCGTAGTTTGCTTAGATGTTTTTTTCGTTGAACATAATTTTATGAAATTGAAAAATGAATGTATAATCTGACAAACAATAACATTTATATGACGAAATTATACACATTGGAATTTGACACATGATGTTATAAATTTTAAATTTCCGAAACACCTTATTGAGACCACTCTTAAAAAATAAAATTTCTTTATTATTTTCTAATTATTTTTTATTTTATATAATTGAATATATTTCGGGTTATTTGCAACCCATCATCAACAAATGTTTAAAAGTGGTTAGTAAATAAATTAAATAAATTTGAGTTTATGTTGCCTTTGTCGATATTAATTGCGTTTATGTCCTTATGAATGTAAAGGGATTCAAAAGCATCCAATTTATTGCTGTCGTGCACTCCTTCTTTAACCTCATATTATCTATTGAAAAATTTAAATAATTATTTTATTTTCCAAAACATGTTTTGCTAGTGGGGCTTTATTTGGTTGGTTTGTTTTAATGTATCCAGAATGTTCCTTAAAGTGTTTCTTCAAACACCTACGCGTCTGCCCATATAATATTTTTATAGTAATCACCACAAGATAGTTCATGAACACTGACTTTATCATGTGTTTTATCTTTAGTTGATCCTAACTTATGTTACAACATCATGATGTTACAAATTTTCTAATCTACACCAAATATGTTGTTGGTTTGCAGTTGTGTGTAAAATGTGTTCCTAAAATTAAGTGATGATAGTTGATATTATCGATTATATCGATTTAAAGCTAAAAATAATGAAATGGGAGCCGCACAAATACTATAAAAAAAACATAGCTGATCAAACACGGATGGCAATCATGATGAACAAAATAATTAAAAATGGTGGGACTTAGCTGGCAACACGTATGCAATAGTAATTTGCAAACGGTAACTATACATTAATGAATTAAAGAATTCATTGATTAATTACATATATACTCCTATACCATGTGTTTCATGATCTTGGTATATGCTTCTAGCACTATAAGGATAATTGGTAACCCAATTTAGCATTGTTCCTACAAATTTGAAAAAAATAAAGTATTTTATTTTTATCTCCTCCATTTTATCATGAAATATTGCCCTATGTCGTTTATTATTATGTGAAAGGATTTATTATTTAGTTTTCCATTCTTTAAAAAGAATATAAAAACCAAAAAATAAGAAATTTGCGTCCATCATCTTAAAAAACATGATGGTGTGGAACCTAGGTCTTAAAGGGTTTTATGTGTTGTTGTGAGACATATTGTAATTACAACTACACAACACATTTTATTAAAAAAATATGTCAAATATTTTGAAGTAGCACAAATTTTTTTTTTAAATTTTAGATGAAAAAGATGATGAACAATGTCATTGAAGCTACAATTTTAAATGAAAAATTCAAAGTGGAAGATGTACTGTTGCTACGCATTTCAATATTCCCAACAGATATGGCATTTGAATTCACACGTTAAGTTTCCAGTGCGACTCGCTTTTGCAATGACCATCAACAAAGCACAAGGACAATTGCTGCAAGGATGTGGATTAGGTAGATTTAGAGAATCCGTACTTCTCACATCTGGACAACCTTCTGATCCGGAATACCTTCTGATTTATTCGTGTACGCATCTAGACGGAAAAACCCACCCCCTGTGCCCACAAGCACACGAATAAAGAAAGAGAATTAAAACGACATTTTGAAATTTTTTCCTTATTAAAATAAATAATTGTTGCAATAAAAATGATACAATGTAAATTATGTAAATTAGGCATGTTTAGTTTGACTGAAACAACTGAAAAAACAACAACAATTGTTTTAAATTTTTCGTTGTTTAAAATGCTTCAGTCAAATCGAGCACGGCTGTTATCAAAACGAGTTTTCTTGAATTTCCTTTCTTATGAGATACCGACAATATGCGACGGGTATAATGTTAAATAAACAAAAGCTTTACACTATTTGGTGTAAAATAAATAAAGTTTTGAGAGATTTTTAGAGTGATTAAGCTTAAAGTAATTATTTTAACTAGGAGGGCCCGGCGTGCTTCGCTACGCTTATAAATAAAGTTTTTGCGTAGACATTTTGTTGACGTAGAAGCAATGATTTCAAAAAGTGGTAATGAGAAATGCTAGCATATAATTTTTAATTTTTCTTTTTAAATATATGAATGAAAAATAATCAAAACTCTAGCTGATCAGTTCGGATATATGAAAAATTAGCGATCAAATAAGTTAGTGATCAAATAAGCTCACTTGAAAACTGCGTACGCATGGAGGGATCAGTTTTTATTAATTTGTTAATTTTTTTCTATTTTTTAATCCACGGGTGTGACAACCCCGCGCACTCCAGTCCCTGTTATTGGCACATGAGTTAACGTGAGATATCACATACCACTGGCAATTGCAGTGAGATATCACTAGCCAAGGTGATATCTTAGGGGTGCTGGCGGATGAACTGTATTCAGTCAACGGTAGCACTCTCAATCTTAGCTAATGAATATTCCTTGATGCTGGAACGCTGTAGCTTGCTCGAAGAAACGAGCTTTCATATAACTATATATCTGAGCTTTAATCATTGAAAAATATACTGCGTCCCATAATCAAGGATTATGCCATTAGCTGGACTATTGGCAAACCAATTTTATTTTTGTTCCTGCAAATTTTTAAAACAAATTTGCTTTTTATCTCTTATTTTATTTTTATTTTCCCTATCCTATCACGAAGTATTGGCCTATGTCATATTTTATATGTGATAGGATTTATAGTTTAGTTGTCCATTATTTAACAAAAAATATTAAAAAAACAAAAAAAACAGATTTGCGTCCATTAACATCCTTAGAACGCATGTTGTTGTGGGACCTTGGTCTTAAAAGGTTTTTATGTGTTGTTGTGACACATATTGTAATGCCTACTACACATCACATCTTATTAAAAAAAAAAAAAAAAAAAAATGCTAGCATTTCTCATTACCACTTTTTGAAATCATTGCTTCTACGTCAACAAAATGTCTACGCAAAAACTTTATTTATAAGCGTAGCGAAGCACGCCGGGCCCTCCTAGTTTCAATTATTCAGTTATTTTTCTTTTTACTTGCAAAAATATACTTAAGTCGGATGAAATTTGTGGCACCTATTCACAAAACATTGACACCAATACCAAAACTACGTGAAAAAGCCTCAAAAGTTCAACCGCGCATAAAAGCAGAAACAACTTTTTTCCTTTCGTCAATACCAACAAAATATCAAAATTTCAGATTTTTTAAAAATCAAAAATTTAAAAATTAACAAAAAAATGTACGTTTTCAAAATAATAGCCCTCCTATAATAAGAAAACAAAGAAAAATATTACGCAAATATCTTTATATTAATAAACAAAATAATCGAAATAATATCGAAAACCGTCCTTGTTCAAAGACAAAAGACGACTGAAATGAATGATTTTAGAAAGAAAATAAATTTTTAAGTTTCGTTTTTGTTGTTCGTTGTTCGATAGCTAATATATAAAAAAGAAAATATCATTCATAAAATATCATCATAAATATCATTCATAAAATATCATTCATAAAATCAACATTATTACGCATATTACGCATATAATCTCTTTTATTCCGACGACTCGAAAACCATCCTTTGTTCAAAGACAAAAGAAGACTGAAATGAATGAGAAAGAAAGTTTCGTTTTTGTTGTTCGTTGTTCGCTAATATATAAAAAAGAAAATATAAAAAAATAAAATAAATTTTTAATTTCGTTTTTATATGTATGTAAACTTATAATGCATATGTATATAAAAAGTTTTCCGTATATAGTAACTTTTTTATTTATGATCCGATTTGTGTGAATCCGAATCCGATTATTAGGTTACACTAATATCAGTTAGCTGTGAAAATTTGAAATGAATTCATCTGCGAATAAAAAAGCCTTAGGCTCCACAAAGTTTTGATCTAGCGTATTAATATGTAAGAAGATAAGATTCACATGAATTTTGCAATTTTAAAGCATTTTTTATTTTTTCTCAGAAAAACTTCTTTAAACAGTTTTTGTGTGTTTCGTGTCGGGAACAAATACAATTTACAATTGTATAATCACAGATGAAGAATTCAATTTAAATAAATATGAGATAATGAAGTTTCAATTTAGAAATTATCTGAACATGAAAATTAAAATATGTTTCATTGTTGTTTCATCCACTGTGGCTGAGTCTGTAAGATGGCTTTCAACTATGATGTCTCTGATGAGTGTGAGTTCAATCCCGACAATAATTACTTATTATCGGGAATAATGCTTTCAATAATTACTTTGAGCAATAATTACTCACAAAATCGCCCGAAAATGAATATTTCATTAATGTTGTCTATATATGGAACATATATGCCAATATAATATGTATTGACCGTGTGTAAGATATTAGTTTCGCATTGATTGGCAACAATCAATAATGATTTTAAAATGACTTAGGATGTTTGACTAAATAGAAATATTTTTCATCCTATGAATTCACATCCTATGAATTCTAATACAAAAACATAATTTTGATTTTTTTTTGCATCACTTCTTCTATACCTGCATCAAATGTATTGTCGCTATTCTTACTGCCCGTGTTGTCCATAAAATGACATAACGATCAAAACTTTTTGTAACGTTTTTAGTAACCTACCGGTAAAGAAAGCGTATATTAAACCGCATGAGCATTGTGAAAATTTGTGAATCCATTTTTGTTCCGTATAATGTTCTATATAGAGACACACCTGAAACCTTACACACCTGAAAACTTATTTGATCGCGTATTTTTTATATATCCTTTGTTTTATATATAATACTATTTTTTTTATATTTTACTGATCAACTAGAGTACTGATCGTTTTACATTCATATTTAAAAAAAAAAATAGAAAATCATTTCTCATTACAACTCTTTGAAATTATTGCTACTACGTCAACAAAATGTATACACACAAACTTTATTTATAGGCGTAGCAAAGCACGCCGGGTCCCGCTAGTGCTTATATATGTTTTCATATAGAACACTACCCAAAGAGCATCCAGTACTTTAGAAACCCTAGAAAAACCAACTAGGAACTTTACACAATATATCTTCATGATAATGTAAATAGTTGCGGCAGTATCAACTCCACATTTGAGCTTTACTCTGCAGCAAACAATTTACAAGAAATTATCACTGAAGAATACAAGCTTAATACTCCAATAACTCAATCCAAAAGATACAGAGATGTACCTTGGTGGAATGATAACTTGGAAAGGAAAAGGAATAAAGTTCGTAAGCTCTTTAACAGAGCAAAAACAACAAATAATTGGATAGAGGACCGAGTAGCTCTAACCAATTATAATAAAGAACTCAGACAATCAAAAAGGAATAGCTGGAAAGAGCTCTGCATTACGATAGATAATCTGCCTACTGCAGCCCTATCTTTGACAGTTTTTTTATTTTGAATAAATTTTCTTTGACATTTATAAGTTTTAAAATGACCATACCAACCTTATAAAATCAAAACCTTATACGTTTCGCCATCTCTTGCAATTTTATGTAAACAAAACATTTTAGATCATTGATCTAGACCCAGATAAATATCTGGGTTATGTTGTTGTTGTTTTTACATGTAAAAAATAGACTTGATCTAGACCAGCGGTTTCCAATCTTTCTGATACTGCGACCCACATAAGAAAAAAATAAATTGGCGGCCCCCTTATTATATAAAACAATATAAGCACATTTTCAAGTTGTAAAAAGTAGTTTATTCATAAAATGAAACTAAACAAAAATTAATAAAAATTTAGTGTGTATATTTATAGAAAAAAATTTAGTGTGATAGATGAGCTTGTTTGTTAGCACAAAGTTTCTCAAATCGTGGTGTTATTGTTGAAATAGCCACCCAAAGTTCTTTTTCCACTACTAAACGATTTTGATTTCACGACTGCTAAAGCAGCAAATCCGGTTTCGCATAAATATGATGTTACGAATGGTAACAGCACTATTATAGCTCTGTCCGACAAAGAAATATAATATTTTTTTCGTTCCACCCAAAACTGAATTAAAATTTTACTATCCAATTCCTGTTGCAATGAAGCATCGCAAGATATTTGGCAAGCAGTTTATTATTCGATTTTATTTAAATCAGTTATAACTTTGTTTTTGGTATTTTTAATTATAAAATGGACCAGCGCGATCTAAATATCAGCCCAAAATAAAAAATTTTGCTAGTAATAAAATTGTGTGGTTTGTTTTGAAAAATTTTCAAATTTTTGGCGTTCCATTGGTGATCTACTCACAAGCTGCTTTGAGCAGCTATTTTGTTCCAAAGGAACGCATGTAATGTGAAAAACGTTTTAGTAAACTTTGCAAATGTTCTAAAAAAAGATTTTTGTTTGCTTTAATATTGTTTCTGGTACCGGCGTCATTTAAAATTGGAAACATGTCAAATAAATCCTTTTCTAAATTGGATATCCATAGCTCCAATTTTTTAATGAATGCCGTGACTTTGTCTTTTTGAATCAGAGCATGCATTTGTGGACCTTGCATTAATTTATTTAAATCGTTTAATTTTTTAAAAATTTCAACTAAATAAACAAGTTTAAGAATAAAGTTATCGTTGCGAAAGGAAGATACCTCATCTTTGTGATTTTCAGCAAGAAAGATCGCAATTTCGTCTTTAAGTTTGAACACTCTTTGAATAAATTTTGAACGAGATAGCCAACGTACTTCACAATAGTACAAGAGTGATGTTAATTCAGCTTCCATATCTTCACACAACTTTCCAAATAATCTCGCTTTCAAAGGACTGTTTTTGATATAGTTTACAACTTTTGTAACAATCTGAAATATGTTTATTATTTTTTGTTATTATTAAATTAAAAACTTCACGACCCCCTTGAGGTTATTACGCGACCCCTCTGTGGGTCTCGACCCACAGTTTGGAAACCGCTGATCTAGACCTTGACACTCACCTAAATGAAAAAAGTCCAAGCGGCACGTATATCCGCTAGAAATAGGTAGATTTCGAGATTAGACAGTTTTGTGTGCCAGTAGAATCTGATGTATCAGATTAGTTTAAACAACACAAACTAATTACAAATAGATATCGAACAAATTTTAAAAAGAAAAATATGGAGGGGCTGAAATCTCACAGCTCTGAGATATCAAGACTTTGGTCTGGGTAAAGGATTTTGATATAGTTTTCGGCAAAAAACTTTCACGAGGACATGGTTTTTAGTTTTGGGCAGCGATGTATATCAAACATAACTCTTTGTTAACGTACAAGTATTGTTTATATCTGTTTAAAAACTTATTACAAAACTAACACGAAATATCAATACGTTGCCGGAAAATTATAATCCAAATCCAAAAATTTTGTTAAATTAAATAAAATCAAACTTTTTCAAAATTCCAAAAATATTCCAAAAACTAGAATGAAATCAAATATTTAAACTTTTTCTAAATTCCGATAATATTCCAAAAATTCTTAAAAATTCAAACTTTTCCGAAATTCTAAAAATATTGCAAAAATTATTACAAAATCAAAAATTAAAACTTTTTTCAAAATTATAATAAAATCAAAAATTTAAAATTTTTCAAAATTCTAAAAATATTCCAAAAATTCTTACAAAATCAAAATATGAAGCTTTTTTCAAAATTCTAAATATATATCTATATAAAATTCAAAAATTCTATTTTTTTTCCAAATTCTAAAAATATTGCAAAAATTATAGCAAAATCAAAAATTGAAACCTTTTTCAAAATTCCAAAAATATTCCAAAAATTAGAATGAAATCAAATATTGAAACTTTTTCTAAATTCCAATAATAATCCAAAAATTCTTAAAAATGCAAACTTTTTCCAAAATTCTAAAAATATTGCAAAAATTATTACAAAATCAAAATTTGAAAATTTTTTCAAAATTCCAAAAATTATAATAAAATCAAAAATTAAAAATTTTTCAAAATTCTTAAAATATTCCAAAAATTCTTACGAAATCAAAAATTAAAACTTTTTCAGAAATTCTAAAAATAATGCAAAAATTATTACAAAATCAAGAATACAAACTTTTTCAAAATTCCAAAAATATTTCAAAAACTATAACAAATTCAAAAATGTCCATGTCCAATTTCATTTTCAATTATATTTACGTCATAAAAACAGCTACATATTTTTTCCAAAAAATTGACTAAAAAATAAATGAAATTATTTTTTGACACACTTGACATTATTTTTTGACAAACTTATAATGCCATAATTCTCAATAATAATAATAAAATTTCATTTCAAACAATTTTATTTTTTCCTAAAAATTGGGTAAAAATAAAAAAAAATCTCTCTTTTGACACACTTGACAACATTTTTTTGACAAACTTATAATGCCATAATTCTCAATAATAATAATAAAACTCATTTCAAACAAACAATAATTTTATTTTTTTTCCAAAAAATTAGGTAAAAAAATAAATAAAAATCTTTCTTTTGACACACTTGACAACATTTTTTTGACAAACTTATAATGCAATAATCTAGATTTTGGACTCACATACCAATCCCGACCATCAAGATTTCTCCAAATTCAATGTTTCTACTTGTAATCACTTAAAATGAACGTTTTTTAATTAAAAAATCCCAGCGGCAGGTATATCCGCTAGAAATAGGTAGATTTCGGGGTCAGACGGTTTTGTGTCCAAATAAAATTAGATAAGTCAGATTAGTTTAAATAAAAAATATAAGTAGAAACAGAATAATTCAAAAAAATTATCGAACCAAATTAAATACATTATCCGAACTAACGCCATCAATACAATTTCGGAACAGTTTTATTTAAGTTGGTTTAAATTACTTTTAATAACATATTAAATCCACCAAAGATCAAATGAACTACGTCACAACTACAATTATACCATCACACATAATTTATAATCAAACATTATCAAACAATTTTATTTCAAAATCATCTTTTGTTGTTGTGTTTTTTTGTTCTTATTTAATCTTTTTTCAAACGGTTACTTAGTAAAAAAAATAAAAACAAAAGAGATTTTGATAATTTTTCTATGGTATTAAATGAGTTGATATTTTTCTTGTAAGGGTTGCATTATAATGCTTATAAAAATGGAACCTTTGGGGTTAGAAAGCTGAAATTTTTTGAGGCTATAGTTGAAAAGTATGTTTAAAAGCTAAGATGAATTTAAATAACATAAACTGAAACATGATGAAAGCATTGCCTTTTGCGTTTGTTTTTATTTCAACAGCCGTAGGGTCTCAACCGTTAGACTTAAACTATTATTTTTGAAAATTTTGGAAAGATTTATATTTTAAGTACGTGAGAAAAAGTTTTCAACTATGAGCTTGGCCATTTCAGCTAGATCAAGGGCAGCAAAGTTTAGTAAATTTTTAAAACAGCTGATTTTTGAGGAACCTGAAACGCCAAAGTGGTCATCTGGATAAAAATGATAAAAAAAGGTTCAAATATTCAATATTTTTAAATTTTATTAAAATATTATTATTCAAACGGAAGTTATAGCGCCCTAGATTATTCGACTTTTTAGGCTCTAGCCGCTTAACCGGTACCTGGATATGGCCAGTTCACGAACTTGTCCAAGACATTATTTGCCGAAACATACACAGAAAATTATTTTGGTGTAGGTCGAAAAATGCGACCGTGAGAGTGCCGCTAAATTCCGTTATACCTCATATCGTTATATATATATATATATATATATATATATATATATATATATATATATATATATATATATATATATATATATATATATATATATATATATATATATATATATATATATATATATATATATAATTTTTTTTTTTTTTGTTTTTCCATCTCCGCTTATCACAAATAGTCGTTTGGCATCAAAATTTTTCCGAAATTCCGAGATGAAGCCCATTGCAATAGGTAGATTTTTATATGAAATCTACCTAAAATATGCAAATTTCCTTGTTTTGACACACTTGACGATTTTTTTGACACACTTCCGGTACAGTTATCAAACACATCGTCCTTTCGGCTCTTCCCATTGAGTAAACCTATTTTTAAAAAAATTTTGAAATCCGTTCAGCGATTTTCTAGATTTCGTCGGTTGTGACGGACGGCCGGACGGCCGGCAGACAGACACACATTTTTTTTTTTTTTGCTTTTTTAGAATCAGTAGGTCCTAAAACGTCGAGAAATGCCAAAAAAAGTGGGGGTAAGAATTTCACTTTGAGCTCATGAATGTAATACTTAGGTCTTTCAGACCGAAGTAATTAGCTACATATAAGCAAAACTATATCTATCCAATTTTGCAACAAACAAATATGAAATCTACCACAGAACATGTGTGTGACAATTTATGACACAAACCTATAACGCTATATCCTATGTCGTCCAATTACTGCAAAATATCAAAACAGTTTATTTCTAAGAAAAAAAATTAATTTCTTCTATTCAAACCTTTTTATTTTTTTTTCATTGACTGTTATAAGGTTTTTGGAAATTGTAATTATGGATTGTTACAAACTTTTTTGTTGAAGCCAACAAGTCAAAAACCCCTAACTGCAGAGATTTATATTTATAAGAAACGAATTAAAATGTTTCCACAGATTCTAAATTTATGAAGTTTTTAAAAACATTAGTATCCAAACGGTCGTTTAAACGGATTAAAAAAATTAATATTTTTTCTAGTATAAAGCCTCTAGTTATTTAACCATGTGTCAGATTTTTCTGATTTACGAACTTGTCCAAGATATTAATAAAACACACATGTTTACGGAAGGTTTTTTGATCTGGCTCTACAAATGCTGGTTGATTCAAACGCATTTTGTGTTTTACAAGCTTTTTGTTGGAGCCGCTCACTCAGAAACCTCCCACTGCAGAGTCTTTTTTTTTTAAAGAAACTGATTAAAAAGGTTTTGAAAATTCTAAATTTATGAAGTTTTTAAAAATATTAGAATTTAAACGGCCGTTATAACGGATCTAAAAAACAGAGTTTTTTCTAGTATAAAGCCTCTAGTTTCTTAACCATGTGTCGGATTTGGCTGATTTACGAACTTGTTCAAGATACTAATAAAACACACATTTTTAGAAAAGGTATTTTGATCTGGCTTTACAAATCCGACCGTCAGAGTGCCAATTGTTTAAAACTAAAATTTTTTTTGCAAACTTTTTTGTTGGAACCGCTCAGTCAGGAGCCTCTGCAGAGGTCTATTTTTAAAACAAATTGATAAAAAAGATTTCAAAAATTCTAAATTTGTTAATTTTTTAAAATATTAGTATCCAAACGGCCGTTATAACGGTTTTAAAGAATCAATAATTTTTAGAAAAAAGGCTCTATAGTTCCTTAACTACGTGTCGGATTTTGCTGGTTCACGAACCCGTCCGAGATATTAATAGAACACACATGTACAGAAAATTTTGATTATGCTAAAAATTGCTATGCTAAATTTTGACGTTTCATTATGGTGAATAAAAATTTCAAAAGCTATAATTTTGACAATTAATAATTTGCATATGTCATTATTCCGTCGTTTCGCACACAGCCTATTTAAATAATATTTGTGACGCGTGTTTTCGACATCCAACGATTTAAATATTATAATAAATTATTATATTATTTAATTAAAAACATCATGAAGACCAATCTGTTATTATATTTTAGTTCTTTTAAAATAAATTAAATATACATTTTTAAAAATGTCTTCTTTTGATTATTTTATATAAATATTTTTCAAAAAGTAGGATCCACGAAATGTCATTATGTTCTATTCACCACTTGTCTATTATCGAATTATGGTTTCAAGATTACTAATTTATAATTTTCGTAATGGTTCAACAATAGCGCCCCTGGAAACAAAATGTTCTGGATATATAATTATATTATATCCATCAAATACTTCAATTGATGGCTTATACATTTCGCGTTGCTATAATTATTAAAACAGGTGGTCCAGTTGCCCCCACCACTTTGTCCAATAGCGCCTAAAAGCCTATCACTTTCTGCGCGTATAAATCTTCATCATAAATTCTAACGTACGTACAAAACAAGTAACAATCATTTTTACGGAAGGTGCAGAAACAGAAATTGCAATGCAAAACTATTACAAATCATACTTTGAGGATGTACCAAGTTTAATTATCAGGAACCGGTGTCATTGAAGTTTTAAATACACAGGTACTCGGTAGACCCTCTACCACTTATCTCAATATCGTCCAAAAACTAATCGGTTCTTTGTCATTTAAATATCTATCTTTTGGCAAACTATCATCAAAATTTATTAATTATCTAAGTCTGTATGATCCCAACAAACTTTAAAAACAAAGTAAGTAAATTCAGCAGTTGTATGGCAGATCCCACCTGCAGTTTGGTCGATGTGCCCCAATTTGTAACTAAGGGCTATAGTAGGGATAAACATTTAAAAATCTTTTTAACTGGCAGCGACACACCGAAAATTGGTACGCCGAAATATTGGAAACAATACTATAGAATCTTATATACCAAGTTTTAATAGATCTTCCAATTTCAAGTGAACCCAGATCATGGCATACGCCCACTCTTTTAAACAATTTTGCACAAACTATGCCAAATAGTATGCATAATCAAGGAATATTCCATAAGCAAGATTGACTGAACAGAGGTCATCCACAAACACCCCTATAATATCACTTGGGATAGTAATATCTCACTGCTATTCCATTGCAAGTGGTATATGATATTTCGTGTTAACTCATATGGATTATGAATTGTCACACCCGTAGATCAAAATTTAAAAAAATTATAGATCGACAATAACTGATCCCCCCCCCCCCCATCTAAGGGATGGAGATATGAGTTGGTTTCAGTTTCTTCCATAGAGTGATAACACCGCTTTTTCACCATAGAGGGATTACACCACACCACGGTTTCTTAGAAGCGTAGAAGATGAAACCGAAATTTTTACTTTAGTTGGTGATCATGATAGTGTCTCTTTCTGTTAATTTGAAAATCTAATATGTCTTACTAACGCTACCCCCAAAAAATATAAAGTAAAGCACTCACAAAAAATACTACTAATCCACTAGTATAACCTCTAGTGCACACAATGCAATAAACCATTACGTATATTCATAGCAAGGTCTTCCAACTGAGATATCTTCCTAGTTAATTAACAAGTGAATTTTTATAACCAAATTTAATTTTTCGGATATCAAAAGACTTAACATTGTCTAACAAATACTAGTCAGCCATGTCTATTGTTTATGCTTACTTTTTCATTTATGCAAATATGCTTAAGCCACACACCTCCTGTTATAAAAAGTTGCAATACTATACGTTATCATTTGTAAACTTCATTGTCGTTTTCATATGCATGAATTTGTTTGTTATGATATATTATTCTTTATTTTAAATGTAAATGTTTTTAATAAAAGTAAATTATTATACATTTATATTTAATACATTATATATTTATATATATGTACATATAAGTTTGGTATTATACATTTTACGTTTAATTTATCTGTTTGCGTTATCATCCATTTGCGCATGTAGATTTTTTTAATGTTATCTTTAGTTTGCCGAACAATGTGATTTACATGCAAAAAAACAAACACCAAAAACACTTATTTTGTTATTTCGATTTGATACCAAATTTTTACTAGGAATTTCAACGAAGTTCTACAAATAACTACTCACGTCAAACAAGTTTAATTTTAAATTTGTTTTTGTCTATTTAAATATGATAATTAATTTATGACGAAATCATTGTTATTGTATTGCCTTTAAAGGTACATTTAGATTTAAAGAATAAAGCGTTTTCGATTCTACAAAAATATGTGACGTTTTTTAGCACGTTTTTTTTTTGTCAATTTTTGTGACATTAAAATGTTGATATGAAAAATATTGCGATTTTTT
The DNA here is from genome assembly GCA_963693315.1 of Diogma glabrata. Taxonomy (NCBI): domain Eukaryota; kingdom Metazoa; phylum Arthropoda; class Insecta; order Diptera; family Cylindrotomidae; genus Diogma; species Diogma glabrata. The sequence continues at coordinate 78,734,043 of OY856186.1, read as the reverse complement.
TTCTCAATTTGGATGCAAGTTTCGAAATTTTGAGGGATATTTTTGCATTTTCGGACTTTTCTCAAGAAGCAGTGCAAGAATATTGCATCGCTGATGCATACAAAGGCTAACTTCACCACAGCCCTGGAAACAAAATGTTCTGGATATATAGTGAGCTAATATCCATAAAAAATTTTCTGTTAAATTTGGTAATCAGAAAGAGAATAACAGACGGTCACAAAAACAAAATTTTACCTGGACGTGAAAAACGACCAGACTTGAAACGGAACCTAGAACGTGCGCAGCCTGAGCGCTCCTGATGCTCTTATAAGTCTAGAAACAGAGGGGGTGAGAGGTATAGGATGGATATCATAGCTCTGCAATAAATTAGACAGCCGATAATCGAAAAACAAGATTTGGATAGTCATTCTCTATACTGTAGTGGTCATCCTTCTCGAAGAGAATTTGGAACTGGCTTTCTTGTTGGTACACGCATACAAGAATCCGTGATTAAATTCATCCCGATCAATGAGAGGATCTGCTACCTACGGGTACGCGGTATATACAACAATATTTCTCTTATTGCCGTGCATGCACCTACTGAAGCTAAGACCGTTGACGAGAAGGATACTTTCTACATAGCACTGGAAGAGGTTATGAAACAAACACCAACACGCGACTTCATAATGGTTTTTGGTGACCTTAATGGTCAGGTTGGAAAAGATATCTCTTATGGAAGTGTGGTGGCCCCATCAGCCTAAATTTGAATTCGAATGATAATGGTGAAAGAATGACTGAGTTTGCATTATCAAATGATTTGAGAATTGCCAGTAATTTCTTTCCGCATCGATCGTTTCATAAGCAGTCTTGGGTCTCATCAAATGGAAACACTCGAAATCAAATTGTTTCTTTTTTTGTGTTCTGGATGTGCGATCCTTTAGAGGTGCATACATTGGAAGTGACCACTTTCTTGTGTGTGCAACGATAAGGTTCCACTTCCCAAATCCAGGCATTCCAAAATTCAATCAACGGAAACGTTTTAACATCGCATCATTAAAGAATGCTGAAACAGAAGAGAAACATCAAAACCATATTGCCGCAGGCGCGCACACAAGGGGGAGGGGGGGAGGTTTCGGGTCCAGACCCCCCCCCCCCCCCCTCTAATCGATAATCTTTCAGTATTGTTTTTTAAATTTAGACATTATTTAGTGTTAACCATAAGAAATTATAGATTAACATCTCTGAATATCGTAAGACACGATGCTAACCAGGGATCTAAGGTTACTCACTATGGATCAATTCTCTATGAAGATTTTTGAACGGTATTTTTAAAGTTTTGTGGATTACAATTATCAAGGAATACCCACGTCAGTAAGGCATTCCAGAGATGCGAAATTCTGTTAAAAAAATTTCTTTGAAAAGCTACATCTTGTCACTCGAACCTTAAAAAGATGGGCTGCTATTGATACTCTGTTCAGGTAAAATTGATTTGATCTAGGCAGACACGCGCGTTTATCCATAGTGTATTTGTGTACCTTCAAATCAGCAACATACAACGAATCAAGCTCATTAGTAAGATTTGAATTGCTGAGCAGCAATGAAAGTCTCACCAAGGTCCAACCGACTGTTCCAGATATGTGTGACAAAGAAAGTAAATTTCCCGTCGCTCTTCCTTTACGAAAACCGCATTGTCTTTCATTAAGTATTTTTGACGACTTAAGAAGCTCATAATATTAAATTAATGAACATTTGTTGAATCCGTGTTAGCAACTTTTTTGAAATGGCCATTTTTTGGTGTGGCCATTGTTGAAATGGCCATTTGAAATGGCCATCACCAACTGGCCATTTTTTAAAAAGCATTTATGTTGAATTTTATTGCTTCTTCACATTTACCCGAATCCTAAAGATCAGCCTTCAGAACCATATATCGAAATAAACCTGCGCATACCCAAGTGTATTATTTCTGAAAAATTAGAAGCAGAAATGTAGAATTAAACATATATCTCTAAGCCCCTGCCAATCTGCAACCCAAATAAGACTAGGATTAGATTGACACTGTTTGGGAACTTGTAAATTTATATGAGTGGAAATCAAATTATGGTCTGAACCACATAAAGGTTCTGATACTTTAAATTGTACAAAGATCATTTATCAAAAACAAATAAAGCAATTTACTAATTTGACCATGACTGTCAGGAGCTCTTGTAGGTTGTTTGGCCATTATATCCGAGTGAAAATAAATATAAAAATAAAATAATAATATAATAATAGTATAGTATAAATTTTGTTTGACTAAAATGTTTTAGCATCAATAAATTAGTTTCCTTCTCGATAATGAAACCCCAACAAAAATATTTGTTTTCCAGCCAAATTGGCCCTTAGAAACAAACAAATGAGTAGGTTGATACATTCAATTGAGTAGGCAATGAAAATTGAATAGACAGAAAATTTTTGAGCTCCGAAAAATTTATTTATTTAAATCGTATAGTTTTAATTTATATCAAATTATATTATAAACATCTGCTAAACATTAATACTAAAGATGATAACAAGAAATAGTTTTCTCACTGCAAATTCAACTAATTTCAAGATTGAAAATAAATCTAATTTGGATGATGAAAAAATGAAGCAATTGGATGAAAAATTCAAGTTACTCGAAAGTGAGACTTTAAAGAAATTGGATCAATCAATTGCCTTATGGGCTGAAGATCAGCGTAATACAATTTCTAATCATTTCTCGGATCTGAAGAAAGCTTTCTTGGAAGAAATTAACCAAGAAATTGAAACTCTCAAGAAAAAGGTTGTTACCCTTGAAAACAAAGTCAATTCCTTTGAAGATAAAGATAGTTTAATGAATGATTTCAATAATAACCGGACTAAACTGGTCATCAATGGAATCCCCAAAATTGTCAATGATTCAAATGAAATTATATTGTCTAAGATTTCAAGTGCTGTTGGTTTTGGAAATCCTCCAAGAGTCAGAGCTTACCGGACCAAGTTTAATGATCAAAGTGATTCTCTACTGTTAAACTTTGAATCTGAATTTAACAAGGATGAATTCTTCTTCAACTATATGAAAATTGCAAACCGTCTAACCGTTGAAAATATCTTTAACGAACCAGGAAATTTCAATAGGATCTTTATTCAATTTGCGATGTCCAAAAATCAATTTGCACTTTTCAAAGAGGCCATGAAATTTAAAAAGGAACGAAAAATTAGAAATGTCAAAGTTGGACAAATCGGTCTTGATGTTACTTTTAACAATGGCAGAAAAGCTAGTTTCTCATCAATTAATGATCTAAATCTTATGATTATCGCAAACCAAGTTTTTTAGGAGCTCTCTTTTTCCGAAGATAATGTCAAAAACAAATATATATGAAAAACTAACCTTTTTTATCTTCAATCTGGTGAGTGTTATTATGAAATGCTTTCTTTTGTTTCCTTTTTTAATTTTGTTGTTTATTTCATCACTTGATTTTTATTTCTGTGCCTTTGATTATGCCTTTTTCATGATATCTAAATGTTTGCCTCTCTTATTGAGGCTATCAAAATTTAATTTCCCAGATTAATTCATTTAAACTTTCCACAAATACTCTTAACATTAATAATATTATTTTAAAATCAGCTTTTAATAACAATAATAATTTCAATTTTATTCATATTAATCCTGGAAGTCTTAAACCAAATCTAAATGAAATTCGTTCTGTTATCAATAATTTAAACTTACATGCACTTGCTATTTCTGAATCTTGGTTTAATGAGAGTATTAATGATCGTTTAATTGCAATTAATGGACTTAATTTATTCAGACATGATCGTGTTGGAAAACGTGGTGGGGGTGTTGCTATTTATTTACTTAATAGTATTAAGGGTAAAATTGTATGCAAAAGCAGATCAAATAGTATTGTTGAATATTTATTCATTGAAATCATTAATAATAATAATGAGAAATTGTGTTTTGGAGTCGTTTACAATCCTCCCAATAATAAAATTTCTGATAATTTGAAGCGTGTTTTTTCTGATTTATCAATTAGATATCCTCATTTAATTATTGTTGGAGATTTTAATATTAATCTTCTTTCTAAATTAAAAAAAACAACTAGTTTTATAAAGTTTTTGTCATCAATTTCCTTAAATATCTGTTCTGAAGAACCAACTAATTTTGTTGACGGATGTAATCCAAGCTTAATTGACCTGTCAATTGTCAAAAATCGTAGCTTAGTTAAAAGTTTTTCCCAACTTTCTATTGGTAGCTTTACGACACATGATTTATTATTTGGTTCTTATTCAATCAACATGTCTTCTTTTGTTAATAATAGTTTTAAATTTTATCGTAATTTCAAAAATATTAATTTAGATAATTTATTATTTTGTGCTTCAAAATGTGATTTTGATAAAATTTATTGTCTTTCTAATATTGATGACCAAGTTCAAGTTTTGACCGATGAATTAAAAAAATTAATGAATATTTTTGCTCCTTTGAGGAAAATTAAAATCAAGAAAAACACTGCTGCACCTTGGATGAACGATTCACTATTAAATTTGATTAATCGTAAAAATTTTTACTATTCATCGTTTAAATCTGAAGTGAACATTCACCTTAAAAACAATCATCTCATAATGTTTAAAAAACTTCGTAACAAATGTACTAATCTTAGAAAATATCTTCAACGTGAATGGTTTAATTCTAAAATTGATCCAGACCTTCCTTCTAAGACATTATGGAATAATTTGAAAAATAATGGTGTTACTAAAGATTCTAATAATGTTATTACCAGTTTTTCGGCTGAAGAATTCAATAACTATTTTTCAAATTCATTTTCTAAAAAAACTGCACATCTGGTAACTTTTGATAATGATTGTGATGAAGCTGGTTGTTTTGAATTCTCTACTATCACTGATATCGATGTCGATTTTTATCTTAGTTCTATTAAAACTAATGCTTGTGGTGTTGATGAGATTCCAATATTTTTCATAAAAATGCTTGGTTGTTTCATCATCCCATTTATCACTTATATTGTCAATAACTGTATTACACAGTCTTATTTCCCTGAGCATTGGAAATGTAGTATTATAAAACCTATCCCAAAAAATCAAATCCAACTAATCTAGAAGACTTCAGGCCAATTAGCATTTTACCATCATTATCAAAAGTTTTGGAAAAAGTATTGAAAAACCAAATTCAAAGTTATGTTGATAATAATTCTCTTCTCTATAAATTTCAATCTGGGTTTAGAAATGGACTCAGTACTAATTCAGCAATGCTTAAAGTTATTCATGATCTTTGCCTTGCCTTTGAAGAGAATAAAGTGTCAATAATTTGTTTCCTTGACTTCAAAAAAGCTTTTGATCTTGTTGATCATATGTCTCTTTTGTTGAAACTAAGAAATAAATTCAAATTCTCAATCAGATCTTGTAACTTTATTAAATCGTTTTTATCTAATCGCAAACAACAAGTTTCTATTAATAATATTTTATCACATCAAGTTGAGATTAGCTCTGGTACTCCTCAAGGTGGCATTTTATCTGCTTTATTATTCACTATTTTTATTAATGACCTTCCTGATTATGTTGACATCAATACCCATCTTTATGCGGATGACTCTCAGATTTATTGTTCTTTTCCGTTTGATCAATTTAATTTATGTGTTGATAAAATGAATGCTTCTCTTTCTTCTATTTCTGATTGGACAAATTTGAATCATGTTTATGTTAACCCATTAAAATCACATGCTATGATTATTAGCAGAAAGAAAATTAATAATCCTCCTCCCATTTTATTTGATGGTAATGTCATTAATTATGTTGAAAAAACAAAATCATTAGGTTTAATTCTTAATTATGATCTCACTTTTGATGATCATGTTATTAAAATTTGTGGTGAAGTTAACAGTTGCTTAGGGATGCTTTATCAATCAGTTAGTTTCACACCTGTCAATTTACGTTTGAAACTTGTTAGAGCTTTAATAATACCCAAATTACTATATTGCTCAAATATTTTCCAGAATTGTTCAAGAAAAAGTTGGGATTTACTAAATGTAACATTTAATAACTGCGCAAGATATATATTTAATCGAAACAGATTTAGTTCAATTTCTACCTTTTCTTTTCAAATTTTAAATTGTTCTCTTGAAAATTATCTTAAATATCGTACTTGTCTATTTTTGCATAATTTAATAAAATATAAATGTCCAGACTATCTTTATGAACTTCTCATTTTTCCAAGATTTCAACGAAATAACTTACTGAAACTTCCAAACAGTTGCCTTTCTTCACAATTTAGATCATCGTTCTTTGTTGAGAGTATTAGATTGTGGAATAATCTTGAAGCAGGCATTAGAATTCTTGAATCAACTTCTGACTTCAAGAGGAAATGCTTGCTTCATTTCTCCTCATGTTAAGGGTTTGGTCATTGCACAGAAGTGATAATCAATAAGTTTTAGGCTTTTTGAACTCAAATTGCTATTTATTAAAGAAAGCAGTTCATTAATGTCACCAGATTGATTTTGTAACATTTTCAATAATTCTTTATTTTCACAATTATTTAATTCTTTTTTTTTTTTTTTTATTAATTAATCAATAAATAATTAATATTTTAATATTAAACTTAGTTCACGATAAACTTAGGTTTAAAAAGGAATTCCTTATGTGAAACTACACTGTATAAATAAATAAATAAATAAATAAATAAATAAATATTATTTAATATTTGGTTCCATAACTAAAATCCCTTAACGATTTAAGTCCTAATATCTATACAGGCCAATATTATTATATTAAGCCAGATAATCGAAAACGAAAAAAACAGAAATTGACAGAGCGAAAGCGCGAGAAAACCCACATTGTTTGCGGAACGCTTTGCTGTGATCCCGACTGTTTTAGAAACTCCTAAAGAAAAACCAAAAATCCAGTCTTCAGGCGTTAGTATGAAAGATTTTTATTTCAAACCCAAAATTGTCAAAAAAAATCTTAAAAGGGTTAACTACCAGCAAAGTCTCCGGTCTGAACATCATTCCTCCTATATTCTAACAACATTTTCAAAGGAACTTCTTCTTCTTCGAAAAAACCTTCTCTTACTAAAATTTTCTACAAATCCTATATATCTGATATTTCTCTTTCGTGCTAGAAGCTAGCCAATTCATTCCCAAAACGAAACAAAATGTGATATTTCAAATTAAAGACCGCAATACCCTTGCTCTCAGTTCTATCTAAAATATATGAGCATTATATTGATACACACCAGTAATGCCAGATCGGGTGATTTTATGGGATATTTCATTTAAAACAGGAAAGCGGACAAAAACTTGGCAAGTGCGGGCTTTTTCACAATTAATTGTAGAAGCTTTTTAAATTTTAAACTTATTCAAAATGATCGCAACAACTATTTTTTTACTATCCTTCCAGAAAGAAGTTGATTACTCAATAATTTTGTTTAAATGAATCTGCCATTCATCGCCTTTATAGTATACAGTGAAATCGATGAAATTTCAGCCTTCTGATGTTGATATTCTGATATTTCTTACGAAAATAGAAACAAAAGTTTCGAAAATCCCACAAGCAATTGCATATTTCTGAGTTTCAGGAATATTTTCCCACTACGAGACGAAAAATAAAACCACCTACAATAAGGAACTACAAGATCCTTTCTATGCATCGATGCATTTTGAACATATTAAAAAATATTGTTATAGTGGTGGATTTTGAAGTTTTTTCCATATAAACAATTGGATTTATATATATGTATATTTTTTTAAATTGTAAGCTTGATAGGAAGTTTTTCCTTAAGGAAACGGTAAAATCGGTAAGTTTTGATACGGCAACGGGAAATTTATTTTTTAAAGTCTAGCATCACTGATGCACACATATAAACATTTTTGGAAGACAAATCTGACAGCCAATACGTTTTCGAAGCAAAAGATCAACAACCGATCAAAACACACCGATTTACATCACACAAATGAAATGCTTAGTACAAATCAACAGTCCCGGGGGGTGTACAATCCACAAAGGTTTAAAAATCGTTCATCAACACCTCAACACGCATGTTGTTGTGGGACCTAGGTCTTAAAAGGTATCTATGTGTGTTGTTGTAATTCCTACACGGCACTTTTTATTAAAAAAAAATTCGTTGGACCCCCCCCTAAAACTTTTTCTGTGTGCACCCCTGTATTGCCGAAATATTGGACAAATCAAGATCCATTACTAGAGACGTCGATAAGTCATGCATTTCGTCAAAGATGCTGTTTTAAGAGCTGCTGCTGGAATACTTGGACGACCAAAAAATTCCCAGACGGCATGGATGGATCAAGCATGTCTTGACACTATTCAATACAAAAGAGATTGCTATCTGAAATGTCTACAAAGCCGCAACACCAGGTCCACGAAGGAGAACTATAAACTGGCAAGACAAGCCGTTACAAAGCTATGTAGACGAACGAAGAGGGAATGGTAGAAGAAACAGTGATGAGGAGATTGAAAGCTTCAATAAGGAACATCAATCGCGTAACTTCTATCAACTGGTTAAGGCCTTAAAGAAGGGACCTCAAACTAGACCGACTGCTATTCAAAACGAAGATGGGGTAGAGATGCCTAAAAATATTTAAGTAGACCTTAAAAATATTTTAGATGCTTGGGCCGCTTATTTTGAGAATCTTCTCAACTTAAGTGACCAGCAACAAGCTTGGCGACGAGCAAAGCTTATTCGTGCGTCAAGGGTATATGTAGACGAACAAAAATTAAAACGCAATAAAGCATCTGGTATCGATGATATAACATCCGAAATGATTGTACATGGTGGCGAAACTCTATCCTTAAGATTGTTTGAACTTGTTCAAATGATCTGGAGGACTGAAACCATGCCACAGGATTGGAACTCAGCTAGGTTGATACCAATCCATAAAAAGGGTAATCGCCTACAATGTGCAAACTACTGAGGAATCGCCCTCCTCTGCACAGCATATAAGATCTTTTCATACATTTTGCTAGCCAAAATCAATCCTTTTGCTGAAACACTATTTGGAAAATATCAGTGAGGCTTCCGGCAAGGCCGAGGTACCACTGCTACACTTTTCTCGATAAGGAGGATTTTGGAAAAGTGTCGAGAGTTTAACATACCTGTGTACCAACTCTTCATTGATTTCAGGTAGGCCTACGACTCTGTCGAAAGAGAAACTCTATGGTCTGCTTTGGTCCCAATGTGAATCCCTGGTAAACTGGTATCACTATGCAAAATGACAGTACAGAACTCTCAATGCTACGAGTAGAATACGAAATATCAAAGTTTTTTAAAGTCGATTCCGGTTTAAGACAAGGTGATGCTATCTCTCCTATACTTTTTAATATAGCCTTGGAATATGTGTACCGTCAAAAGAAACTACCGACTAACAACAATATCTTGTCAATAAACTCAGTACAGATGATCGCATACGCTGATGATGTTGTCATCCTCGGCCGAAGTGAAGCTGTTATGAGTGAGACTTTCAAGTCGCTTGAGAGTGGTGCTAGAAAAATTGGTCTTCATATTAACTACAGTAAAACCAAACATATGAATGTTTCAAGGGAGGCTGAGAAGAAAGATTTGATGTGCGGCGATAAACGAATTGAGGGAGTTGAATCTTTTAAATATTTGGGGTCAATGCTTGACTCAAACAACAGCATACTTACAGATATAAAAGCTCAAATGGCTGCAGGTAATCGAACTTTCTACTCAATTATAAGCCTCTCCTTGGATCACCATATGTATCAACTAACACCAAACTCAAGTTATACAAGACGTTTTATTAGACCGGTTGTGATGTATACAAACGTGGACCCTTACACAAAATGACGAATCACATTTATCTGTATTTGAGCGTAAGATCCTACGCTGCTTTTTGGTCGACTTAAGACAGGAGATGGAGAGTACAGAACGCGATATAACTTTGAGATCAGAGACCTTCTTGAGGGTCCAGATATAATAGGTTGTATCCGTTTCAACAGAATTTGGTTTGGGCATGTTCTACGAGCCAATTCAAGGACTGGAATGATTAAAAAAATGTACGTTAGTACTCCAGGGAATGGGCGACCGCGAGGTAGACCACGACTGCAATGGGAGACGGACGTAATAAACGATCTTAAAAAAATCGGCTGCCATGGTAATTTTGTCGCTGTTGCGAATGGCCGTGGGGAATATTCGAAGCTGAACAACAGCTTGGCAACACTCCTACATGGAACATGAACGCCACAAAAAAAAAGAATATCCATAAAAAAACCTTAATTAATGGTTAACCAATGTTATAGATTTCGTGGAGTTCTAATTATATCAATATTATAGAAAGCTGTAGTATCCCAACAAACATAAATTCTGTAGTACGAGAAAAAGTAAAAAAAAAAATTTTACCGGAAGTAAAAAACCGGAAGTTGGGATGGAGAACTGTTATGAACCAAACTAAATGCTTACGTACCAAGTTTCATCTAATTAGATTATCAGGTACAGGTGCTATTGAGATTTTTAAAAAGACAAGTGCTCGGGGGACCAAACACTAATTTGTTCACTATCGCTCAAAAACTAATCAGCTCCTTGCCATACATATATGCATCTTTTTCCAAAGTGTCATCAAAATTCATTCACGAACGAATGTTGTATGCTCACAATAAACATTGAAAAAATGGTGACATAATAACAGGTGTTCGGGAGGCCCCCCACCACTTATTATCCAAAAACTAATCAAATCTTTGTCATTTAGGTCTCCATCTTTTTTCAAACTGTCATTAAAATTGATAAATGAATGAAGTTTGTAATCTGTATGCTCCCAACAAACTTTAAAAACCAAGTGTGAAAACTCAGCAGTTGTATGGTCGACCCCCCGCCACTTTGATCAGTGCGTTCCAGAAGATGATAATTATTTTCTCACGCTAATTGAAACCTTTTCCATAAGTTTCATCATCATCACTTCATTATTGTAGGTTGTAGTATGCACAAAGACACTGAAAAAAATAAAAATATTAAAAAACATTTTACCGGAAGTGAAAAACCGGAAGTTGGGATGCAGAACTGTTGTGAACCGTACTAAATGCTTATATACCATGTTTCATCCAATTCGGTTATTAAATACAGATGTTATTCAGCTTTCAAAAAACAGGCGCTTGGGGTACCCCCATCACTTTGTTCAATATCGCTCAAAAGCTAACCAGCTGCTTGTCAAACATATTTACATCTTTTTCCAAAGTGTCATCAAAATTCATTCACGAACGAATGTTGTATGCTCCCAACAAATATAACAAACATGGTGGAAAAAACCACCTGTTGTATGGTGGAACCCCCAACCCTTTATCCGTACTCCAAAAGCTGATACAATCTTCTTCATGTTACTTCAAAGCTTTAACCAACGTTTCACAAAAATCGATCGGTAATTGTTTGTTACAGTAGGGATAAATACCTGAGAAAAAAAAATTTAACCGGAAGTGACAAACCGGAAGTTGGTACAAAAATATTGGAAACAGTACTCAAACCTTATATACCAAGTTTCCATAACATCATAAGCCGAGATTAGAAGTTATTGAAGATTTAAACTTAAGGTGTTCGGTAGACCCCCCGCCATTTTGTCCAAATTTGAAATGAATCCAGATCTTCCATTTTCAAGTGACCCTGGATGATCATATAAAGGAATATCACCCACCCACTAACCCACACAAAGGCATACACCAAAATTTTTATTGATTATTTAGGTAGAGGATGGTCCATAACAAAAAAAAAACAAAATTTGGGGTATGTAAGTTTTTTTTTCTCGATAGATGGCATTACTTCACACAATTTAAAATTGTGGTGAAGTAAAAAAACACATGTTGTATTGTGGACCCCTAACCCTTTGTTCAAGGAACCCTAAAATCTCATAAAATCTTTCTCATATTGATTGAAACCTTTTACCAATGTTTGATGAAATTCGATCGGTAATTGTAGGCTACAGAATGGAATAAGCACATAAAAAAATGTTTTTTGCGAGAATTTGGTATGCAGAAATATTGAAAACCGTACTCAAACCTTATATATTAAGTTTCAATAAGATCATAAGCCGGGATTAGAAGTTATTGAAGATTTAAGTCGTTGCCACATGACAAAATCTTTTTCCGAATTGCTAGCAACGATTTTCTAGTTTTTTATTGACCGAAAACTTGCTTTATTTAGAAATTATGCTAAATGTATGGTAAATTAGAATACCTATCGACTAAAATAAACTAAGCCAATTATTAAACTAATTTTGATTGATGATTTCCAAAAATCATTTTGCACGATTTCTACCGTCGACAGAAATAAAAAAATCGTTCATAAATCTTAACCGAGTTTTTGGAGAATTATGACCGATTTTTGTACGATTATGAACGATTTTTTTATCATTCGGATTTAACCTCACATCGTGATTTTTTTCATTTTAAAAGTTTTTGTTTTTGTGATTGTTTTTAATTTACGTTGAGTTCGTTTTAAATTAAAATTTTAGAAATTTAATTACATTCATAATAAAAATTTTCATTTCAAATTCAATATTCAATTTATATTTTTTTTCGTAAACTGTCATTTTTAGTGTTGTTGTTGTAAATATCGCCAATAAATTTTTTGTTCATGTGGCACATTTTGCTAAAAACGAACGAATTCGTTCGTTTATATTTTGCATGATATTTTGCTTTTAAGCTTAGAGGTGTTCGGGAGACCCCCGCCATTTTTGACCCCCGCCACTTTGAAATGAAGCCAGATATTTCATTTTCAAGTGAACCTGGATCATTTGCTAAAGTTTCATCAAGATCCTATGCAAGAATGTTACAAAGCCACAAACCCACCCACAAATATACACCAACATTTTTATTGGCTATTTAGATAGAGAATGGTCCAAAGCAAAAGAAAAACCAAAATTTGGAGTATGTAAAATTTGTTTTTCTGTGACGGGAAAAAAGTTTAATATTTTACTTCTGCTTGATTGCGCTTCTCGGACGTAAAACAAGTGATATAAAGGATAGTCTCACAACTTGAAAAAATGCTGAACGACTTAGATTATGAATCAACACTGGCAAAACTAAACTTCTAACAACATCTAGATCTAGATACTGGCTATAAAGTGGAACGCGTGGAAAAATTCAAATTCCTCGGGTCTGTAAAACATCGTCAAATAACATGAAGACATATATCAAAAGCCTTGCCCCATACAGAGTTTTCTACGCATACATATTTAAAATTACTGCGATTAAAATTTCTTTTGTGGTCGCACTTTATAAAGCATTAATTCGAACTATGTCTACCTTCATAAGTGAAAGCTGGAAACTGAACCCCATCGACTATAGAATTCTATCAACATTCGAGAGGAAAGTCATACGAACAATTTATGGTCCATATAAAGTTGCTGAAAATCAGTATAGAATACGAATGAATCACGAAATCAGATAGCTCCTTGGAAGCTGCGATTCATTAAATTAAACCGGATCAGCATCCAAATTCTGTAATTATGAAGCGGTGAAGTGTTAAAAACTCTCAATAATTCTGCATCCCATTTTTGGTTTGCCACTTTCGATAAAATTATTGAAGTTCTATTTTTATTTAACAATTTTTTCTAAAGTTATAACTAATTTATGGCAAAAGCTAGCCATCAATTGAATAATATATATAAGCGTACTATATTTTCAGAACTGATGGCGGTGTCAGTCAATGCAACAGCTCGTCCAATATTTGAAGTAAAACTTCTTTAGGCGCGTTATGAGAATTGTGCAACGGAAGTATAAAAAACGAATATAATATTCGGCAAATATACGATACAATTCGATTATGACACACATATTTTAAATATTCACTGGTTTTTGGTGCATTATAGAAATAGTTTATTGTATTTTTCGATGCTTAAAAATTTAACAGATATTCAATTAAAAAATAATTTAAAAAATAATTTATTTAAAAAATAATTTATATTCAATAATAATAATTTAATATCAGTTTTCAAAATATTATATGTCTGTTCCATTTTTGTTTACAATGGATGCTTAGAATCGTAAATTAATAAAAATTGCAGCATATTTGGCTTTTTTAAAGGCAGAAAAATAAGTTGTCGCAAATCTTGGTAAATGGCAGGCATATATAATGAAATATAAGATGACAAAAAGCTCCGTTTTGAAATTTGAGCAAAATCGAATAACTGGTTGGAGCATGTTTGGTGGATCTTTTTGGTTTGTATGGTCAAGTCATTCATTTGTGCATTTGTTATTATATTTTTTATTCACTTATGCAGTCTTGTCCTAAATATTATATGAGTTGGATGTGTCGATTGTAGATGGTGGTCATGGTGGTCATGGTAGTCATTGTGGTAATAGTGGTCATGGTGGTCATAGTGGTAATGGTGATCACGGTGTTCACGGTGTTCACGGTGTTCACGGTGTTCACGGTGTTCACGGTGGTCATGGTGGTTATGGTGGTCACGGTGGTCACGGCGATCGTAGTGGTCATGGTGTTCATTGTGGTCATGGTGGTCATAGTATTCATGGTGGTCACAGTGGTCATGGTGGTCATGGTGGTCATAGTGGTGATGATGGTTATGGTGGTCATGGTGGTCACGGTGGTCATGGTGTTCACGGTGGTCATGATGGTCATGGTGGTCAAGGTGGTCATAGTTGTTATGGTGGTCATGGTGGTAATGGTGGTCATGATGGTCATGGTGTTCACGGTGGTCATGGTGGTCATGGTGGTCATGGTGGTTATGGTGGTCATGGTGGTTATGGTGGTCATGGAGGGTCATCGTGGTCATGGTGGTCATGGTGGTCATGGTAGTGGTCATGGTGGTTATGGTGGTCACGGTGGCCATGGTGGTCACGGTGGTCATGGTGGTCATGGTGTTCACGGGGTTCATGATGGTCATAGTGTTCCCGGTGAAAATGATGGTCATGTTGGTCATGGCGGTCATGGTGATCAAAGTGGTCATGGTAGTCATGGTGGCAATGGTGGTCACGGTGGTCATGGTGGTCATGGTGTTCACGGTGGTCATGATGGTCATGATGGTCATGGTGGTGTCATGGGGATGATGGTGTTTAGAGTTTGCATCCAGGGCTGTCTCGTGCGGGAAAAAATATTTGTGTTGATTAAATTTGTTTTGTTAAATAGAAAAATGAGTGCGTGTAATCTTTGCACGCGGTTGAAATAAATTTCTTTGGCTACTGTGGCAGGTATTAATAAAAAGATGAAATATAATATAAATATGTCATATTGCAATTTAGAGTTGCATTTCTTGATAATATAATTTACTGTGTAATAAAATGCAACATTTACATAATGTATTACAAAGTCAATTCAATTTATTAGCATAATTGAAATATGAAATTAGAGGTTTATGACAAATTTGCTAAATTTATTGAAAAATGCATCAATTGTTGTACCAATTGTTAAATTAAGTGGACATGTATTCATCGTGAAATTTAATTTGTAATACGTTGTAAGACTTTATAAAACATGTAAATATAGCTTTTATTGCACATTGTTATAAACTATATTATCAAGAATATTACAAAAGAAACTCTAAATTTCAATAAAAGATATCTATTTTATTTTATATTTAATATTTTTAGTAATACCTGCTGCAGTGGCCAAAGAAGTTTTACTTCAACAGCGTGTAAAGATTACGCACTTCATTTTTTTTTGTACTCATTTCTCGAGAGTGGAACCAATCCTCCATTTTTTCATATAAACAATGTATATTTTTACACGAATTTTTTTACACGTCTTTCTCTGGAACGTATCTGTCGTGTAAAAACAGAATTAGGTGTATACACATAAATGATGAATATTATGAATATTTATGAACATTTATTACTATTTTAATGTTAATGAAAAGCTATACCGCTTTCTTCTTGATGTTAATAACTGGTTTTGACAAATAAAATTAAACTTATTTTTAAGTTTTTATTCAAGAAAAATTCGTATGGTGTGGTGCATATACATATTGTAATATTTGTTTAATATTATTTTTTCAATAATTATATTAATATTTGTCAAGTCACAGAAAAAAATAGTGTATTATACACGGAAAAAATTGTAGATTTTAGCTTTCGGTTTTTTGTCTCCCTCCGCTTCGCGTCGGGAGACAACACAACCTCGAGCTAAAATCTACTACTTTTTTCCCTTGTATAATAAATAACTATTTTTTATCGATGAACTGCATTACTTCACACAATTTAAAATTGTGGTGAAGTAATAGTAGATTGTTCTACAAGTAAAGAAAAGTGATATTTTTCCACCGAGTGAAATGTTTAATTTACGAGCGTAGCGAGTAAATTAATTTTAAACGAGGTGGAAAAATCACTTTTCTTTCGAGTTGAACATGCTATTTTTTCGTGTACCAGAATAAAATTTAAAAAAGAAAAATGAAATAATTTCTAAAATTGTATGTATATAAAAATTAATGCATTCATGTTTATCAGAGTTGCCTTTGAACTTTTTTGTTCTAACTTTTCATTCGAAAATTTATAAACGATTTGAACGTCTCAATATTTTTTTGATAAGCGGATAAATAATAAATTCTGTGAAACAAATTTCAAAAATGGATCCTAGTGTTATGAAAGAAGCAGAGGAGGCTATTTCGAATTTACTTCCATCGAAATCTAAATCGAAGTACGAGAAAAGCTATAAGTTTTTCAACGATTGGAGAATGAAAAAAAATATTAAAGAATTAGATGAAATCGTTATGTTGGCATATCTTCAGTTTCTGGAATATCATTCAGTAATTTAGAAAATTGTACCTTTAACTTTTATACTAATTCTAAAGAATAAATAACGTGTTATCCTGGTCTTAAACAGAATATAAATTATATATGTTTTATTATATTTCTTTGTAAATTAAATAATGACAATCGCGTTGCTAAGAAGAAAAGTGTTGCTAACTGGAAAATAAACACTTTTCTTTACTTCTTTGGTATTTTTTGTATTAATCTTTTTCTACTTTTCTTTACTGTTTTGAGTCAAAGAATAGTAGGCATTTCCACATGGTACACGAAAAAAACATTTTTCTTGTGAAAAAAGAAAAGAAATTAAAATTCTGGTTAACTAAATATTCGGTAGATTGAACGTCGGGTAATCGGGCTTTTACTGTATGAGGAATATTTTAGAAGTATAATATTTAGATTTCGTGAAAAATATGAAGACATCTAGCCGAAAACTGAATAAATTTTATTAGTTATGAAAATCGTATTAATTTGTAAATATAATTTTATATAAATAAAATAAATAATAATAAAATTCGAAATATTGGCTTCTCGTTTCAAAACAGTAAATATTTTGACATATTTAGTAGGGGAAAAACATTAAAACGATAACTTCATAATTTTTGTTGTTGTAGAACGATGCAAAAAACAATCATATGCATGTAGAATAAAGGCGGGAAGTCACATACAACAAAAACAGAATTCATAAATTTGACAACAGAATTTTTTGGTGTCAAATTTGTATGAAATTATGTTTCTGTTGTATGCGACTCCTCGGCTTTACTAATAAACTCAGTTCTGTTTAATACTATTTTTAAAACTTTTTTATGGTTGGCTTGAGTCTACAATTGGGCGCTAAGTTAAAATTTCAAATACAGTTGCAATTTGAAAGAACGACAATATTTATTAATATACGAACAAGTGGCTCACTAGCTGTGAATAAATCTTAATATGTACGATTAAGGTAGCAGACGGAAAATCGTGGCACGGAACAAGTGAAATAAGCATTATTAATCAAAATTTTCACCACAAATATAAACAAAAATTAAGAGGAATATTGCCTGACTAATTTTTTGAAATTGATGAATCATCTTTCATTGACTCAAAATTTTCAAATTATTTTTTTATAAATTTTCGCCGAAGTATGTCTCAACCAAAACATGAGTATTTCTTAATGACAAATTCTTAACCATAAAAAATTTTATGAGTTAGGGTTTATTCCAAACAACGACTTATTTGAAACCTATTGTTACGATTCAGAAAAATCTAGACGATTACGGTCACTTCCAGGAAAATAAAATCAACAAAACACAACAATTGAATGAAATGAATATTGTTGTTGTTGTCTCTTCTTAGAAATAGGGTCAACATAAACGATTTTATGAATCAAATCAACATAACGTAAAATAATCGAATATTCTAATATTTTCTCAAGGTTTCTGGAAAGTGATGTCGAATTATCTAGAAGTATTGCAGAAGGTATATAAGAAAATTACCTATTGTAGTTTTTAATTAGTTTTATTTTAAACCTGCGATAGTGAAGTTAAAAATTATAAAAGTGTTCTTTAAATTAGTTTTTGTGTAAAGTTATAAGTATAATAAAGTTATAAGTCTTATTGAGTAGAAATAATTTGTGTATTATTTTGAACGTGGTGTACTGGAAATTTCTTCAATAAACCGTTGGAGTTTCTGAAGCTGTTGAAATAATATTCTAGTTAGGAATATTGTTTGCTGTATTGTTTTCCTATTGTTGTGGAACAATTAAGTTGTTCAATACTTATTAAAACCTGGTGTTTGGGCTTACTAATCAGTGATCGAACTCAGGAAGAGATTGGGGATTGCGTTTATCGAATTGTGAGCTAGGCCAATTCGAAGTAAGGTTGGAAAAACGTAACACTATCTTACTTATTAAACGAGCAATAATTGTATATTTGTAAATTTTTACTCGTAAACGGCACTATAATTTTTTCTGAAAATTGGCATACTACCATTTACCGGTGTGAAAAAGCGATCTAGATAGATCACAACTTTGGGAAAAGTCGTTTAGGGCCTTAATTTTGGAAAAACATTTTTCATACGAATGACATCACAAAAACTTGGAATAGTTATAATAAATTTTGCTGAAGATGAGTGTCTATGAAAATTTTTGATTTTGTTATAATTTTTAGAATATTTTGTGAATTTTGAAAAAAGTTTGTTTTGAAAAAATTTTTGATTTTGTTATAATTTTGGCAATATTTTGAAAAAAATTTCAATTTTTGATTTTGTAAGGATTTTCGAAATATTTTTAGGATTTTAAAAGAGTTTAAATTTTTGATTTTATTATAATTTTTGGAATATTTTTGGCATTTTGAAAAAAGCTTGTATTTTTGAGTTTGTCATAATTTTTGGAATATTTTTTGAATGTTGAAAAAAGTTTGTATTTTTGATTTTGTTATAATTTTTGCAATAAATTTAGAATTTTGAAAAAAGTTTAATTTTTTTATTTTGTAAAAATTTTCGGAATTTTTTTAGAATTTTGAAAAAGTTTAAATTTT
Source organism: Diogma glabrata (assembly GCA_963693315.1). Lineage (NCBI taxonomy): Eukaryota > Metazoa > Arthropoda > Insecta > Diptera > Cylindrotomidae > Diogma > Diogma glabrata. The sequence continues at coordinate 78,714,826 of OY856186.1, read as the reverse complement.
TGATTTTATTATAATTTTTGGAATTTTGAAAAAGTTTGTGTTTTTGGTTTAGTTATAATTTTTGGGATATTTTTGGAATTTTGAAAAAAAATTGTATTTTTGATTTTATTTATAATTTTTGCAATATTTTAAGAAAAAATTGAGAAATGTTTCAATTTTTGATTTTGTAAGAATTTCTGGAATATTTTTAGATTTTAGAAATAGTTTAAATTTTTAATTTTAATATGTATAATGTTTGGAATTTTGAAAAAAATTTTTATTTTTGATTTTGTTATAATTTTTGCAATACTTTAAGAATTTTGGAAAAAGTTTGTATTTTTGATTTTGTTATAATTTTTGCAATATTTTTAGAATTTTGAAAAAGATTCAACCTTTGATTTTGTAATCATGTTTGCAATTTTATTAGAATTTTCAAAAAAAGGTTAATTTTTTGATTTTATTATAATTTTTATAATATTTTTGGGATTTTGAAAGAAATTTGAATTTTTGATTTTGTAATATTTTCTGAAATGAAGAGGTTTTTGAGTAGTTTGCAGAGTGTATCATCTTTTCAATAAATTATATTAATTTATGATATGTTATAATTTTCCGGCAACGCACAGTGGGATTTTTTGTGCAATAAGTAATTTTTTCGACACGTAAAATTTAAAAATGTAATGATGCAGTTTTGTAGAAAATCGATTCAGTATGAAGAATCCATAAATTGTATCCCAAAAAAAAGTTTATTTGTCTTTGAAATAATGAAGTAAAGGCACATGTAAATTTTGGTCCAAAATATTGAAAATTGTTTGCGCACTTCTAAAGTGTTTGTACGTAAGATAACTTTATTGCTCTAATTTAAATAGTGATTATTTTCAAATATAGCCTTTTCTGCGTATTTAAAAAAAAAATTATAAAGTTCGCTCATATGGTTTAAAAGACATGATAGAATAAAATTTGTTCTATAATGTGCCGTGATTGCAAACTTCCTTGGAAGAAAAAAAAGGTTGCTCGGTCGTGCTAGGTGCTCCCGCTATAATAAAATGAAAGGTAAGACTCCATACTATCAATTAAAAAAAAAAAAAGTTTAAATAATTAATAATCTTTTATAAAATCATAAAATTTATAAAATAATAAAATCATAAAATTTTGGGTCCTATGGGCGGTGGGTAGTGGGCGTGCCCAATTTTTATGAAACTTTATTTTATTCTTAATTGAGGTAATAAAAGGCTCTGTGCCAAATTTCAAAAACTTTGGGCCTAAAAATAAATTTTGGGTTCTATGGGCGGTGGGTAGTGGGCGTGGCCAATTTTGATGAAACTTTATATTTTTTTTAATTGAGCTAACCAAAGGCTCAGAGCAAAATTTCAACATTCTACGAGCACTCCTTGTATTTTTTGCCAAACATTATATGAACAAATCCCACTGTGCAACGTATTGATGTTTCGTGTTAGTTCTGTAATAAATTTCTAAACAGAGATAAACAAGTACAGATAAACAAGTTTTGTACAAGCATTTACTTTTGTTAAATTTTTTTTTTTTTGGTATACATCGCTGCCCAAAACCAAGAAAAATGTCCTAAAAAATTTTTTTTGACGAAAACTACATCAAAATCCTTAACCCAGACCAAAGTCTTGATATCTCAGAGCCTTGAGATTTCAGCCCCTCTATATTTTGACATTTAGTTTTTCATCGAAAATTATTGTATCAAAAACCAAAACTAATAACTTTTGTGAAATAAAAATAAATAATAATTTGCCAAGTAATTAAATAAATTAAATTAAAGTTGTTTTACGAAAGAAATTAAAAAAACTGTCTTTCTTTTCACTGAGCTAAGCTCGGTCTCCTGGTACTTTACTTAATTGCCGCCAAATTAAAAAGGTCAAAACTCAAAAGTCATGCAAGACGATAATGTTTATAATTATTTAAATTTGATTTATATAAAAGTTTGATCAGATTAATGACATATATTAACTAAATTAAATAAAAAGTAAACATATGTATTTGACATGTCGTCAGCTTAACAGTGAAAGAACGTATCTGACATTTGTGCAATTTTGGTTTTTAGATACCAAAATGTTTATTATCACAATAATCGTGCATCTCAAATATACGTCTTGTGTCATTATCTCTTTTATTTCCTAAAATACCCGCCAAAATAAAAAAACGCGTATCTGTAAGTCAACATATATTTATCGTGAGATCACGTATCTATCGTAGGGCGCATGTTGTTTATTGCGTTAACAGGTGGTGGTTCGGTAAATTTGTGTTTAATAGTAGTTTAATCAATGAGTGAATAATGAAGTAGTTTATTCTCAAGCAAAAGTTTAAAATTTGAGCGAGGCACGAGCGAGAATTTTAATTTGCGAGAGAATAAAATTCATTATTCACGAATCGATTACAATACTTTATTCTCTGACAAAGATTTTATTATAAAAAAGAATTGTGTATTATAAAAAATAAAAACATTTTCTTCGATTAAAACAATAAATCTTTATTGTTTTAATTGATAAATCAAATTTCTTAATAAAAAAAACCCTGATGATAAAAAACGCCCTTCTCATACAATCAACCAAGTTCAACTAAACGAAATAAGAGAATTTATTAAAATTTGATTTTTGAACAAAACTTATCAAAGCAATTGTGATTATAATTTGAAAATAATTTTAATGAAATCAAAACAATTTGACCAATTGGAATCATACCAATTGAATAAAATTTTCATTAGGCAATAGGTTAAGTTCATTAGGTTATAGGTTAGAAAACAATACAATAATACATACTATTATTATCGAAAAAACATACAAATAAAGCTGATATAATTAAATGGAAGAGAATAAAAGTCTTTTTTTCCAATGTATTTCAACAAAATAAGTGTGAATAATGTACATTTACTTGTGGAATTGAAAGTGAAGTACTGCAAGTAGTTACGTTCTACCACTCTAACATAAAGTTTTTCCATTTTGTTAAATTTATTGCAGATACGTGTTGTCACTTGAGTTATTATTCAATAAAATGTCATTTTTTTATTAAATTATTATATTTCATATTTTTTTAACGTTTAAATACACTGATTTAAAGAATTAATAAAATAAATTGTAATGGATAAGAACAAAATATTTTTTTACAAAGTGTGACAAACTGTATGTGCGACAAAATATTTAAAAAAGGCATTGTAAGAAGACGTAAAAGACCCAAATATGAGTTTTTATTATTTTTTTTTCCTATTTTGGACTGAATACATATTTTGAAATATATTTAGAACAAAAAAACTATTACGTTTGGAAAATAGATTACGAATAAAAACGTACGAATAAAAATTCACCTAAATATTTAAGTGTTACTTTATTACTGTGATTTGCGGCCTTAAAGTGTTACTTTTTAACCATATACATATTATGTTGTCACGTCCAAAAAAGTAAAAAAACATTTATATTTGTTTAAACTCTATAAAACATAGAATTTTTTATCAAAGCAACCTTTCGATTCCAAATTTCCTAATCCAATTAAAATATTTGTTAATCTTTGTTGTCATAGTTATACAATTATTTTAAAAAAAAATAACAAATATTTTGTCAAAGGTTACTTGTTTAACATATTTTTATTTCAAAATTTTTGCAAATTTATAATTTTGATTTAGAATAAACATATTTTTAAAATATTTTGCTAGAGGTGAATAGAAAATAGTATATGACGCACGAACGTAAGCTATTTTGGACTTAATGTGAGGTGCAAACTCCATGTACGTCCAAAATCTTTAGTTTTACGTCCTTGCATCATAATGTACTATTTTTATTCCTCCTGTAAAATCGTGTTTTTGCACATACGTTCTTTCACTGTTAAGCTCACGATATCAGATTAGATTTTTATGTAAAAAGAGATACAAAATTAGTCACCTCACCAGCATAGTTATTTAGAATAAGTTAAGTTCCACAAGTAAGTCGTCGTTTGGAATACACCCTTATTGAATCCATAAATATCAAGTGAGCATAGCATGTTTAGACTCTACTCTACTCTCTTCTTTAAAGCACTGCGGTAGAGCAACAAATCAATCAAACCCATTACAGGAAAATTACAATGTAATCGATACCGCATCGATTACAAATCGATTACGTACTACCTGGAAAACTTTGTGCTTCGAAGTTTGAGTTCGTGAGGTGTCGTATCATACATACACTAAGTTTACACCAGTATCTAATATGCTAGCCATTTTCACCATCATACTTTTTAAATTTGATACGGTGATGTAAACTCTTATTAATTAGGTATGACAATTTATTTTTTAGCTCGTCTTTTTCATTGTTAGTTTTTTGGTTGGAAAAAAAGAATTTCCATACATGTTTTTTATAAAAAACTGTAAACATTTATTATATTCTTGCTAAAATTCTTTTACTTTTAATTTCAGCAAAACAGGCACATGAAACGTAAATATATATTTATAAAATAAGTTGATTTATTTTTATTTTAAATGTCATACCAAATTTTAGTGTTCACAACGTAAAAATAATACCTATTTGCTACGTACCAGATTTGATACGTAGCAAATCATCCTACCAAATATTTGGTACGTAGTTTTTTGATAACTGCTTGCATCGACCATAATCACTAATAAGTATAGTATGTACATTGTACCTATTAGACACTGTTGTAAACTTAGTGATATATTCTATTAAAATAGTTAGCAATGAGGTTAAACCAAGAGTTTCACTTGATTAAAGCTTAAATCAAACGATTTTTAAGTGTAGCTAAATGTAGCCAAATGTAGTGCCAAAGGTTAACACTACTATAATAAAGTGTAGTGCCAATAATTGCTTTAAGTTTTCATTTCACTACTTATTCTATACTTTATTTTATATTTTATACTTTAGTGCTTTCGAAGGCTGGTGACACTTTCACGTGTGGAAAATGCAGTGCTTTTAATTAACTAATATGATTATTGATGTGTCTGTTGATTGACTGCACTCAATCTCTAACCGGAACGTTCTTATTTCCCAAAGAAATGAAGGAAACTCTTTGTGATAAGTTTAGGTTAACTTACACAAGTTTAAGTAGAATTCCAAATTACAGCACTTTTATTTGACAAAAACAATAACTCAATATTTTAGTTTATATTTAAAACTCCAAATAACATCACTTTTATTTGACAAAAACTATAACACAATGTTTTGGTTTATTTTTATATTTTACTTAACTTAAAGTTTGTAAACTAAACTCTGTTTATAATATTTAAAATTTGACCTAACGATTGATTTGTCAAATAAAGATTGACTAAAGAACACTGACTTCACTATTGGTCCGCTTAATTACTATTTTAATGAATCACTTGACTTTACGATTTCACTTGGTTGATTTGTAACAACTGACCGTTTAATTGATTTTTCTTAAAATTGACTGGCTTGTTTTATATTTAGTAAAACTGTTTTTTCCGACTACCGCTCGGAATAAGAAACATCGCTGCTATGATGCAACTTCTTGGATGCAAAAATATTGAGCGCTCAAGCAACCGTAACTAAATCTTTTAGAAAGGTTTTAAAGTTAATCGAAGATACCATTAATCGAGAATACCAGGGAACAGCTGGATATTCATATATTTCTTGTAGAAAAAAATATCATTATGATTATTAAAATATCCTTAACAAAAAATGGTCATTTCTTATTGTTTTCTTCAAAATTTAAAATTCAAAACATCACACTTTTGTTTAACTTGTGTTTGGACAATTATGTTGGCTTCCGTTTTGTCAGCAACTTCGCATTATGATACTGGTCTCGAATTTAAAAAATATGTGGTTTAACCTGTTTGTACGCGTTTCTCAAATTTTTCAACCAAAAAACTTAATAAAACTAAAAAAAATAAATTATTGAATTATTTTGTCTTCAATAATTACATCAAAATCCATACAATCTGAATAACCCATTTCCCGGATGGGAATTTTTCTAATACTGGGTATAACATTATAATCGAGGAAATATTACTCGTTTTTATTATTTTTATATGGAAAAATTGGCATAATTTATAAATAATGAATATAAAATTCAAAGATGACATTTTACTTTTTGTTCAAAGTTTTTCGTCGGATGAATAAATCCTAGTTATATTCTATCACCTAATAGAATGCGCTGTAGCAAGTTAAAATAAATTATGTACATATTGGAAATATTTGTATAAAGAGTTTTTTTATTCCGATCCCTACAGATAGAAGGAAAAAAAATCCCAGTGGCAGGTATATCCGCTAGAAATAGGTAGATTTCGGGGTCAGACGGTTTTGTGTCCAAATAAAATTAGATAAGTCAGATTAGTTTAAATAAAAAATATAAGTAGAAACAGAATAATTCAAAAAAATTATCGAACCAAATTAAATACATTATCCGAACTAACGCCATCAATACAATTTCGGAACAGTTTTATTTAAGTTGGTTTAAACTACTTTTAATAACATATTAAATCCACCAAAGATCAAATGAACTACGTCACAACTACAATTATACCATCACACATAATTTATAATCAAACATTATCAAACAATTTTATTTCAAAATCGTCTTTTGTTGTTGTGTTTTTTTGTTCTTATTTAATCTTTTTTCAAACGGTTACTTAGTAAAAAAAATAAAAACAAAAGAGATTTTGATAATTTTTCTATGGTATTAAATGGGTTGATATTTTTCGTGTAAGGGTTGCATTATAATGCTTATAAAAATGGAACCTTTGGGGTTAGAAAGCTGAAATTTTTTGAGGCTATAGTTGAAAAGTATGTTTAAAAGCTAAGATGAATTTAAATAACATAAACTGAACCATGATGAAAGCATTGCCTTTTGCGTTTGTTTTTATTTCAACAGCCGTAGGGTCTCAACCGTTAGACTTAAACTATTATTTTTGGAAATTTTGGAAAGATTTATATTTTAAGTACGTGAAAAAAAGTTTTCAACTATGAGCTTGGCCATTTCAGCTAGATCAAGGGCAGCAAAGTTTAGTAAATTTTTAAAACAGCTGATTTTTGAGGAACCTGAAACGCCAAAGTAGTCATCTGGATAAAAATGATAAAAAAAGGTTCAAATATTCAATATTTTTAAATTTTATTAAAATATTATTATTCAAACGGAAGTTTTAGCGCCCTAGATTATTCGACTTTTTAGGCTCTAGCCGCTTAACCGGTAACCGGATTTGGCCAGTTCACGAACTTGTCCAAGACATTATTTGCCGAAATTATTTTGGTGTAGGTCGAAAAATGCGGCCGTGAGAGTGCCGCTAAATTCCGTTATACCTCATATCGTTATATATATATATATATATATATATATATATATATATATATATATATATATATATATATATATATATATATATATATATATATATATATATATATATATATATATATATATATATATATAATTTTTTTTTTTTTGTTTTTCCATCTCCGCTTATCACAAATAGTCGTTTGGCATCAAAATTTTTCCGAAATTCCGAGATGAAGCCCATTGCAATAGGTAGATTTTTATATGAAATCTACCTAAAAGTCAACGATTTAACATAGAATACAATTAAACAGTTTTAATTTGTTATTTGCTTATTGCTTTATGGTCAACGTCGTAATCTTAAATGAAGAATTTTAAAACAGACACTAACTTTCCATTCAATGAATTTAAAATTATGTATCTAAAACCAACAAAAAAACGATGATCATCAAATAAAACAATAATTAGAAATATTATACAACTAAAAACTCTAAAATAAAAAAATTATTAGGAAATTTAAAAAATACACTTTTTTGTAAACGAACTAAAAATTAAAAAATTAATTTTGCATTGACACATCGTTATGTTGCAAAGAAACAAACGATATGTTCGTACAAACTTTATGTCTTTTATAATTATATTTTTTCAAATATTAAAATGCCAAAAAATATTAAATGTTTTCTTCATAGTTGTGCTAAGTTTTATGAAATAAATAAAATAAATGACAATAATTTATACTATAATAAACAATATTTTCTAACGACATGAAGAAATATTTAAGTTATGTAATTTGTACTTATCCTCAAAGTATAGAAAATTTGAATTGTTGATAACAAATCTATCATTTATATTTTCTTGTCGTTTCATCATTGAAACTATTAATTGGTAAACAAAAACTTTTCTTTAAAATATACTCTCACAATAAATAATTCCTAAATAAAATGTTGATTACTCATCTTCTAATTTAATTCTCGTTTTATTGATAATAAATAATTTAAACTGTTTTAATAACATTGGCGACTCATTTGATTGTTTATTTATCAATCAGTTAATTAATGAGAGTGGCGACATGATGCACTGACTGTTTGCAAGCTAATATACATATGAATATAAGTTTAAAGGGCAACTTAATCTATTCCTGATTCAATGATATTATTTTTATTTAAATGTGGATTGCTAAACTAATAGAACATTGATTTCAAATACGTAACGATTGGTTTTATTTATTTAGCTACATGGCTGCACATATAGTAAATAAATGAAGGTATTCGGGATGTCGCAAAGTGACGTATATAGCCGTGTTTCTCAATCGGTGGTCCCCGGACCATTAGTGATTCTCAGAAAAAGGTTAATGGTCTGCGAATTTCTTTAAATTTATTACCAAATGAAGATTGTTTAAGAACTACTTAAAGTGTTATTTCAGTAACTTTGATATTTGTAAACGACTTAAGCCGCATTTACACGGTTCACTTTGGCTGATTCATCCGGATGATTCATCCGAAGTGAAGCATTATTATTTACCGTTTTTATTTTATTTTATTGAATTTTGTTTTATAAAATTTTTCCAGAATTATAAAAGAAATCATAAGCAAAATCATTGTCATGTTATGGTTATATTGTCAGGTTATGTTTTTTTCAGTAATTGTTTTGTGTTTCAGAAAAATCATAATAATGTTAAATTATATACAGGGTGTCCCACGAAAGTTGTCCCACCGGTTAACTGGGGATACCTTGGAATAGCGCTAACAACTTTTGTTCAAGCATTTCGCGAATAGCTCTTTCGTTTCGCAGAAAACGGTTTGTTTTGTTTTTTATTCCTTATCAAATTAAAATACCTCTAAATTCAATAGCGAAGAAGTTAGGAGGTCGCGGTTTTTTTTGTTTGATTCACAAGTTTGTGTTTTAAAACGAGTGAACATTTGACAAAGATTACTATGATACTTTTGACGCTATTCCTTTACAAAGTCAATTTTTAGTTAAAATTTTAAAAAAACAATATTTTGCTTTCCATTATTTCAAAAACGGTGATATACGTCATAATTTTTTTTTCAATGGAAATGTTTCTTGAAATGTCAACTTGAAATTAACTTTGGTTAAAACCAAAAATTTCAAGACCATCTTGAGCTCTTAAGATTAAATAAAGTCTTAATATGGTCAATATATCTTTGGAATACAGTGTTTCATTCGCACTGTATCAACAACAAGATCAAAAACAATAATTGACGCAGTATTCCAAAGATATATTGACCATATTAAGACCAAAGTATTTATTTCATACTTTAGTTACCATAAGCCTCTTGTATCATTTATCGAAAATGTAAGCTCTGAGTTTGAATAAATCTATGTAATATCTATAATATTTATAATAATAAAATAAAGTGTTTGTCTGTCTGCGTGCGCTCTCCAGCGAAATCTGCAGCACACAGGAGTCTGAAATTTTGCCAGGAGAAGGCCATTAACACGTACTAATGCACCTCAGAGCCGAAATTTTAAAATTTAATTTAGTTTTTTTATAATTAATAATTTTAATCTATAATAATAAAATAAAGTGTTTGTCTGTCTGCGTGCGCTCTTCAGCGAAATTTGTAGCACACAGGAGTCCAAAATTTTGCCAGGAGAAGGCCATTAACAGGTACTAATGCACCTCGGAGCCGAAATTTTAAAATTTAATTTAGTTTTTTTATAATTAATAATTTTAATTTTTCTAATGGTTTGCCTAAATGTATGTTATATTTTGTACTTGGCTTTTTATTCAACTTTCACTCAGTAATCTTTGATCGATTTTTTTTCCGCATAACAGAATTACCATTCAAATGGAAAATTAAAGTATAATGTGACAAACAAATTCATTTAGATGAAAATTATATACCTTTAAATTAATTTTGAATTTTTGAGATGAATTAAACTCAAGTAAGTAAAGAAGTAATTGGAATATTTTCAATTCAAAGATATGGTTTAAAGTTTCTCAGAAAAAATCTCCACTTCACATTTTTCGTGTTTCGGTTAGGATTCGAACCTACCTCGTCAGTGCCCGGCTCGAATCCTTGGGCAGACACGCTATCGAATACGCCGTTGAGGCGATGACAGTTTCAAAGTTGAAACTTCTTTATCACTTATTTATTTTTACTTAAGTTGAATTTTTCCACTGTCATTAGACTCCATATTATGGAAAATGGTTTTACATTATATGGGATTTGTTGCATTAAATTTCTAGATAATACTTTGTATGAATTCATATTCATAGAATGGCGAACATTTCTATTCTAACTAACATCCTAAGTCACGATTGTATAGTCATTATTGATTGTTTCCAATCAATGTGAAATCAATGGCTGACACTTGGTCAATTTGTAGTCCTATATGTATTAACATTAGACTACATTAAGGGAATTTAAATTAGTTTTGAATTTTTGAGATCAATTAAACTTAAGTAAGTAAAAAAGTAATTGGAATATTTTCAATTCAAAGATATGGTTTGAAGTTTCTCAGAAAAAAACTCCACTTCACATTTTTCGTGTTTCGGATGGGATTCGAACCTACCTCGTTATTTATATATTTTTATATATTTATTTATACACATTTATTATATACATACAATTATATGCATCCAACACATTACGTTGCAACAAATATTTCTAATTTACAACAAACATGTTCTTGGTTTGGTGTATATACATGTGTAATACATATTTCATTTAGTTTATATATATGTTATACATGTTCAAAATATAGAAAATGGGCGTTTCTTTTCCTCTTTTTAGAAACATTGATGCAGCAAGTTTTTGCAATGGAACCTTTCTATTGAAGAAAAGGATTATGAACAATAATATCAAAGCTACAGGTTGAAAGTGTTTTACTTATTAAGAAAAATATGCGTCGCTTTATTTCAAAAATAAACAAACAATGTAGGTTATTTGAAGAAATCGGTAAAATATATGCAAATATGCCAACAAATGAAGTGATTTGACTGGTCTTAGATTAGTATATAAGTCTGAATTTATAAATGATATTATTCTTATTATTATTTTTATATTATAGTACATATTAATCTTATTATTATGTTTTTCCAAATTTCTTTTTTAAAACTCTGACAAAAATGATGTAAATCGACAAAACCCAAAAAACGAAAACCTTCACTAAAATGCTGTCATTTTAAGACCGATTTTTCGATTAGTATCAAACATCAGCGCTATGCATATTTAGTCTGCTCTTGAAAGTTTTCTTTCAGTGATATGCTCCATTACTAATAAAAACACACAGAGCGCTTGTAGAGCATTGGAAATAATTGGTAAAATATATTTGAAAATCCAAATTGACTTTATTTAAGATCAGCAAATAATCTGGATAGATTAATAAAAGAAATTAGTCAACATGAAATGGTACGATAAAACAGTAAATTTTGGTGCGGAGTGCCTATTTTGTATCGCAAGTATGACGGTTCCAGAGTAAGTCATTGACAACTGTAACACCCAATAAACGAATGTTTTGACGTTCACCTAATTTTTCGCGACACACATTGAGCCGATTAACGCGAAAAATTGCAAGTGTTTAATTTAAACTCTCCGAAACTCTTTACCAATCACTTTCAAATGTTGACCTTCGTTTCAATTTTCAAACTATTTGGATTGATCAGCTAGAATGCTAATGATCTCTGTTATTCATATTTCCCAAATGGAAAAATTAAAATAGGCTCCTTCTATTCTCATTACGACTCTTTGAAATTATTCTTACTAACATATTTGTTTAGCCCTTGTTTTATACGCACGTTAATATTAATTAAAAAAAAATAAAAATTAAATTTTATTTTAATGATCACTCAATAAGTGTGTTCCATTTACCACATTTTCCTTTACTTTTGTACTAAATTTCGTTTTCTAGTTAACCATATCAAATGATGGTAAAGCTACGTGACAAACTTACGCTTCTATTCACCGCCAGAGTTTTTGTCAGTTTAGAGAATAATTTCGAATATGTTTGCCAAAATGCTTATACAAATTTAGAATTTCTAGCCTAAATGTCATATTTCTGTCCAGCTTTCTTTAATTGTTTATATTTTGCATGAATCATAATTTTAATTTTTAGAAATTTTTTAATATTTAATTAACTGTCTTAAATTTAACAAACTCAAAATAAAATTTAAACTTAAAATGTTGTCAAACTAATAATTTTCTTTTACGTTGTTTAGCAATATTGTTTTTCAAAAGTGTCAAAACAATTTATTGTCAAAAAAAAAAATGTCGGAAACGTGTGGTAAGAAAGAATTTGAGTTGTAGTAGATCAAAAATCTAATACACCTCACATTTAAGTCGTTCCATTTAAAATTCGGTTCGGGTAGCAAGTTTACCTAAAAGGAACACGGGTAATATATTTCGTCTTTTTAGGACATCCTCATTACTCCTGAGTCCTGAGGATGTCCTAAAAAGAAGAAATATATTGAGTGATCATAGAAATAAAATTTAATCTTTTATTTTTTTAAATGTATATTAACGTGCGTATAAAACAAATATGTTATTCAACGAATTACGCCAAGAGCCTACGGCAAAAAGTGTAAACTATATTATGCTTACTAATTCAACAAAATGTACGCACACAAACTTTATAGGCGTAGCAACGTACGCCGGGTCCTGCTAGTATACAAATAAAATGTAAAATAATTATCAAACTTTGTATCACTATGATCATGACTGAAACCTGCAATTATCCTCTTCCCAAAATTTTACATTCGTCTCATTATTTTGAAGCCAAAATTTTTGAAGGTTTCACTTCTACCACGTGTGAATTGATTTTCTTGTTCCTGCATTTTAATCATCAATAGACAATAATCATCAAAAACAATTTCATTTTTGTAAAAATTTATTTTCATAATTAATATAATCTATTTAACATAAAATCGACATTAATCCATTTCTTTATTAGACTACATACGGTTACACGAAATTGCGTAAAATTTATAATATAAATAAAATTCTTACTTTTATACAATACTTAAACTGTTTTTCAATACTTACCTTATCAACTAATTACGTTTTTTTATAAATTATCTATTTTTCCTAAGTATTATCTATTTTTTCTAATAAAATTACAAAAACAATACAAAAATAAATTTATTGTCTTCTAAACATAAACATAAAATTTAAAATTTCATAATAAATTTTTTTTTCAACATAATAACATACATAATACAATACCACCAAAATAATAAGTAAAAAAATGACAAAAATGTGTAATATGTCCTCTATTATAATGAGATACTCAGTATGAGCAAAATTTCAGCGCGGTAAATGGGCATTCAGATCTTATGGATTTTCATATTTTCATACATAATAACTGATTTTTAATTATCATTGCTGTATGTAATCTGTCAAATACACCAAAATAACGATTTGAACTTTAAGAAAAAAGGTCTATAAGCTTTGAACGAAATGTCATACTTTTATTTTTTTTTGTGTTCATTATTTATAATCTAAAGCCTTTTATCCATATGAAATGACACAAACATGTATGATGTCTATGATTATAATGATATACACAGTATTACCAAAATTCCTTCGCTCAAAATGAGTCAACCAGAGGATGAGGATTTCAGTGCAATTCTTTAAGGTCTTTCAGAATGAAGAAAAATTTGAATTTTTTTTCTTCAGATTTATAAAGTTTTTTGCTTTAAAAGTTTTAGAAATACGTACTGACTGCTTCAACAAACTTGTCTTTTCAATTTGGGATCAATCATATAATGGGAAGTTACTGAAAAATGAATCACAACATTCCACCCATCAAAGCTCTCAAGAGTCAAGTTAAATAAAAGTGTGTAAAAAAAGGCAAATGTTAAAAAATATCCACTGTCTCTTTTTACTGTTAAAATTTCGTTTCATCCAGTTTAAAATCACAACGATACTAAAGAAGTTTTCACTTCAAAAACAAAACAAACCGTTTTCCGCGAACCGAAATAACTATTCGCAAAATACTTGAACAAAAGTTGTTAGCGCTATTCCAAGGTATCTCCAGTTAACCGGTGGGAAAACTTCCGTGGGACACCCTGTATAAACATAAATATAAAAAAATATAATTATATGTGTATATATATTTATTGAGAATTATTAATTTCTTAAACACCACTATGTGTGAATTCGTAGGATAGGATGGCATATTATTTATGCCGTAAACATCCTAAGTCACTTGTGAAGAGTGGTTGTTTGCAATCAGTGTGAAATCAATTTTTGTTCGACTAACTGTCATTAGGGTTATTTTTATGGAAGAGAGTAATTAAACCGAAGCAACTTGCTGTATCCTTTGATTTTTTTCAATTCGAAATCAGTTTTGTGTTTATCTGAATAAACCTTACAGTGAGAAGATGAATATGGAGAAGATGAATAAAGTTTTCAATAAAATAATAACTTGAAATTAAAGCAAATTAAAAATGTATCTAAAACCATCGACTCTCAGGTCAGGTGCAGTTGATAACGTGTATACCAAAAAATTCGAACTCATTTGGTACTGACGAGGTTGTGAGTTCGAATCCCAACCGAAACACGTATAAGAGAGAAATGTGTTTTAATGTAATAAGCTGTAAGGTTTATTCAGATAAACACAAAACTCATTTCAAATTGAAAAAATTCAAAGGATTCACCAAGATGCTTGAGTTTAACTACTCTCTTCCATAAAAATAACCCTAATGACAGTTAGTCGAACAAAAATTGATTTCACACTGATTGGAAACAACCAATCTTCACAAGTGACTTAGGATGTTTACGGCATAAATAATATGCCATCCTATCCTACAAATTCACACATAGTGGTGTTTTAGATATTAATAATTCTCAATAAAATAACCTATAATTAATTGGTCTTAAATTAACCAAAAATTGTCTTAACGACGAAAAACAAGTAATTCAACTTTAACAACTAAAAATGTGAAGATGAATAAAGTTTTCAATAAAATAATAACTTGAAATTAAAGCAAATTAAAAATATATCTAAAACCATCGACTCTCAGGTCAGATGCAGTTGATAACGTGTATACCAAAAAATTCGAACTCATTTGGCACTGACGAGGTTGTGAGTTCGAATCCCAACCGAAACAAGTATAAGAGAAAAATGTGTTTTTATGTAATAAACTGTAAGGTTTATTCAGATAAACACAAAACTGATTTCGAATTGAAAAAATTCAAAGGATTCACCAAGATGCTTGAGTTTAACTACTCTCTTCCATAAAAATAACCCTAATGACAGTTAGTCGAACAAAAATTGATTTCACACTGATTGGAAACAACCAATCTTCACAAGTGACTTAGGATGTTTACGGCATAAATAATATGCCATCCTATCCTACAAATTCACACATAGTGGTGTTTTAGATATTAATAATTCTCAATAAAATAACCTATAATTAATTGGTCTTAAATTAACCAAAAATTGTCCTAACGACGAAAAACAAGTAATTCAACTTTAAAGGATTCACCAAGTTTCTTGAGTTTAATTACTCTCTTCCATAAAAATATATATTTATATTTTTCAAAATTAATACAAATTCGTTGGATGAAGCCTAATTATTTTATTTATTAATTTATTTTTACGTTTCGATATATATTTATATCATCTGCAGAAAATGGTAAAAAACTATAACAAAAATGAATACAAATGAAAAAATCTTAAAAACATATCAAAAAATATTAAAAAAGCAAAAATAGTACATTATATACCGAGGTGATGAAGCAAATTTTCTACATTGAGGTGGATATCAATTCGCGAGAAACGAAGTTTCGAGCGAATTAAGCACCGAAATGGAGAAAATTTTCTTCACCGAGGTTTATATACTATTTTTTTTACTACTTGATATAAAAGTGCACTAAAACTCTTAATTATTCACAAAATAAAATGTCAATTAATAAGCAAATGGTGAATAAATAAAAATTTTGATTTGGTGAAACATTGTGTATCATATCATTGGATTGCGTATTGGATATTTATTATTCAGGGCTGCTTAGTTAGAAATTTATTTTCAATGAATTTTCTTAAAACTATATAAAAATCACATATGCTTTGCATTAAAAAATATAGCTTTTATTTATTTTTGACATGAATTGAATTGAATTGAAAATCTGTTCAATATTGTTGAGCCAAATTTAGAATTTTTTTAGTCTACAACTCACAACTAAACTAAATTTCAACAGAATTCTGTTTAACACCAATTAAAATTTCAAATAAACTAAACTATAGTTGCAAAGAAATTTTTGCATTCATTCATTATTTATTATTATTAAAATAAAATCAAAACGCTTATTATTTTTTAATATATTATTATTATTTTAGGAAGAAACTAAAAAAATTCAAAGATGAACTCAGTAACAAACGAACAAAAATTATATTTTCATTATTTACTAAGGTGCTAAAATACTTATTATTAGGTGTGGGGAATAATTATTAGTAACCTTAGCTGAGAAAAATAACTTTTGTCTTGGGTTTTTGAGTAAATAATTGAAATTTCTCATGCAAGTAGTAAAAAAACAATATTTTACAAAAATTATTAAAACTTACATGAAAACAATCAAAAATAATAATACAAAAGATAAGAAAAAACTAAACGGAAATATGTTCCAAAAATTTTGGATTTCAAAAACATTTTGTTACTAAGTTAAGAAAATAACAGAATAGTAAACAAAACCTATCAGTCCTGTTTTAGCTAACTATATCATGGAATATATCGAAGATAAAGTTTTAAAAAATCTTGATTTTGAACTAAAATTTAACTATCGTTATGTTGATGACATTTTTAGACGTTTTCAACGTCTATCATCATATTAAATTTACTTTTGAGCTAGAAAATAATCAAACATTACCTTTCCTAGATGTTAATGTAATACATCAAACAAACAAAGAGTTAATAACAGATATTTATAAAAAACCAACATGGTCCGGCAGGTATCTAAATTTTAACTCACATTTACCAACTACTTATGAAAGTAACACTGTTCATATTTTGGTTCAAAAAATAAAAAATATTTCACATTCAAAATTGATACAAAAAAATCTTAACCAACTTCGTCATATTTTGAAACTTAATAGCTATCCAGAAAATTTTATTGAACGTGGAATAAGAAATGCTATGAACAAAGATTGCAGATACATCAAGAATCTTTCAACATATATATCGAAACGTAAAAATAAATTTATAAATAAAACAATTAGGCTTCAACCAACGAATTTGTATTAATTTTGAAAAATAAAAATACAGCCTACGAATATTTTTTTTTTACTTCACCACAATTTTAAATTATGTGAAGTAATGCAATCTATCGTGAAAAAAAAAATCTTACATACCCCAACTTTTATTTTTTCTTTTGTTTTGGACCATCCTCTATCTAAATAGCCAAAAAAAAATTTGGTGTACGTCTGTGTGTGGGTGGGTGGGTGGGTGGGTGAGTTTTCTGCATAGGATCTTGATGAAACTTTGGCAAATGATACAAGTTCACTTGAAAATGGAAGATCTGGATTCATTTCAAATTTGGACAAAATGGCGGGGGGTCTCCCGAACACCTCTAAGTTTAAATCTTGAATAACTTCTGATCCCGGGCTATGATCTTATTGAAACTTATTATATAAGGTTTTAGTACTGTTTCCAATATTTCTGCATACCAACTTCCGGTTTGTCACTTCCGGTTAAAAAGTTTTTTTTTCAGGTGTTTATCCCTACTGTAGCCTACAATTACCGATCGATCGATTTCATCTCTTTTCATCTCGTGACGATGGACTTGTAATTTCTGCGTCGATATTCCTTTTTCCCACCTCCTCCCACTTTCCTTCCCTCCCTTAACTCCCATTTCCTCCTTCCTGTTAATGTTCATGTCCTAGTATGTTATGTTTTCTTTTCTATTTTTTTTTTTGAAAACTGCCAACTAGGCTTGCTAATGTTGGCTAGTAATATATAGCGGATGTATGGAGGGTCAATCTGGTCTCTGGTAGTTTGCTGTTGTTGTTATGAATTCAAATGAATTTTTGTTTGACATATCATACATAGTATCTTTACCATATATTATTAGCTATTACATTATACTAGGGGGTACCCCCCTCCCACACAGGCCAATACACTCCTTCTCTTTTCATCCGGCTTTGATACAACTACTAAGTGCTATCCATCATAATCCAATCTCTTCTAATCTATTCTGTGTGCACCTTCAGCTTAACTATAATTCTATAAAAAACCATCGTGAGGTGTGCATACTATAAATTTTTATACGATCAATCACAAATAGTTGGAAATAATAATAATAAGAAAATACTGAAATAGCAGCTTTTGTTTTTCCTTATTTTATTTACAGAAAATGAAACTATGCAAAAATGATGCTAGAAAATAAATATTATATGAGTTTTAGCACTATCTGTTATATAAATAATTAATTTTCTTATTAATATCGAAATGATATAAATTTGAACGAAACGGCTAAAAGGCATTATAGCAATAACTTTAAAACACTACTTTATCGAAAAATTTAAATGCCGTAAGTGGATTTTTTATGAATAAAAAGGAATTTTTATGAATATAAAAAGGAATAATTTTAATGTTCTATAAAAAAATAGACAAAAACAATAAAAAATAAATATAGGCCCCGCCCCGCGTTAAACCCCGAACCTTTCTCACAACCCTACATCGACAATGACAACGAAACGTTTTTTATGTTCTAGCTAAAATACATTTTACATATTATGCTTAATATATTCTTTTCGATAATTCAGTTGTTTCAGTCAAATCGAAAACGGCTATTATGAAATATTTCTCTATAGCAGGCTACAGACCTACAATCAATTTTTCAATCAATTCGAAAACGAAAATAAACGAAATTAAATTTAGTGTAAAAATCCCCTAAATTTTATTTCGTTTATTTTCGTTTTCAATTGGTTGACAAATTGATTGAAGGTCTGTAGCCTGCTTATCTTGTTTTGCAAAGGAAGAACAAATCAATTTTACGAATTGTTTCTTTAATTTCTAATCAATAGAAAATATTTAAAAACAAAGAAAATTATGACTAAAATAAAAGTTAAGATGCAGAAGAAAGGAAACTTAATAGTTATTTAGGTATCAAGGGAATTATAAGGATGTTAATTACCGAGGGAAACGTTTACTACCCGACTGAGGGTTAGTAAGTTTCACAAGGTAATTGACATCTAATAATTCACGTGATACATAAATAATTTTATGTTTTACTACCTAAAACATTTATTAAACTAAAACATTTATTTTTATCAAGTATTTTGATAGCATGATTTTTCGTTTTAATTGATCAAGTTAGTTGTTTTTCATTTCAAATTGTATTGCTGGGGTAGTGTTATTCGTTGCTATGGCTTTATGTAAATAATGTTGTTTATAAATAAACAAAACAAAAATTTATAATGAAAACTAGGTCTATTATGAATCCATAACTCCCTCTTATAATTCCCTTGGGAATTAAGAATGTCATTATTATTTCGGTAACTAAGGTCTAAACGACTTATAATAAATCAGTAAAACAAATTTTTTTTAAGCCTGAAATAAATTAAATCTAAAATAATACGTCCATCCACTCCAAAAGCAAAGCATAAACTAAATTAAAATTTGAAGAGAAAATATAAAATACTAAATAGAAATTTCCCTACCGTATACCCTTCAGTCGTCTTTTCTATGGTATGGCTACGCTTTTTCATTTTTTTGTGCATTATATATATAGATTTTATGGGTGGATGAGTTTTCTGCATAGGATCTTGATGAAACTTTGGCAAATGATACAGGTTCACTTGAAAATGAAAGATCTGGATTCATTTCAAATTTGGACAAAATGGCGGGGGGTCTCCCGAACACCTCTAAGTTTAAATCTTGAATAACTTCTGATCCCGGGCTATGATCTTATTGAAACTTATTATATTAGGTTTTAGTACTGTTTCCAATATTTCTGCATACCAACTTACGGTTTGTCACTTCCGGTTAAAAAGTTTTTTTTTCAGGTGTTTATCCCTGCTGTAGCCTACAATTACCGATCGATTTTCATGAAACGTTGCAAAAATCTTTTAAATAACATGAGAAAGATTTTATCAGCTTTTGGAGCACATTGGATAAAGGGTTGGGGGGTCCACCATACAACAGGTGGTTTTTCCACAAAGTTTTATGTTTGTTGGGAGCATAAAACATTCATTCGTGAATGAATTTTGATGACACTTTGGAAAAAGACGCAAACATGAATGACAAAGAACTGATTAGTTTTTGAGCGATAGTGAACAAAGTGGTGGGGGGTCCCTGGAGCACCTGTTTTTTTGAAAGCTCTATAACTTCTGTACCTGATAATCAAATTGAATGAAACTTGGTACATGAGTATGTAGTACGGTTTAAAATAGTTCTGCATCCCAACTTCCGGTTTTTCACTTCCGGTAAAAAAATTTTTTTTGTACTTTTTTGAAGTTTTTTCAGTGTCTTTATGCACACTACAGCCTACAATAATGAAGTGATTATGATAAAACTTATGGAATAGGGTTCTAATTAGTGTGAGAAGATAATTATCATGTTTTGGGACACATTGATCAAAGTGGTGGGGGGTCTACCATACAAATGCTGACTTTTCACACTTTGTTTTTTATGTTTGTTGGGAGCAGACAGACTTCGTTCATTAATTTATTTTAATGACACTTTAGAAAAAGTTGGAGACTAAAGTAACAAAGAACTGATTAGCTTTTGGATAATATTGGAATAAGTGGTGGGGGTCCTCCCGAACACCTGTTTAATGTGTCACACTTTTTTCAATGTTTGTTGGGAGCACACAGCATTTTTTGAGTTTTTGAGCGATAATGAACAAAGTGGTGGGGGGTCACTGGAGCACCTGTTTTTTTGAAAGCTCTATAACTTCTGTACCTGATAAGGGAATTGGATGAAACTTGGTACATGAGTATGTAGTACGGTTTACAATAGTTTTGCATCCCAACTTCCGGTTTTTCACTTCCGGTAAAAAAATTTTTTTTTGTACTTTTTTGAAGTTTTTTCAGTGTCCTTATGCACACTACAGCCTACAATAATGAAGTGATTATGATGAAACTTATGGAATAGGGTTCCAATTAATGTGAAAAGATAATTATCATGTTTTGGGACACATTGATCAAAGTGGCCGGGGGTCTACCATACAAATGCTGACTTTTCACACTTTGTTTTTTAAGTTTGTTGGGAGCATACAGACTTCGTTCATTAATTTATTTTATTGACACTTTGGAAAAAGATGGAGACTTAAGTAACAAAGAACTGATTAGTTTTTGGATAATATTGGAATAAGTGGTGGGGGTCCTCCCCAACACCTGTTTAATGTGTCACACTTTTTTCAATGTTTGTTGGGAGCACACAGCATTCGTTCGTGAACGAATTTTGATGACACTTTGGAAAAAGATGCAAACATGTATGGCAAAGAACTGATTAGTTTTTGAGCGATAGTGAACAAAGTGGTGGGGGGTCACTGGAGTATCTGTTTTTTTGAAAGATCTATAGCTTCTGGACCTGATAAGCGAATTGGATGAAACTTAGTACATGAGTATGTAGTACGGTTTAAAATAGTTCTGCATCCCAACTTCAAGTTTTTTAATTCCGGTTAAAAATTTTTTTTTTTACTTTTTTAAAGTTTTTCAGTGTCTTTATGCACACTACAGCCTACAATAATGAAATGATTATGATAAAACTTATGGAATAAGGTTCCACTTAGTGTAAGAAGATAATTATCATCTTTTAGGACACATTGATCAAAGTGGCGGGGGGTCTACCATACAACTGCTGACTTTTCACACTTTGTTTTTAAAGTTTGTTGGGAGCATACAGAATTCATTCATTAATCAATTCTAATGACACTTTGGAAAAAGATGTAGACTTAAATGACAAGGAACTGATTAGTTTTTGGACAATATTGGGATAAGTGGTACAGGGTCTCCCGAACAACTGTTTACTGTGTCAGCATTTTTTCAATGTTTGTTGGGAGCACACAGCATTCGTTCGTGAACCAATTTTGATGACACTTTGGAAAAAATGCAAACATGTATGGCAAAGAACTGATTAGTTTTTGAGCGATAGTGAACAAAGTGGTGGTGGGTGTCCCATACACCTGTTTTTTTTTTTAAAGCTCAATAACATCTGTACCTGATAATCGAATTGGATGAAACTTTGTACATAAGCATTTAGTATGATTTACAAAAATTCTGCATCCCAACTTCCGGTTTTTTACTTCCGGTAAAAAAAATTTTTTTTTAATTGTTGGCATTTTTTTCAATATCTTTATGCACACTACAGCCTACAATAATGAAGTGATCATGATAAAACTTATGGAAAGGTTTCAATTAGTGTAAGAAGATAATTATCATCTTTTGGGACACATTGATCAAAGTGGCGGGGGATCTACCATACAACTGCTGACTTTTCACACTTTGTTTTTAAAGTTTGTTGGGAGCATACAGATTTCATTCATTAATCAATTTTAATGGCACTTTGAAAAAAGATAACGACTTTATTGACAAAGAATTGACTAGTTTTTGGACAATATTGGGATAAGTGGTGGTGTCCTCCCGAACACCTGTTTATTGTTTCAATGTTTGTTTGAAGCATACAACGTTCGTTCGTTAAGTAATTTTGATGACACTTTGCAAAAAGATGCAAATATGTATGGCAAGGAACTGATTAGTTTTGTTAGCGATAGTGAACAAAGTGGTAGGGGGTCCTCCAAGCACCTGTTATTTTGGAAGCTCAATAACTTCTGTACCTGATAATCGAGTTGGATGAAATTTGGTACATACACATTTAGTACGGTTTACAACAGTTCTACATCCTAACTTCCGCTTTGTCACTTCCGATAAAAATTTGTTTACTTTTTCTCGTACAACAGAATTTATGTTTGTTGGGATACTACTGCCTGCTTTAATATTTTTATTATTAGAACTACGAAGTCCATAATATTGGTTAGCTTTTAATTAAAGTATTTTATGGATATTAGCTCATTATATATCCAGAACCCTATGTTTTCAGAGCTGTGGTGAAGTCAGCCTATGCATCAGCGTCGCAATATTTTTTTAGTGGTTTCCAAAAACTGAAAATCGTCTCTTGCAAAAATAATGAGATTAAATAATTCAATCAAGGTCATGAAACTTCCATATTGTTTGTCATCATGTTAGTAATTTATAATGAGATTTGTATAAACAATTGCTGTCTTAGTTTTTGAGTTTTTCAAGAAAATATGAACAATCTACATGTTATTTTCGTTACCCAAATTCATGATATCTAGATGAAACTTTTGAATTAAAATGAGCTGCATACGCATCCGGGTTTATTTGAATATGGAAAATATGAGCTATTTTCAACCACAGCTATGAATTTGACGAATCTTTGGTTAAATATTTCGGTTAACATGAGACAGAACAAATTTGCTTGGAATAATATGGAAGTTTGATCTTGATAGCAGTATTTAATCTCATGATATTTGCAAGAGATGATTTTCAGTTTTTTGGAAACCACTAAAAATCAAATGATTTATTTTCACTAGAAAAGGACTGGGCTTTAAGTTACGCCGAGATACATCGCTTGCGACCATTTTCGTTAAAATCGACCCATCCGTTGTTAAAAAAGCGTTGGGCAAAAATTTGTCTACATACTGCGATACATACATACATACACACATACACACATACAGACTGCCAGCTAAAAATAGTCTAAACAGCTTCAGAGTTCAGGAGGTCATGAAACGCAAAGATATCATAAAAATTCCGATTTTGAAAATCGGCTCAAAAAAAAATAACTTCCCATATCGGGAAGTTAATAAATAAAATAAATAAGCCAAAAATTCACGTTGTATTTTCAGGCCCGCATTTTATCCTTCCAAACACATAAAACAGTTGTTCACCCGAACTCTTCTCTAGCAATTTGATTTCAAAGTTACTCTGAATTTGAATTTGCAGAAATCTTTCGAACCACCTTGTTTTACTAAACTACTTGTTTGCCCAGTGTGAAGTCGATCAAAAATAGCGGACGGACGGGTCCAAAATGATATTAAATTAACATTTTCAGTCTGTACTCTGTCAAAACAATCTTGTCAAAAGTTTACACAGCAAGATTGCTTTAGTCTACAAAAACGAGCGCCTCAAGCCTACCCCTGCTATGAAGAACAGACGCTTGAATGTCTTTTTAATAAAATTGTTGTGTAATTGGAATTACAATATGTCCTATCTGGTATTCTTTGGATGAAGACTTTCATGGTAACTGGTGTCAAATCTGAAGTCAGTGATGAAACGAGATGAATGAAAGCTGAATAGACAGACAGTAAAATAGCTCCATGGGATGTAAACGCCACAGCGGAAGAGGAAATATTCCATGACCAACTTTTTTTAATTTAAAATTTGTTTACCGAACAAATCAACTGATCTGAAAATATTTATCTAAACTCAAGCTGAACGTAAGAGAATTGTTGTATGTGTATCGTAAAAAATGTGTCTATAAATAACTATTTACACCAATTATTTTTTATTTGTTGTATACAAAACAATTTGCTGAATGAAATATTTACAAAATGATTTAAAAGTCTAAATATTTTAATAATATCTAGATCTAGAATACGAGACAAGATACACATTTTATGAAAACAACGAGACACAATTTTCGGGAAAAACCAAAAATTTCTTGTTTATTATAAAAACATCAAATTTATTTGAAATTGTTGGCAAGTTATGTGTAAAATTCCGTTAGTTTTGAAGTATATGTATGTTAAGTATGTGAGTTGAAGATCGTAATTATTATTACTTATTTTCAAGCGGAAGCGGATCGATTGTATCAAAATTTACGTTACGTACTATGATCCACATGTTACGCAAATAATGTTTTAATAAGTTTTGTGGATTTTCAGTTACTGAAAGCAAAGTTTGATGCAAATTACAATTTTTTCATAGATGCTGACCATAATCTTTAGCTTGATGGTTTGAAGTTTTACTTCCATTGCTTGGCAAAAATCTTAAACTTTTTTCCCGCGTTTATTTGTTAAATACCTTTTATTTGATATTGTATTAGGTGATAAGTAGCAGCCGTTTTGGTCACTTGATTACGTTGGTAGCTGTATATCTGACACCGCTAATTCGATTGTCTCAAACAGACGCGCTTTTAGAATGGGGCATTTCAAATTACATTTTTCGTAACATCAGTTTTATATCTTGTCATTTGTGTAACAAATTATGTATGCTTGAAAATCAGTCAATTTTCTGAGGAACTAAGATATATGATGCTTTTCACTATAAAAAGGCAAAAACGCTGCACGAGCCACGAACATGTAAAAAAAACTTGTAAAGTTTATTATAACGAGACTATAAGTGAGCCCAGGACCTGTGAGTGATTTGTTTGATTCTATTCTGGATATTTTGATGTTAAGGTGAAAGCTAGATTATCATACAAATTATCAGGATATAACGGGTAAAAAAAGTATTAAGCCTACAACAGTATGGAATATTTTAAAAAAGGGTAACTTTGCAAAAAAGTTTGATGTTTATGTGGCGCAGCATTGACGCAAAGAAATTTGATTAATCGATTTTCAATCAATGAAGTGCTGCTAAAACGTTAAATACGATAATAATAAATACAAACGATCATGCTAAAAGGCCAGTGATGAACCACAAAAGTACTCCAGTACTCCTCCAAGCCTAGATCAATGTTGTATACGGTGATCCTGTGACGGTCAATTCAGTTCTGTAAACAATTAATCAGATTAGTGCAAGCAATACAAACAAAGCGTCCGGAATTGGTCAATTGATAGTAATAATTTTTTGGTGGGCGATCGAAGATGTGTGTGGTCTGAAATTGTCATGATGGAAGACAACACGCTTTTGTGTTGTCTTCCATCATGACAATGTCAGACCACACACACCTTCGATCGCCCACCAAAAATTATTACCAACACAATTCCATACACTGTGGAAAGAACGAGAAACTTTCAAAACTATATGATTTTACACTCTTAACAGCGAACGCTACTGACTTTTTACTTTTTACTGACTAAGTATGAATTTTTAGTGGATAATAATAAGTAACGACTTGTCGATCCATTCACGAAATTATTGGTTATTGCTAAAATCTTCAATTCTGCAGTCCCTACTATCTACTATCGATCAAAGATCAATTTATCAATTTACCCAACTGTTGTAAATAAACTCAAGGCTTTTAAAAATTTAACTTTTGCAAATTACCTGACTCAACTAGCCAAACACTAGCGCCGGACAAACTATAGCCATAGCCCAAGCAGAGTTCTACACAATGTTAACACAAGGCATTTGCAATCGTCAAACACTCTCTGGTCCTCTCCTCTCAACCTCGTCAAAAAAAAACCTCTGGTCCTCTCCTCTCAACCTCGTTTATAATTCGTTCGAATGACATTAGGAAAAACGGAAGCTGTGCAATCTTTTCAACGGTACATGCATTCAATAATTTAGAGACCTTGATTTCTGTTTCATCTGCATATATGACCTTCATATTGTTCTTAAAAGATTTGAGGATCAAAGGATCTTCCGAAGAGGACATTCAATCAATCGATTCATGCAACACATTTCTAAACGCATCTCCCACACTGCTCAGCTCGCTGTAATGGTCAACGTTTCTGACAAGGCACTTGACACTGTTATCTAACAAAAAATTAACAACAGTTGTAAACCTCTCAGTTTTTTCTCTGTTCGGCTAAACGAGTCGCAATAGAAGTATAACGCTCAAGTAAATGTTGCTGATTTGACGATTTCTTACGAATACAATATGGATGAAAGGGTTTCTGCGGAGATCAAATTGATTTTATCACTATCTGCATTATTCTTGCGTCATACCAGAATTGTATCAGTGGCCCATCCATTTGCGGTTGAACTAACAAAGTGTAGAAATGTTACCATTCAGGGTGATTGTTTTAACCGTGTCTCCTATCATCGGAATGCCTTACGTGCGGGATTTTTTTCTGATAATTTTAATCTCAAAAATTTTAAAATCATAAATTCCTAAAGGAAGCCCAATTTAGAATCCTAATTCTAGTTGGCATGCTATGGCTATTCAGAAATGTTAATTTATAAATCATTATAGTTAAAACACTAAACATGCCTAACTTTCAATAAAAAAATATTTACGACTGATATATTCAATACTTCTCTGGGTTTGACGTAGTTGCCGATACACGCTTTCGTATTCTCTAACTATCAATACCAAAATATATTAGTTAGAATGAAATTGCTGGTGCTCAGTTCGATGAATATGAATTAAAAAAATTAATGGAGATTAGTTTCAGACTTCAATTCCGACCTTTTCCATTAACTTTTGGTTAATCCACTTCTAAGACCATGGTTTGCGATACATCTGCTGGTAACGCTCGACCTTTCTACCAAAGCAATTTCGTCAGTCCGTTTTTAATAGCCTGCATAATTGCATAGTTTATCCCATCCAGGCGTTCCGTTCTCAGTTCTACCAAGCCACTAACTGAAAAAGTAATTTGACCAGTTTTTAAAAGGGACGTAAAACAAACGGAACAGAAACTGGTTGGATAGCCAAAAGACTAAAGCTGACCTCCACTTTCTTCTTTGGGTGGTAACTTTTTTCCAGCTTCACAAAGGTGTTTCGAAATGCATATAGACTTCATTAACCACTTCCCTAAAAACAAACGTTGTTGTGTCACAATTATTGGCCGCTACATTCGCTGGCCTGAAGTTATTTCCGTTTCGGATGTCCTGGAAATAGTAGCTGGCTAAGTGGACTGTATTAAAACCTTTACTTTGTATTGGTTTCTAATATATTATAATATGAATGACGATGATAACTTTTATTGATATAACATTTCCAAACTATTAAATTTCCAGTGATGATGATAATATTAAGTGCCTAATAAGAGACACTATTTCCAATATGATAAACCTTGATTGATGACGGCGACAATATAACATGATACAATATTTCCAAACTAGTAAACTTCCATTGATGACGATAACAATATTAAGTGCCTAACAATAGACATTATTTCCAATATGATAAACTTTTATTGATGACGATGACAACATAACATAATATAATATTTCCAAGACTAGTAACTTCTAGTGATGACGATGACAATAATAAATGATATATTATTTTCCAAACTACATATTAAACTTTCAGTGATGACGATGATAATATTAAGTGTCTAACAATAGACATTATTTCCAATATGTTAGGCTGCTACAGATGATGACGATAACTCACAAAAATGCCTAACATACATGACCTTCAATAATATACTTCACTGGATGACGATGACAATTTTACAAAAATGATGACGATGACAATTGTATAAAAATGATGACGATGACATTTGTATATGCCTAACAAGACACAATAATTTTCCAATATGTTAGGCTGCTAAAGATGACGACAATAACTCTCAAAAATGCCTAACAATATATGGCCTTCAATAATATTTTTCACTGGATGACAATGACAATCGTACATGCATAACAATACACAATAATTTTCGGATATGTTAGGCTGCTAACGATGATGACGGTAAATCCGCACGGTATAATGTTTTCAGTATAATTGGAAACCTGCACATGCGGTATTCTACAAAATGGTGAAAAATGAATATTTTATTAATGCACATGCAATAAAATTTATCAATTTGCAACTAAAAAGCTTAAGATTTTTAAAACACTCAAAATGAAAATACTTATGTTTTTTTGTCACGTTTTAATTATTTATTTTTTATTTTTCAAAAAATTACACAGTAAGTGATCAAAGATCACCCAAATCCTTTGACATCCAAAAGCAAGAGAGATTTTCAAACTTAGAAACTACTATAAATACACATTGCACCAAACCTTTTTTCAACAGCCGCGCCACAGTTGTTGAACACTGCACTACTAATTGCTGAACAACTACTACACCAATGAACAACAACGCCAATTTTTAATATATGGCAAGAACGAGAACTGAACTCGATAGAATGGTTAAATGTCAGAATGACATTAAAAATGAAAACAACTAAAAATATTTTCATTAAGTTAAGAAAAAACAATTTACTATTAAGAGATTAATAAACTTATTAACACCCCTTGTTTTTTGTAGGCTGATGCAATGAGTTTCATAGCAGGAGAAGATGTCAATGCTGGACCAATATAGATAAGGTAAGTATATTTGAAAAACTAACCTTTATTCATCCTTACATGAACATTGATGGAGCTTTAACAGTAGCTTTAGCACTTTATGTCAATTGGATTGCTGGTTTTGGAGTATCTTCAATAATTGACACTGATCAGGGCTCTCAATTCGAATCGAAATTTTTCGGAGAGCTGTCCAAATTTATTGGTTTTTAACGCAAACTCACTACCACTTACAATCCTAAGTGTAATGGTCTCATTGAACGTTGCTATCAAACTCTGTAATCTGCGATCAAGGCTAATGATAGGATGGACTGTACACGTATATTACCGTCAATTTTACTTGGTTTACGAACAACTTTTCAAGAAGATTTCCATCCTTCATCAGCAGAACTAGTTTTTTTTTTTTTTTTTTTTTTTATTGGAAGTTAGGCATGTTTAGTGTTAATATAATTAATTATACATTAACGTCTCTGAATATCCGAAGATACCATGCCAACTAGGGATTATAATCAATTGAGAATTAAGTTTCTTTTAGAAATTTATGAACGCCGACTTTGAACTTTTGCGGGTTAAAGTTATCAGGGAAAACCCACGAAGGTAATGAATTCCAGAGATGGGAGACTCTGTTGAAAAAGTCGCGCTGGAAGGCTACAGTTCTACATCTAATTATTTGAACCGTAAAAGGATGGGCCGCTACCGATGCTCTGGTATGACGCGATAGTTTTGCAGACTTAGGTAAAATCGATTTGATCTCTTCAGAAACCCGTTCATCCATGAAATATTTGTAGAAAATCGTCAAATCAGCAACATTTCTTCTATGCTGTAAGGAATCAAGGTCATTAGTAAGATTTGAGTTACCAATCAATTTAACTGCTCTCCGCTGTACAGAATCAAGACACTTCAAACTACATAAGTATGCTCCACCCCATATGTGAGAACAATATTCCATACAGGGACGTATAAAAGATTTGTATATTAAAAGAAGCTGTTCGCTACTGAAAAACTTACGACATCGTCCCAAAAACCCCAATTTTTGAACAGCGCTTTTTGCTAGGGTAAAAATATGAGAATTCCATTTCATATTATTTTCAACCTCAACTCCTAGAAGTTTCACGGACTCTTTCTCTATCAAAACGTTGGAATCAAACTTCAATGGAAAAGGGTTAGGTGTTGATAATCTTGAAAAATGGCAAACTTGTGTTTTGGACGTATTGAATTCAACACTGTTAGTAACACCCCAATCAAAGATAGTTTTAAGATCAACGTTTAATGAATCTATCAAATTTGATCTACAGTTATTAAGCGCTAAAGGCGAATACGATCTAGGTGCAACATGAGATGCATGAAGAGTGCTATCATCAGCAAAACTATGGATAGGATTAATTGTTGAAACCAACAAGTCATTAATATAGATAAGAAAAAGAGTTGGAGACAAAGCGGAACCTTGAGGAACGCCTGCATTAGTCGAAAATACATCCGATGAAATACCGTCAACATTGACTCGAAATTTTCGCTCAGATATAAAGCTTTGTATCCAGGAAATTAGTGGCTCATCTAAACCATAACATCTCAACTTGCATATAAGATTTTTGTGCCAAACTTTGTCAAATGCTTTGGAAATATCAAGAGCAACACCAAAAGTCTCACCAAAGTTTTCAAGGGATCTGTTCCAAAGATGAGTAACAAACGAAAGCAAATCTCCTGTTGCTCTTCCTTTTCGGAAGCCGTATTGTCTTTCATTAAGTAATTTGGAAGACTCTAAGAAGCTCATTAAATTAAAATTTATATATTTCTCAAAAACTTTAGACATTACTGACAAAATTGAAATGGGTCTGTAATTGGATGGGTCAGTTTTGCTACCCTTTTTTGCTACTGGCTGTACACTAGCAATTTTCCATATTACAGGAAAAATCCCTTTCTTATAAGACAAATAAAATATTTTAGTGAGGATAGGTGCTAGCTCCCTAGCAAACGTTTTAAGTATAATTGGAGGAATATTATCAGGCCCAGATGCCTTGTTGGTATTAATTTGTAAAAGCATTTTTCGAATAATGTTTTTACGAAAAATTATTCGCTTCATTTTGAGCGATGCTTTAGGAATAGGTCTAGGTTGGAAATTGGGTTCGACTAAGGTAGAATTTATAGAAAAAATATGTCCTAGCAAATTAGCCTTATCTTTTGGGTCAATAATAGGTATATCTCTATCAATAAGAGGAGGAAGAGAAGATTTACAGAAATTGCCTTGGATAGTCTTAGCGGCTTTAAAGAAGTTACGCGATCCAGTTGGGTGCTCAGCAAATTTAGAAGCTTTTTTCAAATTAAATAGATTTTTCTCTCCATCTATTAGTTTCCTACATAAATTCCTCTCTTTTCGATACTCTCTAAGGTTTTCATCAGTTTTGTTTTGGAAAAACTTTCGAAAAGCCTTTTTTTTAACTTTAATTGCTTTTTTGCATTTACTCGAAAACCATAGGTCAACCTTCGGAATGATCAACTTATTAGGAATAAATCTACGCATGCCTTCACCTATAATTTCAGAAAAATTAATAGCAGCAATGTTTGGATCTTGGCCAGTAAGACAACTATGTTTCCAAGGAAAGCATTTGAAGAAGATTTTAAGTCCTTGCCAATCCGCCGCTTTGTAATCCCAAACAAGACGAGGATTCGCTTTAAATTGTTTAAGAATTTGTATATTTAATTTAGTGGAGATCAAATTATGATCTGACCCACCTAAAGGCTCTGATACTTTAAATTGTCCTAAGCATGGATCATTTGTCAAAAATAAGTCAAGTAAGTTGCTACTTTGTCCAGGAATGTCAGGAACTCTGGTAGGCTGGTCAATTATCTGAGTGAAATTATGATAAAGAGCAAAGAGCTCAGCCTGTTTACCTATCTCATCAGTAGAGGAGCTGTGTATGAGCCATCCTTTATTATGAACATTAAAGTCCCCTAGAAGAATAAACTTAGCATTAGGATACTGAGCTAACCTATCTATCTTTTCAGACAGATCATGAAATAAATTAATGTTCTCAGGTGAATTAGGAGAACGATACAGTCCAAAAACAAACAAAGTTTGATTAGGGCAACAAATTTTTAAAGATACCATATTATGGTGTTTAGTGTTTAATTCAAATTTTTTAATCCTCACATATGGAATAGAATTTCGAACATAAGCGCAAACACCATGTTTGTTATAGAATGAAGATTCTAGATCATAATTAGGACAAATATATTTACCATTATCTAATGTTACGGCTCTCCCACTGATAATCGTTTCTGTTAAAAAAAGAATATCAGGACGGTAACGTTCAAGATATTGGTGGACCGAGTTGAGATTGATGTTCAAACCTCTTATGTTTGTAAAATTGATTGATAATTCAGACATTTTAACTCAACGTTTATAAACCTTAATAAACCTTAAACCTTAAAGAAAAGCCTTAATTGCATTCAATATAAAAACAAAATCCAAACTGACAAATCAACAGCCCGAAAACTTGAATCTAAGTCTAAGTTCCAGCTGCCAAATCGACAATCTAAACTCTGAAATCGCAATTGAACTGTGAAATCATAATAGAAATTGAAACAATATAAGGTAAACAATCAACAGAAAACGCCAAAACTGATAAATGTTTTTAGAATAATTAAGGGAATACAATCTGGCCCAGATGCTTTGTTGGATCCCCGACAAAAACTTAGATCTATTATATCACCAAAAGGAAAAATTGTTCATGCAGTTGGGCAAACTTGTTACTAGGACTAAGTTTACTGCCTGAATATTAATCCAAGTACCTAATATTCAGGCAGTAAACTTAGTCCTAGTAACAAGTTTGCCCAACTGCATGAACAATTTTTCCTTTTGGTGATATAATAGATCTAAGTTTTTGGTAATAACGTATTCTTTAGCAATAACGCCACCCCATCGAATGAACTTGGCACTTTTACGCAGTGATGGGGTACAGTAAACTCAGTGATCTTAGGAGCTACAACGGTAGGGTCACCCATGCGTAAGTAAGGGTCACCCATGCGTAGGTGAGAATCGAAGCCAAGATCAAGTCCAAAACCCAAAGCTAAGGTAAACACGTACGCTGATAGATTAGCATGGTTAAGGGTTGCTTGATTATTAGTACGGAACTCTGGATACCGGGCGTCCTCCAGTTTCAATATAGCCTTACCACAGCACAGGGCTCTGCTACGTTGAAAATGTTTACTCCCTAATTTTTCATCCAACCACGTTCTATGGATAATTTTTACTTAAAAACAAAGGCGAGAGCGATGCTTCTCTAAACGCATCACCTAACCCATTCAATGCAAACTCGTATATATTCACCGGCCTTGAAGATCGTGCCCGATTTATCAGCACATTTTCATTCCGGCAACACAAACACAAGTATTAAGGTCGACGATAGTAAACCTATCTCAACAAGCTCTAAGGTTATGTCAGAAATGACATACCGTGAGCCAAACGCAAAAGAGTGCTCTGGCACGTCTCACCTGTCGGAAGAAGAAGATCATCAGTTCGCAAACGATTCTGATTCCGCTCTGGAATCGGCAATCGGGACGGCATGTGACTAGGAATCCGATAGTAACTCTGACATGTCAGCAGTAGCCATCACGTCGTATATACACCGAAAGGCAGCCAATATCCACGTGTCCAATACAGTCGGATTAAGTGACCCGAAACCGGATGTTCCTCGATCCGACAATCAGCCCCAATACCTTCTTGCCACAAACAAAAAGCGCAAGAGAGCATTAATAAAGAAAGGCCTCTCTGAAGAGGAAGCCATACAAGTCTGTGCCTTTGACCTGGCTACCCTGGTTGAATGTGGGATACCTAAAGAGCTAGCTCTGAAGGTAGTAGATAGAAGGAAGGACACAGGTACCAAGAGTAGCAAGAGGGTTTGATCCGTGGCATCGCAAGACTCTCCACAGTCAACCACCTCTGGTGGTAAAGAGCACAAGTGATCTGCCAGCGACCGACCGAAGCATGGGCTAGGGGATACTGCTAGCAAAGTTGCAAGAACACTTGTAGCTCCAACATTCAGCGATGTTACCAAGCGCATCAAAGTCTACATCGCTGCTGAAGACTTGCCAACCACCCTCCTGAGTTTTGAGCAACTCAGCGATCTAAAAAGAAAACTCATGGATTTGGTAGTAGAGCAAGAATTCGAGGTTATTAAACCTCACTTCGAAGGCTCCTACCAAAAAAATGGTTGGTTACTGCTTAACTGTGCCGATAATACATCGGAGCAGTGGGTTGTAAATGCGGTATCGAGGATAACGATCGGGAAGGTACAAGTACGTACCCTAAAAGAGGACGGATAACCTCGACCGCCTAGGCTCATAGCTTATCTTCCAGACTGTGCCAAAGAATCAGCAGAGAAGATTCTAAGGCGATTCAGGGCCCAAAATCCGGATATTAGGCCGAGATAATGGACCACCCTGAAGCACACTGTTAAGTCCTGACCCAGCTCCGAGAAACATCTTTAAAGTTTCAAATTCAGGTTAAACTGGATGTTCGGTGCGATTCATGCAAGAATAGTAAGTAGTACGCAGAAGAAGTAGTACCCAGAAAGAATTAGTACTCAGTTCTACCGAGAACGCGTCAGCAACTGGTAGCACTACTTCCGTGAAGGACCATCCACATCTGCCTCTGTAAGGAGCGTTTCTAACTCGGTGTCTGCTAACCTGCAAATATCGACAGCCAAATCCTCCTCAATCAGTGTAAAACAATCACATGCCAAAATCACCAATATAACCCCAAACGAGTAAACTGTTGCGTTCAAGGCATGGCCTACCGGGTCGGTCCGTGGCTGGACCACCATAGCTGTCTGGAAAAAAATGCCTAAAGTTAGTTGCGATCAAATTAACCTGCACCGGTCAGCAATGGTCTCAGCTAATTTGAACCGCTTTATTCAACAGGATGCTCACGATATTGTGTTCATTCAGCAACCATGAGCGGACAGTAAAAAAATAAAAGGTCTATCGACCAAATAAAAAATACAACTGTTATACTTCTCAGGCAAGGAGAGACCCAGAACTGCGGTACTCTTCAACAAATGCTCGAAAGTATTTCCCTTAACAGAAATCATTTGCAGAGATCTAACAACTGTGCAGCTTGAAATCCCTCTTCCCCACAGCGGAGTTCGCAAGTTCATCTTAGCATCTGCGTACTTTCCAGGATATGAGGAGGTAATACCACGCAAGCTAATTCGACGTTGCAAGGGCAAACACCACAGCCTAATAATTGCGTACAATGCCAATACTCATCACAGCGTGTAGGGTAGTAGTAACATCAACACAAAAAGTGAGTCTTTGCTCAAATACCTATATACAAATAACAAGCTTATAGCTAACAAAGGCAGCAAACCCAACTTTAGAAACGCAATCAGAAACAAGGTCCTGGACCTCACTCTGAGCAACAACATTGCCGAAAATTTTATCAGTAACTGGCATGTCTCGGATGTAGCTTCTACGTCGGACCCTGCATACATATGCTTCAACATAGAACACTAACTGGAGAGTACTATCCATTTTAGGAACCCCAGGAAGACCGACTGGGATCTCTTTAAAGTACATCTTAGGGATAATGTAGGCGATTGTGGCAGGATAAACTTCACAATGGAGTTCGACGATGCGGCAAACCACCTGCAGGATGTTATCAACGAAGCTTAACACCGCAATTCTCCAATTGCCAAGTCTAAGAGGACCAGAGATGTGCCTTGGTGGAATGGCAATATAGATAGGATGAGGAATAAAGTTCGGAAGCTCTTCAACAAAGCAAAAAAAACAAACACTTGGACGGAGTACCAATCGGCTCTTACCAACTAAAACAAAGAACTCAGACGATCAAAAACGGATAGTTGGCAAGAGCGGAATGATTGACAGCCTACCGTCTGCCGCTCGACTCCAAAAATTGATTGCGTCTGATCACATAAGCCCTCTGGGTTCAATCTGCAGGCTGGACGGTACCTACACTACCAGCTGCAGTGAGACTCTAGAAATACTATTACATACCCACTTTCCGGGTTCTGCATGCGTGATCTCGGAAGAGGAAAATATACCAAACTTCGTTCGTTGGATCCTCAAACTAAGAAGGTTTCAGACCAACTAACCAACAGAATATTCTCCCCCAACAAAACGATTTGGGCAATCAAATCGTTCGGACGGTTCAAAGCCCCAAGAGACGACGAAATATTACCGATCTTTCTGCAAACAGGTTTTTTTTTTTTTAATAAGAAGTGTTGTGTAGTAGGAATTACAAAATGTGTCACAACAACACATAGATACCTTTTAAGACGTAGGTCCCACAACAACATGCGTCTTGAGGTATAGGTGGACGCTTTTTTTAAATCTTTGTGGATTGAAGGCACTCGAGACTATTGATTCGGGCAAAGCATTCCATGTGTACGATGTACGCACAAAGAAATCTCTTTGCATTCTATTACTATGACAGTGAGTAATCTCGACAGTTCGACCGCCAGCACAAACCGATTGACGAGTAAAACGGGGAAAAACATATGTCTGAGGCATTATGGATCTGATTTCATCCGAGCACTGCTGGTGACGATATTTATAAAAAACAACGAGATCAGCAACAGTGCGACGATGTTGCAGGGAATCAAGACCTAATGTTAAATCTCGATCACCAACAATTCGTATCGTAGCTCGCTTTTGAACAGAGTCCAAAAGAGCCAGGATAGTAACAGATGCAGCGCCCCAAACTTGACAACAATACTCCATACAGGGACGAATATAGGACTTATAAATGTGGAGTAATTGATGCGAAGTAAAATATTTTTTACATCTATTGAGGAGGCCGAGTTTTCTTGACGCGCTCTTTGCCATGGCCATTATATGATCGTTCCAGAGTAAGTCATTGGATATTGTGACTCCCAATAAACGAATGCTTTCACATTCGTCTATTTGGTCGTCACACATATTAATTGAAATATCGTTGGGAAACTCGGTCTTTGATCTGGAAACAATCAATAGCTGTGTTTTGGATTGACCAAATTTTTGTCACCCCAATCGGCGACTTTTTTTAGGTCCTCGTTTACATTTATGGCAGCGTCTCTCCGGACGGGATTTATTCGTTCATGCATTTTACCCTTTGAAGATAGTGGGACGAATGACTTGTGCAGTGTACTATCATCTGCAAAACTATTTATTGGGTTACTGGTGATTTGCAACAGTTCGTTGATATTCGTTTAACTACCATTCTCCTACTTCGAGCGTTTGTATAGCAAGTTTTGGTCTTGCGGTCTTGCAAACGATGGAAAGGGTGATGGACTATTACATTCGCCATGTTTGTCTTAAGCAAAAGCCTCTCAACTCATGCCAACATGCATACCAAACGGCATTGCATAAAGTCGTGAAAGAGATTGAGAGCACACAAGCAAGGAGGCGCTTGCTTGCACATTTATGAACATACAAGGGGCCTTTGATAATGTGCATCTCCAAGCTATTGCTGAAATGGGCCACTAAGAAAAATCTGTGCACGCACATTTTTGCATGGATCATCAACATGCTACAGAGTCGTAAAATTACAGCTACACTAGGAAATTCATCGACAACTGTCAGGGCTTCTAGAGGACGTTCCCAGTACTCTCTCCGTTGCTCTGGCTGAAAGTGCTGATGATCTTCTAAATAGGCTGAAAAGTTCTGGCTTCACCATTGTAGGCTACGCCGACGATATAGTAGTCATGGTGAGAGGTAAATATGATTCTGCTGTCGGTGAACGAGCCTAGGCAGCCCTGGACGTGATGAATTGGTGCAACGAAGTGGGGCTGTCTATCAATACACAAAAAACTAGTACCGTAGTCTTTACTAACCTGAGTTAACCCTCCTGAGTTTAACGACGAACGGATACCAGTAGTCAAAGAGATTAAGTATTTGGGCGTGAGCTCATTTGGAACTCACACCTAAAACATACCTCGGACAAAGCAAATAAGCCACAGGTGCTTTTAGTACCACACCAACATCTGCAATGGAGGTACTTCTCCTACTTCCTCCATTGTATCTATACATCAGATCTGCAGCAGCATCTAGTGGTCACAGACAGCAGCTAGTCAAAACACTCACACCTGGTAACCACCTGGTAACCACACCAGAACGAAGTGGAGACCTACAACATTTCGGACTGTATGCCAAGTATCACTGATCTAGAAAGACGGTTTACGGATAGACGAAACACTACCTACCATCCAATGCCAGCATCTGGTATACGGATGGATCCCTAACAACAAAAGGCACTGGGTGTCTCTGCAACAGTACTTCAAGCCGAAATCTTTGCCATCAACTACTGTGCAATGCTGTGTGCCGAAAGAGAATAGAGCAACACTGATATATACATTGGAGGGCGCCACTACAAAGTTCAGTTCAGTCCAGAACCGTGCTTTGGATTAACCAAGAGTTCGCTCAAATGCGTTATCCAAAGCTGGGAACAGGAACAAAATAAACAACTATGGTGTATGCGGGAAGGTCTGCTGCACTCGAAAAAGTTTTCAGGCGAATTCCCCGTCTTCCATCTTAAAACTGCCGATCTTGAGAGAGTCTCTGAAGATATTACCATGGTGCGTGACAGGACACGGTCCAATAAATCACCACCTCAACAAACTATAGGCCTTGCTGCCTCCGACAGATGCAGATTCTGCAACTCGGAGGCCGAAACCATTAAACACACTCTCTGTAACTGCTCTGAACTTGCACGGTGCAGATACATAAAATCAAGGGAGACTAGCACTTCCTCTACCAAAAATCATTAGTCCAATCCAGTTAATTAACTATGTTAAGGGCCTCGGATTCGACCATATTGCACATTCTGCGGTGACCTCGACGTCATCTGTATTATAACAACATCTGGGTTAAGCATAATAGATCTCTAGGTCGCAGTGCTACTCGAACTAGCTAAGTAATTAATTCAGCTTCGGGACCCCCCAATAAAAAAAAAGTAAGCCTGCATCTT
This sequence comes from Diogma glabrata, assembly GCA_963693315.1. Taxonomy (NCBI): domain Eukaryota; kingdom Metazoa; phylum Arthropoda; class Insecta; order Diptera; family Cylindrotomidae; genus Diogma; species Diogma glabrata. Next base: position 78,675,537 of record OY856186.1, on the reverse strand, counting down.
GCAAAACTAGCAATCCCGAAGAGGATGATTAGAAATTTGTAAATATAAATTAAACACGTTTATTCTAGTTGATATTATGAACAGATATAGTCAATTTATTTCAGTAGTTAGTTTAGTTCAAAAAGAATATTGATACATAAATTAGTGACATGTATGAGAGAGTACAATAAATATCAGGATATATAAATAAAGAGAGTTCAGTGTACATATTTCATTTTCAACACTGCAATAAAAAAATATATTCTATATTATATATAGAATATATTTTAAAAATATATTATATATTCTATTATATATTCTTAGAATTTCTCTATAAAGAAATTTAGCTCGAATAATCAAAATAATAAGGAAAATTATAAAATAAGTAAAATAATAAAAAAAATAAGTTTCAAGGATTGAAATTATGTTAAGTGAAATTAATTGTAAACGAAACGCTATATTGTGAACATAAAACCGTGTAAATAGAAGTAAAGTTACTTTTTAAATTGTTTATAAAATTTTGAGTGTTATTTATTTTGGACGGTGTGAACCGGAAATTTCTATAAGCAACCGTTGTGTGTTTTTTGAAGCTGTTGAATATTCTTGTTAAAGAATATTGTTGTGCTGTATTGATTTCCCGTTGTTGTGAAACAATCGCGATCGCCGATCTTGAATACTTAATTAAACCTGGTAAAACATAAAAACAAAAAAAATTAATTTATTTTTTAGCCTATCATCTTGTATGTAATTTTAGGCCCATGGGATTTATAGTTCTCACCAATAGTGTTCCGTATAACGGCGTACAGTTATTTTTCAAACAGTCGACACTCATTTATTATGGACCAAATCATTGTTACTAAATTTTTGCTGAATAAAACACAAATGTTTTCCTTTTAATTTAACATATACATAAACTTTTAATAGCTTAATAATAATTAAATATTACAAACGTGTTTAATAAAAAAATGCTCTTAAATAAAATTTTACAAAAAAAACGATAAACATTTTTGTAAATTATAATTTCGGGTTAAACAATAATGAAATCCCTAAATAAATTTAAAAATAATCTTTGTTTATAGCAAAATTATTAACATTTCAAATATTTAACTAAGTTCTAAAAACATTAATTTAATTAGAATATTAACAAATGTATTATGAAGGAGTTAAAAGAAGAAATATTTTATAATTACAAATTTATTCACATTACTAAAACACTATCTTTATTGCAATATATCTGTGGCTAGAGGCGAGCAACGATTCAAATTATTTTCCTAAATGATTAGCCGAACGATTATTTTTATTTAGATAAATTAATTTAATTTGGTATTTTACTTTAAATTTTAAAAAATATGGCACAATTTAATCATTTATTTTTATTATTTTATATTTTTTTTTTTCGATTTGAGATTTTACCCATAAGAATATGATCAAATATATGCAGTAACATTTTTTGTTCTTGTTGTATTTTTGTGTATGATGGTGGCAGTAAAATTCAACAATAACAAAAAATTTACAATTAAAAAATATTGTTTCATGGTTCACAATAAAATTTTTATTGAGTTGTAAAATCTGAAAATTTGATATTTATTCGCGTGGTTCATGTGGTGCTGGTAGTTTTTCCCAACTAGGTTCAACACCCCAAATGTCACGAGCATATTCAGCAATGGTACGATCACTTGAGAATTTGCCGCTTGATGCAATATTATGTATAGCCATTTCCAACCATTTGGATTGGTTCTGAAAAGATAGAACATGGAATAAACTTTTAGAATACAAAACAAGTTTTAAAAATTTTGATACAAATATTTCGTTGCACATACACACAGATTAACTCGCTCGGTTTCGTTTTTCAATTTTTTCATTTCTTTTATATTAACATCGCGCAGTAGATCAGCACAAATTTAAAAAAGGGAAGACGAAAATCTCTACCGCAACATGACAATAATGGTTAAATATATTGCACTTAAGAAAGAAAGTTACATAGCAATTATCCCTGAAATATTTTCTGACATCTGTGGTTAAATGGTATTTCACCGATTCTATGTTGTCGAAATAATTTTTATTGTTCGTTCTATCCATATGAAACAGCTAGTAGTTCAATGGTTCTTTTTCTCATTTGTTTTGGGTAACACTTTCGTTAATTTTTTTCATATAAATACTTGTACCAGGATAAAATTTTTATTACTAAATTTGTAAAAATTTGCTCAACGGTTAGAGTTAAATTAACTTTTTGCACAAGTTGTATATAAAGTTCAATTCCGCTCTCTTATTTCCGGGATCGGATTGTATCTTTTACTCCCTAGGGAGTAAAAATAACAAACAATGACAACAATCAAAGTTTTCAAACTAATTTGTATAAAAATCGCCTGGTATTATGAACATCAAAAATTATAATTTTCGTTCTCTTTAAATGATTAGAGTTAGTTTTTAAATTCAAGATTTTTATCTATACGATAGCAATGGATCTAACCATTATATAGTTTAGAATTATAAGACACTAGAAATGAATGAATGAATTCAATTGAATAGAATGAAAGATTGGACGTGGAACATGATTTGATTGTGAGACATGCAGTTGTTAAACCAGTTTTTGATATTTTGTCCACCACGAAAAGGAATTTGGGTTGATCTGCGATGATTTGAAATTTAGTGAAATTTGTTATACATGGAACAAGAATCAAAGGCATCGATACTATGTAATGCAATGTGAATATACGTTATTTGTTGATATTTTTTCTTCTGTAAAAAGGAAACTTGATTGATTCTAATCATCTGCAAATTTATGAAATTTATAGTATGTACTTCGTAAACATTTAACAACTTTATCGTTTAAAGATTTTTTTAAAGGATAGCGTTAATCAGCACAACTATAGCTCCTGAAGTTCTAAAAATCTAAGAGAAATTATTCATAAGCGCCAATTGCACCACATTAGGTGTACAGGATGGAGTGGCTTTACATATGAAAATATCATCTGACTTTACTTCTTCGAAGATTAATATTGAAATGCTTTACCGGTAAATGGAGGGCAGTATCGGTTTATATCGGGTTTAAGTCCTGGTGTTAAAAATAAACTTGAGATGTGGTTTCAACAAGACTGGTTATATTGTCCGAAACACAAAAGCGCTTTTAAGACTAACTTTTGGTGACTATCTTATTTTGCATGACTTTAAACAAAATTTAGCAGCCCGAAATGAAAATTCTAAAAGTCATTCTTGCCGATCTTAATAAAGTCTTTCTGACAGATCTACGAATGATACTGTAGTTGTTGGTGAGTTGGGTCTAATTAGCAGGAAATTAACAGATGGGCAATATTTTTACCAAAAAGACTGCATTTGGTGCGAGTCATTCCAAATCGTTTTCGAAAAGTTAGTGTAAATACTGTGGTCAGACTTACTCTTGGTTAGTGTTCTGTAATAACTGAAGCGGAGCTTACTCTGACAGTGTTTGGGGAGCACTGTTGTTAATTGATGATTATTTATTGTTGTGGTATTGTTATTGTTGTATTAGACAAATAAAGTGATATGTAGCGCCTATTCCACTGATGCGATTTGTTTCTATTCCAGATATTTGAAAAAGAATACAAATAAAACTTCGATTATTGGTCTGTGCGATAAAAAACTTTTGATAAAAAGCGTCGGGAGTCGGTAAAACCAAAAGCATAACATATGATAGAAGCAAACTCTGTTAAATGTGAAACATGAATATATAACTGGCACCGAGCGATCTTACAGACCTCAATATCCACTTCATCCGTGTACTATCAGATAATAACTACTACATCTTAGATGACATAAATAACAAACACTCAAAATCGTACTTTGTGTCAACTGATAACACTTTGCTGGATCATTGGTTCATTCATTTGACCAGTTGACCTAGATATTATCTAGAAATTAAACTGAATTTTGTAGTCGATACAGCACGTTTGAAAATATATAGTTAACGAAAACATATGCTAACCCACACCTCAAAACCACTAAAGTGATCATATCATTCAACGACGACCCAAAACCTGACGACGGAAATGCGTCAGCGAATTCAAACAGATTGACAGACACCTCAAAACGTACGATAGTAAATCGTATAGGAAAAATAGAAAGAAAGAAAGACATCACACGACCAAACAAAACTAGGATTACCTCCTAAAATCTTAGACTGGGTCAATCCAATTCAATCATACCAAAAAACAGGCGCCTGTTTAACCACTCTGAACTACCAAAGATGCTATACGGATAGGACCGAATCAAAGCATATCACTTTTTTTTTTCGAAGCCATTTGCAACAGTCGCTAAACTCAAAACTTGGAACTATCAATATGGTCTTCACCCTAGAAGCACTCGCCATCCAGTTTCGACCAAGGACCATTACAAACAATTTCCACGAAAAGGTAACGCCGTCGCTCCGATTTTGGGGTATAAAAGTAGCTGTCAGCGACCTCACTGGTTCAAACTCTTCTCGATAAACAGTGAACTCCCAACTAAAGGGTATCATGTTGTAACAGATCTAGTCAACATTCAACACGAACTCGCAGCAAAACACCACAAGAAGTACTAGTGGATATATAAAGCGTTGCAACAAGTAAAGTATATGGAAGGCCATTAAGGACTTAATGAACACTCGACAACCTGGCAATAGCTGCATAATCTCAATTATATTCACACTGTAATTCCTAAAAATGCGCAACACAATTTCCAGTTTACGGAAATTCTACCTATACCCGACAAGAAAACCATATCAGTGTCAAGACATCACTGTAAACTTAATGCTAATTGTATATCCTAAAAGCCTAATTTCCTAAAAACAATTCAATCATAAAAATGTATTGAACCTGATGGCATTTCAACCATCATGCTCGAATTCATTGGACCCTAGGGATTGATCTACCACACATTTGAAGAAACCGGCCAGAATTAGCCATTTTGCCTAGACTTGTTCTGGCCGGTTTGGCAGCCTGAACAAAAAGGCAAATTATCTACATTCTTTCAGCGGCCCCCAAACTGATTGAAGCACTTCTGCTCTCTTAACTGAAAAAAAATTAGAAATTCAGCGCCTCACCAACATGTCGTCCGGACAGCAGCACATAGTACAACCACCGCTGTTCACAAAATTTAAAACCAAAATTTGTGACGGGTTAAAGCAAAAACGGCCCTGTGCTAGAATAATCCCAGTTACACTCAACTTATCAAAAGCTTTCGACAGTGTCGCATGCTGCACTACAAATGATATTTTTAACACTAATCTGCCAGGTATAATAGAGCGCTGGTTGTGCAAATACCTAAGAGGTCGCCAAACACACGTTGAGATTTTTAGCTTTAAATCCAAGATAATAGTGCTAAAACAAGGTGTTCCAAAAAGTGATGTTTTCTCATCTTTGTTATTCTTTTTCTACCTAAGCTCTCTACCTACTTTACCAGAAGGAATGACAATCACGTTATAGGCAGACAGATGTATGGTGCTTACTACAGAAAATGAGCTGGAACAAACATTCTGAATACTAACATGAACAGCTTCAATGAATGGTTTAAAACTAGAACCCTCTACCGAAAACTTTCAACTTCTAAAGTTTTTACTAAATGAACGAAGACGGTATGTTTACCGTATGAAATTCAACATATCCCAGATCTATTATAAACCACGCTGGACCTATAACGAAGGATCCCTTAAGTCGCTCTGACATTCACTGGAATAAGTTAGCAACAACACAAAACGCAGACATGCGAACTGCTATTTGATAGATCACCGAGATCACATGAACGAGGAATGTATCATATTACCGGCCCGAGGACATAATAATATGCTGAGTAAACAATACGGATGGGCCTGTCATAAAGAGCAACATCCTTACAATGATACCTTATCAATGATTCCACTACCTAGAGACACAAGGAAACACTAAAATACTTTCTACAATATGTCAGATATGAAGACACAAAAATAAATCACGCCCCCAGAATTGGTTTCTCAATGAAAAGCTGAAACAAATCGCTTTCGATGATAATTAATTCCCTCTCAACACCAGATCCACTTTAGCGCAATTTAGATCCGGTTTAGATGAAATGTCATAATATATAATCACATTAATACAATTGAATCATATTATGGAGAAGTTGCCCTCACGTGAGAGCACACCACATTGTGTACACCACCTACTCAAACGTCCTAAAAAATTAATCAACTGAACAAAGGAAGATTTGTGGTACCATCCAAGGGCAGAAGTAGAGTTCCTGAACTTATATATGGAACTAAAATATTACCATCGTGCCCGCTGCTACAACAACAAAAATAGCAAATAGACTAGATCAAGCAATAATGGGACGGGAATCAATCAAGAAAATTAAAAAAGAACTAAAAAGATTAAGGTTCCTTGAACGATCCGGAAAAGATTGCTGCCGAGAATGTGTTCATCAAACCGATCCATTATGACTAGAGCCACCGTGTGTTGAAAAATATATGTAAGCAATGCAGGCCATTTTACAAAATAGGATAAGGGTTAACCTATGATTTTTCAAATCCAAAGAAATAAATTTTTCAAATTCTGGTGAATAACACAATGAAAGTTGAAACCATAACATACACCGTACTGAAGTTTGAGCTTAATCGAACAACGGTTCTACGAATATATTTGGTGGACATTTTCGTTTTGTATAGAAAATTTTCGATTGCTAGAGTTTTGTCGATTTATGGACAGTTTCATGTCTGTTTATCTGACCATCAGTCAAAATCAAACAGAGCGATGTGGCGGATATGCCAAATCGACCGAGAACTCGTGCATGGATTCCTACAAAACCCTAAGACCCAGAAAAGATCAAGCAAAGTTCAAAATACAGCAATCCATGTTTGTATAATTCCAACTAGAAGTTAGCTAAGATTGAGGATTGTGAGAATGATGATAGGTTAGCTAGTATCATTATCAACGATCTATTCTCAGTATCATTATCGAGGGACTGAAGAATGCTGATTTGACATCAGGTCAGGTCCTTACTTGTTCGCGCAACTTCTATAAAGCGGTAAAGGCTGTACAAGAAAATTTTTGTGGGATATTACTTTGTAAAAAATCCTACGCTAAAAGAACCTAGATCGAACCAACAGTTAATATTCATAGTTTCTCTGATGATAGCACGGTTCAAGCGTCTTATGAAAACGTCGGTTCAAGCGTCTTATGCCAAATCTTTATGCACCATCAACTCTGAATGTCGCTAGAGTAAATTTCATAGATTCCTTAACCTTCACGTGAACGGAAATTTTTAGCGACTAATATGAACAATATCTACCCCGGTAGATATTACATATATCATAAAATCAACAAGCGTAACTGTGTATTTATTTTACTTTTGTGTAAGCATACAATAAAAGCATATATTTAAAAATAAAGTTACTTGTTTTTCACATTGACCAGTAAAAATTTTCATATAAGAAAAAAGGAAAAAAAATATCTAAATATCTAAAGTTATTGAATTACGAAAACCGTGATATCTACCCGGGTAGATACTGTTCACGTGAAGGTTAAACATTGATCTTTAACAATTATGGAAGTCTAATAAATAGGGTTGAATTCAATGTGAGCAAAACACATTTTGCTACACTACATTTTGCCGAATATCTACACCTAATCTGTTTCCTTTAAAGTTTGAAGCATGAGATTTAGTAGAGAAGGAGTCTGTTAGGCTTCTATGAGTTGAGGTTGAAAGCAGGGTTTCGAACCCGAACCGAACCCTGAACCCGCTCCGGAGCAAGATTTTTGTTAAATTATGTGAACCCGAACCCGAACCCATTCAAAACGCGGTTCAGGTTCAATTTTTAATATAGGAAATTTAGGAAGTTTGCGTAAGAAATTTCATATTTAGATTATTTTGGTTATTATTTGTTTCAGTAGAGAATAGTGAATAGTGAGAATTAAATGAAAATTTTTTTCCAAAATAAATACATATGTGTGTAACATAAATACGGTATTTAATGTAACATAAAAAAATAATGAATTCATAAAAAAAATTGTTTTTTTTTGTAACAAATTTGAACCCGAACCCAAGCCCGAAACGAACCCGAACCCACTAAATTTTAATGTATTGAACCCGAACCTGAACCTGCACCCAAATTTTTCTGGGTTCGAAACACTGGTTGAAAGTAATACGAAGTGAAATTCTCATATATTAGCTTAGCGAAATACGCTATTCAAAGATTAGGTTGCTTAGGACGTTGTCTTAAGTTTTTCAATAGCAAACAGTTCTTTTGGTCTACAAGTCTTATATACGTCACTGCAAGGAGCATTGTTCTCACATATGGGATGCAGCGTACATGACTAGTTTAAAGTGTCTGGATGCCGTCCAACTGGATGCCGTATCTTGCCGTTGCCGTACCAACATAGAAAAAATGTTGCTGATTTTACCATTTTTTACAAGTATATTATTATTATGGATGAATGTACTTCTAAGGCGATCAAATCGATTTTGCCTGAACCTGCAAATTTTTAGCATCATACCAGAGCGGCAATAGCGGCCCATCTTATTGCCGTTCATATAACAAAGTGTAGAACTGTAACCTTTTAGCGGGACTTTTTTAACAGAGTGTCGCATCTTTGGAATTCCTTACCTACGTGGGTGTTCCCTGCTAATTTTGATACCCAAAATTTTAAAATTAATGTTCACAAATTTCTCAGAGAAACAGTAGGTTGGATTGGCATGGTATCTTCGGATATTCAGAGTCGTTAATTTATAATTTATTATAATTAACCCTAAACATACCTAACTTTAAATAAAAAAAAAAGGTCGCCTCAAACTGATGTTGCTAATAGTGACGCTCTATCCACAGATGCCAAGTTATCTACATCAATTGAAGTCTGTGAACTTCCCGATAACTCTAACTCGACGGATTCAAACTTCTGAAAATCAAGTACTACTTAATGTCGGTAGTGAACCCACCGTTATAACAGTAACAGAAAAACAGTATTGAGCGTCACAGTTCGAACTCGGCACCAGGTTTTTCAAATACATTAGCCATAGAAACAGAAGAAACCCAACTGGAAAAACTTCAAAACTATTCCGAGTTAGTTAGGTTTTTCAAAAACATTAGCCATAGAAACAGGAGAAACACAACTGGAACAATTTCAAAACTATTCCGGGTTAGTAACTCTAAGTCAGTGATGATCCCGTACACTCCAAACCAAATCCTTTTTCTATGATTTTGAAAAACTGACATGCTTACTGATTATTGTAAGGGAACCGCATTTAGATTGCTCTTTAGCATGCCCAACGATAAGTGATATCTACTACCGTAGACAAATCAAAAAGCAACTCGATAGTAAAAGGTTCTTCAAGAATGCGAAGAAAACACAAACCGATTCGGTTTGGCAGGAACACGAGCCAGTTCATAGATCTTACCAATATAAGTTGGAAAAAAACCTATGTATGGAAGCACTACTATACTGAAATACAGGCAACTGAAGTATCATAAAGTATTTGAAAGAGATCTTTATATTTGTACGGATAGTCTGTTGCAATTAAGGTTCCACAGTCAAGTCAAACCATATCGAAAGTAATACGGGACTGTCTGTTATTTCTTAACGAGATTATTGATCAGGTTAAAATTCATCTCGTCCAAATTCCTTCGCTATTACTGGGAATCTGAAGACCGATTAACTTGCTTTACAAAGCCTGTCTTGTGTTACCTCGCATGAAATAACGGTTCATTGGATGGTATGCACACAAATGAAGATGGTCAAATGTCAGCTTATGTGTAAACCAGGTAGAATTACCCGGAATAAGACCGTTCGAGGACTGACCATTGACCAACAAATATCGACAAATCGTTGACATGGATTATTCGAAAACAAGAGAGTACACTGTGATACCCCTTACATAATTATTATCCCATTTGTTGCAATGACCACAAAGTAGGAGTCCACCTGCTTTGTTTCTCGCATAGTCTGGCTTAAGCTAGAAGAAAGCATCTAGGTGCACACACTTTATAGGATTTAGCAGACGAAAGTACTATGAACGTGAGGGGAATTTGTCATTCTTAAGCAAATCAAAAAACATCTGCATTAACCTTTAGATCGCAACGAAGTGTTAAAATGGTTGCACTAGGTGGGACCAAAGTTCTATAAACTAGAAATTTCACCAATAGGTGAATGCAAAATATTCGTTTATTGGGTGTCACAGTTTCAAATGACCTACTCTGGAACTATCATGTAACGGCGATGGCAAAAACCGCGTCTAGAAAACTCGGGGTCCTAAATAGGTGCAAAAAATTTTTCACTCCATACCAATTGCTCCATGTTTATATGTCCTATATATTTGTCCCTATATGGAGTACTAGTGTACTATGTTTGGGGTGCTGCTTCTGTTTCCATCTTGGCCCTCTTGGACTCTGTTCAAAAGCGGGTTACACGAATTGTGGATGATCGAGATTTGACATCAAAACTTGATTCCCTACATCGTTGCACTGTTGCTGATCTCGTTGTTTTTTACAAATATCATCAACAGTGCTCAAATAAAATCAGCAGCATCATGCCTCCAACTTATTCTTACCACCGTTTCACTCGGCAATCGGCTAGCGCAAGCAGTCCAACGGTCAAGATCCCGCGCTGTTATACTGGCAGATCGCAGAAAGACTTCTTTGTCCGAACTGCATACAAATCGAATAGTTTGCCGAAATCCATAGTCTCAGGTGGTTTCAATCCGCAGAGGTTTAAAAAAAGCGTTCATCAACACCTTAGAGCGCAAGTTGTTGTGGGACCTAGGTATTAAAAGGTATTTATTACGTTGTTGTGACACACATGGTAAACCCTATAACACAACACTTAAAAAAAAAGAAAGTGAAATGTAATGGAAAAACCTCAAAAGACACAAAAATGCAAGGTTGGTAGTTATCAAAATTTTAATGAAAAACACTTTATCTACCGGCAAATCGAACCCGTGACCTCTGAGTTACTTAACCAAGACTACTCAACATTCCAAGATCGACTTGATAACAAAACGAAAAATTATCAGCGACTTCCTTCGCGGCTTGGAATTCTAACACTTTAAACAGGTTATACAGCCTAGACATAAAGAAGTTGGTATAACCTACAGGATCGACTAACAGAAGGATCCAAAAGTCTCGTTTAATTAATAATTTGTATGGCCATTATCTTGACAACATCATCAATGTTTGTTTTATTTTTAATTTCGGACCACATGACACTAGACTCTAAACAGACGGTTGATTATCGTGTTTGGGATACATCGATGGGCGAATGAAGCATTTCAACCATAAAAAACAGATGGATGAGCTGGATTAGAATGAAATTGTGTAGCATTCTTTAGATAAATAGTTTAGACGAAGGAATAAATATAACACGCTCAACAGTTTCTAGTTTTTTTTTTATAAAAAGTGTTGTGTAGTAGGAATTACAAAATGTATCACAACAACACCTAGATACCTTTTAAAGCCTAGGCCAACAACACATGCGTCTTGAGGTGTTGGTGGACGCTTTTTTAAATCTTTGTGGATTGAAGGCACTCGAGACTATTTGTTCGGGCAAAGCATTTCATTTGTACGATATACGCACAAAGAAATCCCTTTGCATTTTATTTCTATGACATTGAGTAATCTCGACAGTTTGACTGTTTGATAAACCGATTGACGAGTTAAACGGGGAAAAACATATGTTTGAGGCATTATGGACCTGCTTTCATCCGAGCACTGCTGGTGACGATATTCATAAAAAACAACGAGATCAGCAACAGTGCAACGATGTTGTAGGAAATCAAGATTTAATGTTAAATTTCGATCACCAAGAATTCGTATAGCACGCTTTTGGACAAAGTCCGAAAGAGCTAGAATGGTAACAGATGCAGCGTCCCAAACTTGACATCAATACTCCATACAAGGACGAATATAGGACATAAATGTGGCGTAATTGATGCGAAGTAAAATATTTTTTACATCTATTGAGGAGGCAGAGTTTTCTTGACGCGCTCTTTGCCATTGCCATTATATGATCGTTCTAGAGTAAGTCATTGGAAATTGTGACTCCCAATAAACGAATGCCTTCACATTCCTCTATTTGGTCGTCACACATATGAATTGAAAAATCGTTGGGAAACTCGGTCTTTGATCTGGAAACAATCAGTAGCTGTGTTTTGGTGGAATTGAAATTGACCAAATTTTTGTCACACCGATAGGCGACTTTTTTTAGGTTCTCGTTTACATTTATGGCAGCGTCTCACCGGGCGGGATTTATGCGTTCATGCATTTTACCCTTTGAAGATAGGGGGACAAATGACTTGTGCAGTGTACTATCATCTGCAAAACTATTTATTGGGTTACTGATGATTTACAACAGTTCGTTGATATAAATTAAAAATAAAGTGGGAGATAAAACTGAGCCTTGGGGTACACCAGCGGTTATTAATTTAGACTCAGAAGGAAAGCCATCTATAGATACCGAGATGTATCGGTTAGACAGAATATTTTGAATCAACTTCACGACTGCGGGATGAAAACCATACGCAACGAGCTTGTTGATCAAGTTGGCATGCCAGATTCGATCAATTTGAAGTTGAAAGAAAATTCCATCAGTTGAAAAAAGTTCAGTTTCGATCATTTTTTATCTTTTAATATTTATCGAATTTTTATTTTCAACGAAATTTATGTAATTGATGTAAACTATTTCTATTCTTTAATTTAAGTTCAATAATTTTTTGTTGTCTTAAATTGATATTTATATAGTTTCGCATTTAAAGATTTTTAACCTTTACGAACAGGAAAAAATTCTTAATTATTTTTAAAATAATTCTGAAAATGTATTTTTGGCAAAGTGTCAAAGTTTAATCATTACCAAACTTAATTTGTTGTATCTTTGCAACTTTGATTACTATAATCGAATTAATCACCATTCATTCTTTCACACGCACCCGTCTAAGTATGTATTTAGAAATATAATTTTTGGCAATTCGACTACAAAAAAAAATTGCATTTTACTTTCTAAAACATGTAATCTTAAATGTTATCAATGTCTATAAACAATAAACAACAATGTTACAATATTATTTTATACAAATTAATATTGTTACTTACCATGTATGTGGCTGAAACTTTGTCTTGTGCTTTGATGAATGCATCGTAATCTGCTAATGTGAAAAAGCGATCATGCTTTAATATTACATCAGAAAGATCACGGAATTCATTTGGATTAGCTGGACTAAAGAAACCTCCTGATATTTGATCAATACATTGTTTAATTTCTGGATTTTTGTTGTAATAGTCATATGCATTATAGCCACTACGTTTTAGAGCTTCGACTTCCTCCACTGTCATACCAAAGATAAATATATTTTCATTGCCCATTTCTTCGGCCATTTCTACATTAGCTCCATCAAGAGTACCAATTGTTAAAGCTCCATTCAATTGGAATTTCATATTACCAGTACCAGAAGCTTCTGTTCCAGCAGTTGATATTTGTTCCGATAAATCAGCTGCAGGCATAATCTTTTCAGCTAATGTAACACGATAATTTTCAAGATAAATAACTTTTAATTTATCTGCAACAATTGGATCGTTGTTGACGACATTTGCAACAGAGCAAATAAGTTGGATAATTTTCTTAGCAATATAATATCCAGGAGCTGCCTTTCCTCCAATCATAATTGTACGTGGTACAAATTTAGCTGTAGGATCTCGTTTAATTCGATTATATAATGTTATTATATGAAGACAATTCAATAATTGTCTTTTATATTCATGAATACGTTTTACTTGGATATCAAATATAGATGCCGGATTAACTTTTATACCGTAGTCTGATTCCAATTGTTGAGCTAATTTCAATTTATTTTCTTGCTTAACTTGAGCGACAGCACGTTGGAAATTTGGATCTTTAGCGAATTTTTTAAGACCAGCTAATTGATCTAAATGTGTAGGCCAAGTGTCACCAATTTTTTCACAAACTATATCAGACAATCCTGGATTGCATAATAATAACCAACGTCGTGGAGTTATACCGTTTGTTTTATTCTGGAATTTATCAGGCGTCAATTCGTAGAAATCTTTGAAAATATCTTGCTTAATAATTTCAGAATGAATGAATGCTACACCATTCACCACATGCGATCCAACAATTGCCAAATAAGCCATATTAACTCGTTTATCACCATCTTCTTCAACCAATGACATTCTCTTCAAACGATCAAAATCTCCAGGATATTTCTTTTCAACTTGTTTTAAATGCAAGAAGTTGATATGATAAATGATTTCCAGATGACGTGGTAAAATTGAAGCCAACAAAGAAACCGGCCAGCGTTCTAAAGCTTCTGGTAGCACGGTGTGGTTGGTATAAGCGCATGTACGAACACATATATCCCAAGCTTCATCCCATGATAATCTTTCTATATCAATCAAAACTCGCATCAATTCTGGAATAGCCATTGCAGGATGGGTGTCGTTTAATTGAATAGCAACTTTATCTGGAAATTCAGCGAGCGATGTACGAACACTTTGATTTTTACCAGAAGGAGCTTTGTAACGACGTACGATGTCTTGTAATGTTGCAGCTGTCATAAAATATTCTTGTTTCAAACGAAGTTCTTTTCCTTCAAAAATGTTATCATTTGGATAAAGAACACGAGTTATGTTTTCAGCTAAATTACGATCACAAACAGCTTGAATATAATCTCCATCATTGACTGAAAATTAATATTTATTTTAATATGATTCGTTTACGTTCAAAAATATACTTACAGAATTTTAAATTGAAATCAATAGGTGCTTTAGCTGACCATAAACGAAGTGTATTGACAATATTATTATTGTATCCCGGTACTGGATTGTCATATGGCATGGCAAATATAACTTGTGTGTCTACCCATTTCTTTCCTTCGGGTGTGTCAATCACACGACCATAAAAGTTGACCGGCAGCATATATTCAGGACGTGCTTTTTCCCAAGGATTTCCATAACGTAACCAATCATCAGGTTCTTCAATTTGTTCTCCATTACGGATTTTTTGTGCGAAAATACCATACTCATAACGAAGACCATATCCATAAGCAGCTAAACCTAGAGTAGCCATAGAATCTAAAAAGCATGCAGCAAGACGACCAAGCCCACCATTTCCTAAGCCAGCATCTTCTTCCATTGTTTCAAGTTCTTCAATATCTAAACCAATTTGATACATAGCTTCATCGCACGCACCTTGAATTCCTAGATTAATCATTGTGTTTGTTAGGGACCTGCCCATATAATATTCCAATGAAAGATAGTAGACACGCTAAAAAAAACATCAAATTCAATTCTATAATCATAATTTAATAGAAATTTTATCTTTAATGAATCGAATAATTTTCTTTATAAACCGAAAGTTTTTAGAGGTCATTGAATGTAATAATGCATTTGAAATATAATAAATAATGAAGGACAGTGTTAAGTAATAACTAGATGTTATAAATATGTATCATGGAATTAAAATCAAAAACAATAAAGTCATTTCAAAGTCACAAAAACATAAATATTATTCAATCATCTTATTATTTAATAATGTAAGATTGATATGATTTAATTAAACGAACAAAAAACTGATAAAGTAGTACAGGATAGGAAAATAAAGAATAATATAGATTAAACCAAATAGTAGACGTTTAATTCAATTACCTATTTCAATTTAATTCGAAGTTGTTTTCAGAAAGAATATGTCATGCATAGGTTTTTGATAATTTTAAAAATAGATTCTATATTTAATAAGAATTGTATCTTAAATTTTGACAAAAAACAGTAACATTTGAACTCAACTGTGGCTGATAAGCTTAATAGCTTTGTCCAAACGCTTGCAGATTATATACAACAATTACAAAGTTTAGATATAATCTTAATCGCTTTTAGAAATAATTATATAACTGTAAGAGCATCCTAACAGGGTATCTGCGAGACGATGCGTGATCTAAAATAAGATTAAATGTGTACACCAATTGATTTCGAGAATATTCTGGCGCTTGATCGAATATAATTAGTTGTTTTTCTTCAGAGATCATAACAATAAAACAAATAAAATAACAAATTAAATGTAGTATCATCGTAGGTTATCAGTTAATGAGTCATTTATATAGATAAAACATTTTCAGTCAATAATGCACGGTTATTTATAAAACAGTCGAGTTGGTGATAAAAAACCATGCTTTAAATAAAAAATACTATGTCAATCATGACTTGCGTGATTGCCAACAATCATTTTAAATTGGTGAACAAATTTGCGAAAATAAAATTTAACATTAAAACAAGATTTACACAAACAAACCAAAAGAAAACACATATTATAAAGCCACACATAATTATTACTTTTTTATCTGGTTTTACGATACACATGGTAAAACACCGAAAGTAATTGCTGTTCAAATTTATTATAAGTTCAAAATTCTGTAATTTTATTAATTGCCAATTGAATATTTTCGAAATATATAATTCGGGTAATAATAACGTAAAAATAACCATAACCGTTTTATTGGTGACCCCGATGTGGTTGATGTTTATAAACCATTTGATTTTCATGTCTCCATATTTTAGAAGGTGGATTCGAACCGTGCTTACAATCAAATAGCCGTTTCTTTTGAAGACGTTGTATGGATTACAGAATGCTGTTGAAACTATCAAGCCCTTAATGGATGAAGAACAAAAAGTTTTAACTTTTATGCGTATTATAAATAGGATTCAACATCAAGACCACTTAAGATTGCTGTTACAGAGATATTCGATTTTTTGGTGTAACATGAAAAGCGAAAACAACCTCCATATGCATTTTTGGCATTTTCAAATTTTCTAATTTTCTGCTACTTTACCTAGGGAAACTTCAAATTTTATTTTCTTATTTTCCAGTTATTTAAATTTTCTATTTCTCCAATTTCCATGATTAAATTTTAGTTGTAACATTTTCCTCATTTTCAATTTTCCTATTCTGAATTTCCTATTCTGAATTACTTCTGAATTTCCCAATTTTTTTATTTTCCTTTTTCGAATATATGATTTTTTTTATAGTTCGGTTAATCACTTAGGTATAAGCCCCCGCTTGATGCACGTGTTAACTGTTAACCATAGGAAAGGAAAGTTAACAGTTTGATATTTAAGGATTTGGGATTGGACTGAAGCGATAGTGTTAATGTATTGCACATTTAAAAGCTTGGGGATTGTACGTAGCAGGGAAAACATTTTTTGGTAATCGATTCCACCAGTATACGGAACGTGAAAGAAAGGAGTTATTATACCTAGATGTTCTCACATATTAGACCTCCAACGAAACAAAGTCATTGGTACACCAATTTTGCCACGGAAGAATATGATCACTCCATTTCAGTTTGTGATTGATATTAGTACCCAATAGTTTAAGTGCAGGTGAGTTTAATAATGGTTTTCTGGAAAACACAAAAAAATAACACAGAAAAATATCAAATAAATGGAAATAAATTTTAAACTGAATTACACTTTGGGTTATGAGACATGTTTTACCAAATTTATAAATTCGAACTAGAAACTGATCCTGAAATCGAATCTCTGTCACAAAATAAAAAATATAGGTAAGGCAATAGTGAATTTAAAAAACAACATTTTGTGATTTTAGTTTCTGTAACGCTGCTGACATTCTAAGTAAATAATACGCAATTGTCAGGGACGCAGTTAACGTTGCTTTAACGATTCTCAAACTAAAGACTTGCTCCAAGTAAAATTCATCTCGAATTGTAAGATAATACAGATGAGAGGAACTTGTGACATCTTACATTTCTCCGTGGAATATATATAGCACAACATACACATGAAAACCAATAACATATTCAATGAAAGATATGTCGACTCAAAACATCGCTAAAATCTGTGTCTTCATAATAAATGCCGAGTTTTAACAAGTCTCAGTTAATTACAACATCATGGTTTTCAGCTCAAATCTTTTAATTTGGGAGTTGCTGGCTAATTTATTAAGTAAATATTCGAACTCAGTCAAATTAATCAAGTAAAAATGCTCTCGTGGAAAGATTCAATCAACATCTGAAAAGTTAAGACGTTCTTTAAAGCTCTTGGTAACTGGATGTGAAGTTGCATCTTATTGACGCCATTGGTTAACCAAACATAAAGCATCCAATTATTATGTCCAACATTTATCAATTATGTTACGATAAGGATCTCTATTAACAGTTACCGTAACTCTATATTTAAGTATCATCAAACAAATACAGAAAATTTGACCATCCATACTGATTAGGTAACTGATGAATAATTTGTGGCTTTTCTCGTACCCAGAGTTATATTTTGATTATTTACGTATTCATACGTGGAATTGGACTCATAACTCGATATGATTTTTTATGTATTTATTTTTTTACATGACGCTAATTGTTATTTTTATGTGAATTTAATAATTTATACTATGAAGGATTCTATAGATTATTGTTGATGTTGATGAAACATTGGTACATGGTCTAGGTTTATAGTGTCTCAAAATTCAGGAGAGGTAAACGAATGGTTAAAAACGAGCATTTTTGCACTATTTGCAACAACAAAAAGTTTAAAAAGAGCTTTCATTATTCCCATTCACAAAAACGGTGATAAGATATCAGTCGAAAATAGATAATTAATATTTCTATATATATCTGGCTTCTTTAGGGAGGCTAGGTTTGGATTTAGAGAAAATTATGATACAGAAAACGCATTAGTAATATTTCTAAATTGAATTTTCTAGTATAAATAAGGACAACTTCACTGCAAGTCTCTTTTTCCATTTCACTCAGGCGTTTGGTATAGTCGATTATGAACTTCTTCTTGATTAACTCCATAGGATTGGCTTTTGTGGATGCATCAATTCCTGCTTTCGATCAAACCTTTCTATTAGACAACAAGCTGTGATCATTCGATCGAGTGATAGCTCCTTTGGCAGCCTCTCAACTGGAGTTCTCCCTGGTTCAGTACTAGGGAGTATTTTATTCTTAAATAATATATATAACCACAACTTGAACATTATTCTCCATAGGCTACAATAGCGACTTAAAATAAGCACTTGGTTTGTCTTTCATTTTATGGCACTATTCTAAGTGACAAACCCAAAGTCATAATCTTTGAAGCAAAAATATTGCTAATACCGTCGTCTACCATCAAGAGCTATGTCGAGGGATTACATGTAATGATTTCTGCACAGTTAACGACGCAGTTAACACCTTCAAATAATTGGATAAAACGATTGATAATCAGCTCAAGTGGAAATTCCGTATTGATTTGATCAAAAGCTATCTACTCTGTGCAATTAGGAAGATGCAAATTTTAAGATCAGTATGCTCATACATAATTTTAAAATGGGTTACCATGCCCTAGTTGGCTCAAAACTTCAAAACCGTCGGGATCCGCATATATTAATCATCTTTTCGATTATTAGAGTTCATAAGCATGTAGTCAAATTTATATATGGCACACAAAATGCAACGGGTGTGTTATACTAGCGAATATTTTTTTTTGTATCAGTATTCAAATTATTTTTCACATTCAGTAAAAACAGAAACCTTACAATGGTTACAGCATACACTATTAGACAAAGAAATTTCTCGGCAGCACCTAGAGCATTGATCGCAAATACGTGTCACGCATGCCAGAATTGACACGTTTAAAAATATACCCGGCCGCTTTTTAAAACAAAGTCATAAAAAAGAAAATTTTAAATTTTTTAAAAACACAAAATATGGCTGTAAACTAATAAAATTAACAACTTTTAAATTCCAAGACAATAGATATTTTTCTGATCAGTTTCGTTTTTTTTCTGGTTAAATTTCGATGATTCTGTAAATTAAACACACAAATGTCTTGTTGAATTGTAAACGAATTTTAATTAAATTTATACTGTTGTTTGTAAAGTCAACACTTTTGGAAGAAATAGTTTTATCATCTATAGTTTTTTTAAATGAAATACTGGGTATTAAAGGAGGAATGCTCTTTTTCTAAATGTTAATTGCTGTTACTTTGAAAATGATGTCGTCTTAGTTGCCCAAAGGTGATTGAGTATTTTTGAAGTAGTTTTTTGTCGATCACTTTCATGTTTTGAATAAGTTTAAAAAAAAGAGAGATGAAATTGGAGAAACAAGTTTTAGGGGTTTTAGTTACTATTGCTTGAGCAATGCTGTAAAAAGTAAATTAAATAGGTTTTTCAAAAAGCTAATGCTGCATTTTATAATCTATTTTAATAATTTGGCTGTCATTTCTGTCATTAAAAATATAAAAACTTAATTATGCTCGATTATATTAAACTAAAATCACCAATATTTCGCTTGAACTTAGAAGTTTCCACAGCAAAACGATTGTTGGTTTTTAAAAATTTGATTCGAATTGTTCTTCTATGATAATGATATTATTCCTTTAGGAGATATTCACTCTAAGAGAAAAAACAACATAATGATATGGACAGACCTTATGCTTCAATTATTGTACGTTAAATTCAACTATCTTACAATAAATTTGATGTCAGTCTCACGATTAAAAATAAAATTCATAGCTATCTTGGAAAAACTATAGAGTTGACCAATTTTTCAGATAAGATTTAAGGAGGCAATAAAACAGTAGGTAAAAATTACTTAATCTACTCAAAAAGTATAAATTTTGGCGTATGTGCTCTATTTCGTCGCAGAAGCAGTATCGTGTCAGTTTTATTTTTTGTTGAATTCTTTTTTAGACTTTTGAAATTTCCATGGAACACTGAAAATAATAAAAGTAACAGTTCCAAACATATTTAACGCATCTATTTGCTAGTATGTTTATCTATGTTATCCCTTTATGAGAAATGGTAAACTTTCGAAAAGTTTAAATTTTCTTAGTGGTTCGAAACTAAAAAAATGGGTGCCCAGAAAGCAGGACGACCAAATGATTTTTTAGTGGCGTTCATGCTCCATGTAGGTGCGTTGCTAAGATAATCAGCTTTGTATCAAATATGGTGAACCAAGGAGAGGTTTAATGGAGGAGAGAATGAGTAGAAAATTCGATTATCTGCTGCGATTCGAGCCTTTATATCTGTGAGAATGCTGTTGATTGAGTCAAGCATTGATCTTAAATATTAAAAAAATTTAACTTGATAAGCTTTGCTCGTAGCCCGATATGTTGAGAAGATTCTCAAAATAAGTGGCCCAAGTATCAAGATATTTTAAGGTCTACTTGAAGCTCCCATCTTCGTTTTGAATAGCAGTCGCTCTAGTTTGAGGTCCTTCCTTTAAGGTTTTAACCTGTTGAAGGAAGTTAAGCGATTGTTGTCCCTCCCTTATTAAAGCTTTCAATCTCCTCACACTTTCTCTTCCACCATTCTCTCTTCGTTCGTTTATATTTCTTTGTAACAACTTGTTTTGCCAGTTTATTTAGTTCTCTTTCGTGGAACTGGTGTTACGTCCTTAGAGATATTTCAGATAGCATTCTCTTTTGTACTGAATAGCGTCAACATATGCTTTATTCATCCAAGGTTTCTGAGAGTGGCTTTCTGGTCGGCCAAGTATTCACTCCAGCGCTTAAAACATCATCTTTGAGTAAATACCATGACTTAACTCTCCGACTCCAGAATTCCGGACCTGAACAAGTGAATTAACAAATTGGTCACGGATCATAAAAGAAATAAATGGAGAGAGCTAGTGAGTAAATCAAACCTGGGTTTGGGTACCAGTAAAAGTCTTTGGAAAGCCATTAAGAGCCTAACTCATCCTCGACAAATACAAAATAATTGCATGATCTCCTTCGACGATATCACAATTGAAAACCACAGGAAATGCGCAAAAAAATTTAACATTCAGTTTACAGAAAAGCAACGTAAACACGAGAAAGAGACCAGATCAGTGTTGCGACACATGCGCAAATTAACACTGACAACTTGGAGGATATCATATTTTCCGAAGAAGAGGTGGAGAATGCAATAAGGAAAATTAAGCCATCAAAAGCTATAGGACCCGACGGCATCTCAGCCATCATGCTCAAACACATCGGACCCAAAGGATTGAACTTCCCCACTACTACACTTAATACATCTTTAAATACTCTACAGATACCAAATATCTGGAAAACGGCCAGTTTCAGCCCGATTTTGAAACCAGGAAAACCTGAAGAAAAGGGAGAGTCTTACAGACCAATATCCATCCTTTAATCTGTCGCAAAACTTATCGAAGCACTTCTGCTCCCTCAGCTGACAAGATCCTGTAATTTGGCGCCACACCAACATGGCTTCCGGCGAGCACACAGTACAACCACCGCGCTACACAGAATACAAAACCAGATCAGTGATGGTCTGAATCAAAAACAACCATGCGCTCGAACAATTTTAGTTGCACTTGACCTATCAAAATCATTCGACACAGTGTCGCACGCTGCTCTATTGGATATTATCAATACTAATTTGCCAGGTTTAATAAAGCGATGGTTGTGCAATTACCTCAGAGGTCGCCAAAAATACGTTGAGTTCCGTAACTGCAAGTCCAAAATGAGAGTGCTAAGACAAGGCGTTCCTCAAGGCGGAGTTCACTCACCGTCATTATTCAATATCTTCCTAAGCAGTTTGCCTACCCCACCAGAAGGAAAAACCATCACGTCATATGCAGACGAATGCACAGTGCTTGCAACAGGAAATAACCTGCAATAACTCACAAATATCCTGAATACCTACTTTTATATTCTGAATGATTGGTTTAAAACCAGAAAACTAAAACTTTCCAGTTTCCACTGAAAAGTCCACTTCTACACTTTTCACCACATGGACGAAGGAGAGAAATTCAACACTAAGCATCTGCATAAACAACATACTTATTCCTACAGTTAAAAATCCGAGACTCTTGGGCGTAACATTCGACCCACTGCTTAAATTCAATGCTCTGCACAACAAATAAACTCTAGATTGAAAAACAGGAATAACGCATTAAAAGCGCTAGTGGGTAGTAGTTCATGGCGCAAAGATAAAAATACCATAACAACAACTTACAAGGCAATAGGAAGACCCATTATAAATTATGCTGCATGCATATGAACTCCCCAAGTTGCCAACACTCACTGGAATAAGTTACAAACATCACAAAATGCTACCTTGCGAACCGAAACCGGATGTCACTTGATGGCCCACCGAGATCACTTACACGAGGAATGTAACATATTGCTGGTCCGTGAACATAATAAAATGCTAACCAAACAATATCTATTGTCACAAAGAGCGACATCCTTGCAATGACAAAATAACTACGATCGAACTACCTAGAGACTTAAGGAGGATAGCAAGATGCTTTCTGCAAGATATCAGATATAGCCAGGTTACAACTACATGAACAGAATCGAACCTGAAATTATTGCGAAGTGTCCCGCATGTGAGGGCACGTCGTACGATGTAGATTGTATACCACCTATTCAATTCGATCACCTATTCACCTAAAAATATAACCAACCTGACGAAGGAAGATTTCTGGTACTGCCCAAGGGCAGTAGCAGAGTTCCTGAACTTGGACATGGAGCTGGAGGATTAGCACCAAACCCGTCGCTATAACAACAAGACTCGCTTTACTTTTTTGGGGGGGATTTGGGATCTGTAGGTTTTAATATAGCAGTTTTGGTAACTGATGTGATTAGATAATGGTCAGAATTGCCAATACTACCTTTTTGACATCGACACTCGTAATGTGTGGCATAGATGTGAAATAGAGATCTAGAAGAAAACTTTTATCACCGCCATTACGAGAAGTGAAAGTTGGGCTTTTTATAATTTACGTCAGGTCGTGCGATGAGGAAAATATTTGTTGTCGTCGTCGGTCGTCTTGGAAAATTCTAACCATGATTTGCTGTGGACGTTGAAGTCACCGGTAACGATAAACTCACAATTAGGAAATTTAGCTCTAATTTCGTTCACAACATTAGTCAGGAGATTAAAGATTAAAAAAATTGGGATTATGTTTGTTTGGGGACTGGTATAAAGCTATTGTGAAAAAATAAGTTTCAGGTAGACAAATGTTCAATACTACTGTGTTGTAACCATCAATATTTAGTTCAAAATTTGTAAAGCGTTTACAAGTAACACTCTTATGAATGTATGCACATACACCTTGATGAAGCTTAATTTAATAACGATTTCAAAGCTCTAATAATACAAAACAGGAGAAACAAACGGGTTAAAAGGAGTTCAAAGATTCTTAATTATTGTCTGAGCATTCGTTCGAACGCAAAACTAAAAACTTTACTAAAGTTCGAATAAAAACGTATGTACCAATTAGGGTTGCACCGATTAATCGGTATCAACATATTTGTTCAATTAATTGGCCGATTATCAAATTCTAAATTCTAAAACGTCATAATCATTAATCAACCATAGTTAATACAGTGCAAAATTAAGGACTGGGACATTTGTGGTTACGGAGAATGTGTTAAAAATATTGTTCTGAGTACTACAAAAATTTCATTTGTATATTAAAGTGTAACTCATTATGCCTTATCAATATCTTGTTCACTTTACATATCTTTAAATCTTTAAATCTCGAGTAAAAATTTATTTTACCTCCTGTAGACTAAATATATAGAACTGTGACCATTAGATTCTTCACTATACAGAGTTACTATACTAAATTAGTACCAATTTTAGATAATATTTCAAAAACCGTTTCAAAATTACAAACCCATGTGTTCCTTACTGTAACCCATTACTGAACTTCTTTCGTTGACTGTTTTAACAATTTTATTGGCTTATTGAGCAATTTATTAATATTACGAATATTTTTGTAATATTAATAAAATGATCATTGAGCCAACGAAAGTAGTTCAATAATTGCTATTTATGTTTATAACGAACAGTTTATCGTTTTTTCAGTAGATGACTGATGAAAGGCTTGTAAAATACAAATTTTTTGACCCATTGGACATCGTTTACATACTACATTAAAATAGAAAATATTAGGCAAATGACTTTGTCTAATAGAACAGCTTATATCTCCTAAAATAATAATTGTAATGAATAATAAAAGAAACACCGCTAGACTTCAGCATAGAGCAAACAATTTAACTTAATTTCAATATTATTTTTTAATTCGAAAGCTCTTTGAGCGTCTTCAAAGAGTTTTCTAAATATGTGTTCGATCTAGAAATCGCCGAGTGAAAGCTTCGACAAAGGTGGTTGGTTATACTCTATAGTCTATATACAATACATATTTGGCATATTAAAAAAAAATTTTAAAATGCATAGTATGACCAATAATCGGCAGTCGATTAATCGCTATTCGGCCGTTTTGCTTGTCAGTACAACCCTAGTACAAAATTTTATTAAAGTCGGATCGGAGGACTATTTAACTTAAAAACATATTCTGTTCGGGATACCACCCACCAGATGGCCTCAAAGGCAACCAATCCATGAATTCTCATATAAGTTCGAACTATCATCTATACTTTCGTCAAATTGGCTTAATAGCTCCAGATTGGAGGGTAAACTTAACTTAATCGATGATCCAAAAAACATGTTTGCACGATTATGTATAGATTGGCGTTCCTTCATTGCAAATATATTCAATCATTTGATCTTTAAACGCCTTGAATAATAAAATAATTTTCATACAAGTGAAAACTGGCAAGTCTATAACTTCCCTTAAAGAGTTATCTAAACTCTAATTCCACGAAAAGAAATTAAAACAAAACATAATGATTTATGATCTGACTAAGTCTAAATCCATTCTACTTTACCTCCTATTGCAAATTGGTAACGAGGTCAAACGGGTCATGAGATTTAACAATTTCAATTGAAAAAAATATTGAAATTGAAAAACATATTATTTTTCTTATTAAAAAATTAAAGCTATTTTTAAGATTATTAAAAAACAAATATTATTTTTACTTTTGTATAGTCAAGAAACATGAATTTTTCTTATTGATAAGATCAAAATATGGTACAATCCTATTTTATCCCCGTTAATAAAAAGTAGATTTTTTGATAAATAGAAAGATTAGGTCCTCTGCATCCTTATTATGAAAAAAAAAAACTTGCGGTAATAAGGAGGTCAAAAGTTATAAAGGATCAAACTTTCAATTTTACCTTGGTGAACAGGGTTATATAATTATTCGTTTTTATTTTGATTTTATTTGACTCGCTTCTGTGACTTTGCAGACCTTCGATCAAAAATTTAAAAAAATTAACATTTTATTAACGGGGATAAAATAGGAAAATGCCCAAAATATTAATGCATCGTTCTTATCCAAAATCATTTTTCGGTTTCCATCTATTATACATACATTCATATGTTTAACGTTAATTTAATAGAAATATGTGTTTCTTATCAATTGACAGCAAAATAGATTAATTTAAAGTGATTCCATTCCATTCTAGATTGAAAATAAATTTATCGCAATTGTTTTTTTATTTTTAAGAAAAATTTTGACGGATTATATGACCTCAAACGACCTTGGACAATATTTTAACAACTGCAACTACAGTTTGTATCATATATTTTCAATTTAATTGCAATTGAATTAATTAAAGTGTCAAAGATAAAAACAAATGTATCAAATTACAGTTAATCACAAAATAAAAATATACATTATTGAAACAAAATATTTACCTTTGGATCAATTTCATAATAATGTTGTTGAGTTCTAATCCACCGTGATACCAAATGGTCTTTTACACAATGTGCCAACGCAAAATAATAATCTCTAGTGGTTGCAACATTACGGTCCTTAACCAGAGTATAATGTAAATGGCGATTAAATCCTTTTTTAACCTCAGTTACACTTTCAACTTGTGCTATTCCTCGAACCGAAATTTGTTTACGTTTTTCAATATCAGACTGCGGTGTAGCCATTTTCTAATATAGTTTTTAAAATTTATTTAACACAAAACTACTTTAATATATGACACGGAAAATACAGTTAATTTTAAACACTTAAGTAAGTTACCGAAAAACAAACACTTTGAACCTCTTATAAAATATTAATATATTAATTTTACGAATCAACGAAAACTAGATGCGACCGTCATGAATTTTCGATCGCAAGTAAAATACGAAAATGATTTTTAATATCGTATCACCTTGTAAAAAGGTCGAGCATGCGTTAAATGAATTGAAAATTTTGACAAATGACATTTACGAAATTGTTTTGTTTTAGAGTGACATCTATTAAAAAAAGTTGGAGGCATTTTGATTTATTTAGTTATGATTTATGAAATACAAACAGTTAAAATTAGTACATTTTTTGTTACCAAAAAAAAAACAAAAATAAATGTTACATGTATATATGAAATATGAAATATCTCGGCAGTAAAGGCTGAAAACCACATACCACAGACACAGAAAATGCCATACAAAATTTACCGCAACAGAATTTTTTGCTGTCAAATTTGTATGAAAATCTGTTTCTCTTTCTGTTGTATATGAATGCCCGGGCCTAAGCTGATCCTAAATCTAAAGGTGATAATGGTAAATGTTTGCGATGTTTATGCTGTCATTGGAATAAAACAAATGAAGTATGTGATACCCGACCCTTATTTTATCTAGAGCTGTTTATATTCGGGTTTCGGGATTGAGTTAATTTAAATAATCCCATCTAAAAGCGACTGCATTCATTCTACCGTGTTTGTATATATCGGGTTGACATCGTCTGGCATACCCCCACATAATGGTAGGGTCACCACGTGCCCTCCTTTCAGAAGGTCAGTCCTCGTTTGGAGCAATCATGTCCTCTGTCCTCCTTTACGAAAAATGTCACACAATTTCGTGATTAACGAAAATAATTTATAATTGTTAGCGCAATGCAATGGTCATTAGGTTAAGTTAGTGATAGCAAAAAATTAAACAAAATAAAATTAATTTTTATTTTATCGAAAACAAGGTAATTACATAATGGGCATTTATTCTGTGGAAGCTTGACGGTGTCCTTTTTCTACGACCAAACTTAAAATAAATTTATTTTTTATTCATTTAATATTTTTTCATTTTAATTTAAATTAAAATAAATTTATGCAACCGATTAAAGATCTGGGTAGTGAAATCCGAAATTCTACGTTCACGCCGTGCTACCTGGGTAATGCTAACAGAATTAGGTTGGTGTAGTTGAGAGGTGCAGAGTAAATACTGCTTATACTCAATGATTCTGCACCATGGCGAGTCATTGGCGCCACAAAACTAACGCAACTCAAGCGTCTGTTCTCCATGTTAGGGGCGGCTTGGAGCGGGTGTCTGTCTTGGATCAAGCGGCTCGCTATATAAACGTGTAGCAAGCGTCTGTTCTCCATGTTAGGGGCGGTTTGTAGCGGGCGTCTGTCTTGGATCAAGCGGCTCGCTATATAAACATGTAAAAAGGTTGTTTCTGGTGACCTTAAGATGCAGAACGAACCCATTCACGAAAATTTGGGTTGGGCGAAGGGCTAACACCCCATTTCCGTAAAAAATTACTTGTCATGAATTCTGTACACAGGTCCTGGATTATCTCGGATTCATTATTAGAACGACCTCGGAAAGCGTACCCGGACTACGATTTAAAAATGGGAACCTGGAACGTGCTAAGCCTTAGAAGACCAGGAGATCTACTAAAACTTACAAACCAAATCAATAGCTATACACTGGATATAGTGGCGTTACAAGAACTAAGATGGCCAGGGAGTGGAATCCACGAAACAGCCAAGGGATACACTCTCTACTATTGCGGTCATGAAAACGGAGGAGAATTTGGAGTTGGCTTTCTCATACATCGTCGCGTGAATCAACATGTTATCGACTTTCGCCCAATTAATATGCGGATATGCACAATGAGAATCCGTACGCAAAAATTTAATGTAACGATCATCAATGTTCATGCACCTACTGAAGACAGAGCAGATGACATTAAAGACCTGTTCTTTCTAGAACTCGAAGAAGTCATCAATAACATCCCGCGACACGATATAAAAATCGTGGTAGGTGACTTCAATGCGCAAATTGGTAGAAGTGCAGAACTTGAAACACAAGTCGGCCCTAACAGCTTGCATCATGCTAGTAACAATAACGGCTTTCGCGCAGCTGAACTGGCTATGATGTATGATCTAGTAATTTCTAGCACTTTCTTCCCTCATAAGAGAATCCACAAAGCAACGTGGAAATCAAATGATGGAAGAACTGAAAATCAAATCGATCACGTCATGATTTCTAAGAGACACTCTACAAGTGTAACTGACGTTCGATCATACAGAGGTGCTGATATGGACACCGATCATATGCTTGTCATTTTCAAGTATAAGTGCAAATTATCATCTACATTTAATAGGCAAGCAAAAAAGACCGTGCGCTGGAATGTCGAAGCATTTAAACACCTGGAAACACTGAATAGATATCAGGAAATTGTAACGCAAAGCATAGAAGAGCATGACATCCCATCTGAGATGCCATAATGGCAAACGCTTCAATCAACCATCATATCCGCAGCACAAACTACAATCAGAAAACGACCACCGAAATCACGTAACGAATGGTTTGACGACGAGTGCCGCGAAAGCATTGAGCACAAACAAAAACTGCGAGAAAAATGGTTAACAAGAAACACCCGAAGCTCCCAAACTGATTATCTATGCGCCAGAAAAGCCTCAGCAAAACTCCTACGGAAAAAGAAACGCGAACACATGAAGAGCTGTATCGAAAACATCAACCAACATGCGGCTAATGGAAATTCGAAAGAGTGTTTTGCCAATGCGCGGAATCTGACCAAAGATTTCCACCCAAGATCTACAGCCATCAAAAATGGAAACAACGAGCTTACAACAAGTGAACGTGATGTGCTGGAAGTATGGCGATCCCACTTTCAAGACCTACTGAATAGGACGAATGAAGTTCATCCTATTCGAGCAATTGCTCCGTCAAGTGAGGAAATTTTTGTCCCTTACCCAACAATAGAAGAAGTGGAAGCTGCCATCAAAAAATTAAAAAATGGCAAATCACCAGGTATCGATGGAATCCCTGCAGAACTATTCAAGAATGGAGGAGCAGCTCTGGTCTCACGTATATATGATCTGATTCTTGCAATCTGGGACCAAGAAGAACTACCTGCTGAATGGAAAACAGCTCTCATTGTTCCGCTACATAAAAAAGGTGACCGCCTAAAGTGTGCGAATTATCGTGGAATCGCACTGTTGAACACTGCATATAAAATACTAGGTAATGTCGTACTCGCTCGGCTCATCCCGTTCGCCGAATCTATCATCGGCGACTATCAGTGTGGTTTTCGTCCCAACCGTTCAACCACAGATCAATGTTTTACCTTAAGGATGATTCTGGAAAAATGTTGGGAGTACAACATCACCATTCACCAGCTCTACGTTGATTTCAGGCAGGCATATGATAGCATCATCCGCGACAACCTCTGGTCTGCACTCATATTCCTTGGTATTCCAGCGAAACTTGTTGCTCTGTGCAAACTCACAACATCGGGATCAAACTGTAGAATAGTAATCGAGGGGTCAGTTTCTGACTCTTTTGATATAACATCAGGTGTTCGACAAGGTGATGCACTAGCGCCCGTACTATTTAATTTGGCGCTTGAGTACGCGATAAGAAAAAGCCGCATTGAGACACAAAACTGTA
This sequence comes from Diogma glabrata, assembly GCA_963693315.1. Classification (NCBI taxonomy): domain Eukaryota; kingdom Metazoa; phylum Arthropoda; class Insecta; order Diptera; family Cylindrotomidae; genus Diogma; species Diogma glabrata. The sequence continues at coordinate 78,645,033 of OY856186.1, read as the reverse complement.
TATTTAACAAATCTAGTCAAATTCTTGGCATTGCAGATGATATTGTGCTTCTCGGACGTAGAACAAGCGATATCAAGGATAGTCTCTCTCAGCTTGAAAGAAATGCTAAACGACTTGGATTATGCATTAACACCGGCAAGACTAAACTTTTAACAACATCCAGGAATATACCTCCCGGCAATCCGAATACTGGCGACTATGAAGTGGAACGTGTAGAAAACTTCAAATACCTTGGATCTGTAATAACATCGTCAAATGACATGCAGGCAGATATTAAAGCCCGTGTCTCAGCGGCATACAGAGTTTTCTACGCATACTCAAAACTTTTGCGATCCAAACATCTTTCGCTGTCGTGCAAACTCACACTTTACAAAGCATTAATTCGACCTGTGCTTACCTTTGGAAGCGAAAGCTGGACACTGACTTCCTCCGATTGTAGAATTCTATCAACATTCGAGAAGAAAGTCATACGAACAATTTATGGTCCATGTAAAGTTGCTGAAAATCAGTATAGAATCCGAATGAATCATGAAATCAGACAGCTTCTTGGAGGCTGCGATGTAATCGGATTCATCAAATCTAACCGGATTAGATGGTTTGGTCATGGAGAAAGGGCACCATTATATAGAATGATTAAAAAAACGTCCCAACAACAACCAGCTGGTGTTCGTCGAAGAGGAAGACCTAGACAACGCTGGCGTGATGACATCATCCAAGACCTTCGTGATATAGGATGTCGAAACTGGGGTCAACTGATCATGGAACGAGACGATTGGAAGCTGATTGCACAGACGGCAAAATCCCTCCATGGGATGTAAACGCCAGAGAGAGAGAGATTAAAGATCTATTATGGCATTTGCATTTATATGGGAGTAAAATGTGCAACGAAAGAAGATGGACGTGGATAAAACTCTCCGTCGTGATAAATATATATATATTTTTTTTACTTTAATAATTTACCATATTTAAAGTGTCTTATTACTCAAAAAGTTATCTAAAATGTGTTTCAAACCAAGTGCTTCAATAATATATAATATATGATATATAATAATATTGTTACGTTTTTCCAACCTTTCTTCGAATTGGCCTAACTCACAATTCGATAAACGTAATTCCCAATCTCTTTCTGAGTTCGATCACTGATTAGTTAGCACAAACACCAGGTTTTATTAAGTATTCAACACCTTAATTGTTTCACAACAACAGGAAAACAATACAGCAAACAATATTCTTGACTAGAATATTCTTCCAACAGCTTCGGTTGATTGTAGAAATTTCCAGTAATAGAACTTTTAAAATAATACACAAAATATTTCTACTCAATAAAACTTAAAACTTTATTCACAAATTTAAAGATCACTTTTATAATTTTAACTTCACTATCGCAGGTTTAAAATAAACTAATTAAAAACTACAAGAAGTAATTTTCTTATATACCTTTTGCAATACTTCTAGATAATTCGACATCACTTTCCAGAAACCTTGAGAAAATATTAGAATATTCGATTATTTCACGTTATGTTGTTTTGATTCATAAAATCGTTTATGTTGACCCTATTTCTAAGAAGAGACAACAACAACAATATTCATTTCATTCACTTTCTGTTGTTTTTTTTTTGTTGATTTTATTTTCCTGGAAGTGACCGTAATCGTCTAGATTTTTCTGTAATCGTAACAATACCCTCCACTTAAGCCTGTTCGTCCCGAACAGGATCTAGCTCTCCTTTGTATAAGGCCAATCTTTCCAAATGTACTACTTTCGCTTTGCCTCGATGGCCTTTCTTAATTCTATAAACCACGTCATTCAACTTTGTTATAATGTTGTAAGGTCCTTCCCATGCAGCTTGCAGTTTTGGTGATAACCCTCGTTTTCGTTGTGGGTTGTGTAGCCATACTAATTGTCCTTCTTCAAAACCTTTATTATTAGATCGTATATCATATCGGGCTTTCATTCTATCACTGGTCAGTTGTATCTTCTGCCGAACAAGCTTGTGAATATCCTCAAGGTTCTCCCGGATTCGGTTGACGTATTCTTGCGCAGACAATGATGTTGATGGTACCGCTCCAAATTTGAGGTCACCAGGAAGTCTTAAATCACTTCCAAAAATAGTTTGAGCTGGTGTCATGGTCGTGGTGTCATGAACTGCTGATCTGTATGCCATCAAAAATAAAGGAATGTGTTGATCCCAGTTACGTTGATTCTTACTGACCACTTTAGCTAGAAATTCCTCCAAAGTAGCATTGAATCTCTCAACCATCCCATCTGACTGTGGGTGTGAAGCTGTCGTCCTCGTTTCGTTAATCCCCAGCATTTGACAAATTTCCTGGAATACAGCTGACTCGAAGTTCCGTCCCTGATCGGTGTGGATCTCCATAGGAACTCCATAGCGGCTGATCCAATTATTTATCACAGCTTCAGCGATTGTGGTTGCTTCCTGGTTGGGAATCGCACACACTTCCGGCCACTTACTGAAGTAGTCCATGATCACAAGCACATATTTATTCTGATTATCAGTTGTTGGAAATGGTCCCGCTACATCCATTGCGATCCTTTCAAATGGAGCACCTACATTGTATTGCTTCATTTTTCCATGACTTCTTCGTGCGGGTCCTTTCACCGCCGCACATTTATCGCATTTTTGACACCACTCCACAATTGATTGCCGAGTCCCCGCCCAGTAAAACCGTTGTCGTATTTTTGCAAGAGTTTTATTGATCCCAAGATGACCTCCACTCGTTCCTTCGTGATACTCCTTTAGTACTGCTTCTATTTTCCTTTTTGGTACCACTGTAAGGGATTGCTTTATCTTGCCATCTGAGCTTTCCCATATTCTCTTTAGGCATCCATTCTCTAACTGGAGACTGTCCCATTGCACCCAGTACGCCTTCAAAGTTGGAGTTTTATCAGAAATTTCTCCCCATACTGGTTTGCAACCCTTTTCCTTGAACTCGATGATGGGTGCAAGATCCGGATCTTCTAATTGATCTTTCCTTATGGCTTCAGCAGTCCATTCATCGTCAGGTAGCACTTGTAGTAATCGGACATCGATGATGTTCTCCTTATTTTCTTGACGACTGCAATGCTTGCATTCAACTTGACAGGGTCGTCTCGATAATGCATCAGCGTTCCCATGTGCAGTACCCTTTCGATGTTCAATGTCCAAATCGTACGCCTGCAACCGTTCGATCCAACGTGCTACTTGTCCCTCTGGATTTTTGAACTGGAGTAGCCATCTTAGCGCACCATGGTCAGTTCTGAGATTAAATTTCTGACCATACAAGTATTTATGAAAATTTTTGACGCATTCCATAATGGCCAATAACTCCTTCCGGGTAACACAATAATTTCGCTCCGGCTTTGATAACATTTTGGAGAAATAAGCTATCACCTTTTCCTGACCATCTATATTCTGCGACAAGACTCCTCCTATACCTTCATTACTGGCATCAGTATCCAAAATAAACTGAACATTTGGTATAGGATAGGACAGAATTGGAGCCGTACATAATCTCTTTCGGAGCTCCACAAATGCTTGTTCTTGAGGTTCATTCCATTCAAATGCCTTATCTTTTCTGGTTAACTCATGCAGACTTTTGGCAACGTTGGCGAATCCTGGCACAAACCGTCTGTAATATGTGCACAATCCAAGGAAGCTTCGTAGTTCATGTAGGTTCTTTGGTCTTGGCCAGTTCATAACTGCTGCAATCTTGTCAGAATCTGTATGAATTCCCATTGCCGTAACCTTGTGTCCCAAATATTTTACTTCTTCCTTGAAAAGTGAACACTTTTTGGGACTTAACTTTAAACCGGCTGCTTGCAACCTTTCCAGTACCTCCGCCAAGTTCCTCAAGTGGTCATCAAAGTCTTTTCCCATGACGATGATGTCATCCAAATATACAAGGCATGTTTTCCAGTGCAAGCCTTTTAGTACCCGTTCCATTAATCTCTCGAAAGTTGCGGGCGCGTTGCATAACCCAAATGGCATGACATTAAATTGCCATAGTCCATTCCCTACACTGAACGCTGTTTTCTCCCGATCTTCATCCGCAACTTCAACCTGAAAGTAACCACTCTGCAGATGCAATGTTGAAAACAATTTTGAACCCGATAATGTATCCAGTGTATCATCAATCCTAGGCAATGGGTAGCTATCCTTCTTCGTAACTAGGTTTAGTTTCCTGTAGTCAACACAAAATCTCAAGCTCCCATCTTTCTTGCCAACTAACACCACAGGTGAGCTCCAGGGACTGTCTGAAGGCTCAATTACACCAGCTTCTTTCATATCTCTCACCATTTTATCAGCTTCCTCTCTTTTAGCTAATGGTAATCGTCTTGGTGCCTGGCGTATCGGTTTTTCTGCTCCAGTGTCAATACGATGTTTTACCAAATTGGTTCTGCCATTTCCTGCGGGTGTACTGCAGAATACAGAGTTGTGTCGCTCCAACAATTGACGTGCTGCTTTCTTCTGTTCTTCTGAAAGCCCTTCTGTCCATTTCTGCACAAGTTGCTCCATTTCTGCTTTTTGTTGTTTCGTGTTGACCGAGCTATTGATGTTTTTTTGCTCGCATTTTATTATTTTTGCTACCTCTTCGCATTGTCCTATGATTGATCCTTTTTTCATTGTTTTCTGCGTATCTGACAGATTTAAAACTCTTACTGGTATTTTGTAATCAGCATCCGATCTAACTAAAGTTTTCCCTATAACGAATTCTTTAAAATTTTGATGTTCTTTGTTGGCTTCTACAACCCACAACCTGGGTGACCCAGAACCTCCTTCCAATTTTCCCCAAATGATTGTTTCTGATTGGGGTGGCAGCTTTTCCCTGTGATCTAATATTATTCGACGAACACAATTTGAATCTTCACCATTAAATTGGAGTGGCAACTCAACATTTCCGTACGTGAGTACTCCTTTGCCAGCATCAATAACGAATCCATTTGGCCTCATGAAGTCCATTCCCAGGATTACTTCATCCACAATGTCAGCTACAACCACTTCATGTTGAAAGTGAGTATTCCCTATTTCAAAGTTGACCACTTTCTTTCCTTTAATACTTGCACTTTCACCAGTAGCTGTCTGCATTCGGTATCTTCCTGCTGGTTTTAGTTTCCCTTTCACAACATCAGTGCGGACAATTGTATTTGTTGCTCCCGTATCTAACGTGATGGCACAACTTTTTCCATCAATATTAGCCCTAACAGTAAGGCTGTCACCTCCCTTTGTCAATCTCGAAACATGGATGAAGGTTATGGGGCAATCGGTTGTGGGAGCCAGCTTACGCCCCTTTAGGCTGACTCGTTGTAGTTTAACTGATGCGGTGCTGCTCCATCGTCTTCCCTAGCTTTCTGCACCCGTTCTTCTGCTTGACGTCGCTGCAAAGGCGATGCTGATCTTGCTCGTTTCCTTCTGACATCTCTGCATTCCCTCGAAATATGACCCAACTTACCACATAACCAGCATCGGATTCTATTACTTCTGACACTCTCTCGTAGTCTTGGTTTATAACCGTTGTCATCAGCCAACTCCACCCGGCGTATTTTGATTGATGGTTTTATAATTGCTTGTGCAGTCTCATTTGTTAAGGCATAAGCAATAGTTTCTGCGAATGTTGCTTTTGGCGACAACATTACTGCTTTTCGTGTTTCTGGATCACGAATGCCATCAGTAAACGCCTCTATCTTCATCTTTTCCATAAAGTACGTCGGAGTATTTGAGTGAGCCAAATGTACTAGCCGTTCCACTGCCGAAGAATAGTCCTGAAGGCTTTCCCCGTTTCGTTGCAAGCGACCTTTTAACTCAATTCTGTATAATTCCTTTTTATGGTCGCTACCATATTTACGTTCCAATGCATTCATCACCTCAGCATAGCTTTTTCGCTCGTTTTCCGGCACTGCCTGTAATGCTTCAGCTGCTTCCCCCTTTAGAGCAACTATCAATGCAGCAAGACGATTTTCGGCGTTCCAAACATTTTGATCTGCTGCAGTCTCGAACTGGAACTTGAAAATACCGAAGGATGTTGTTCCATCGTACGATGGTGGTTTTAGTTTGATATTTGCTACTTGATGTACCACCTGGGGAGCAACTTTAGTCGTTTCAACATCCTGCAGCCGTTTTTCGAAATCATCAACTTTCGATAAAACCTTATGCTCAAAATCTTGAATTTCACTTTGAATCTTCTCGACCTTTCCATCAAACGCCGTCGAGATTTGGAGAAGTTTCTCATCCATAATTTGCTTGACTTCGTTGCGATTTAAAGCTAATTGCTGGCTGATTGTTTCACTAATTTCTTCTTTGTTAGCAGCCATTTGTTGATTGATGTTACTGATTTCTTCCTTAGTTGCAGCCATTTGTTGATTGATGTTACTACTTTGTTGATCAAATTTTTGATTCAGCTCGTCTTTATTGGCAACCATATTAGCGTTTACGGCAGCCAATTGCTGATTCTGTTGACTGATGTTCAAACTCATCTGTTGCATCATAGCCATTAACTGCGTAAAATCGAAATTTCCAGATGGCAATGAAGTTGTTGTTTCCGCAACAAAACTTTTCTCCTCATCAGCTGCCACTAGATCATTATTTGGACTAATCACTCCAAACTGGTAACTTTCCATAACTACTCCACTAGCTTCCATAGCTTCTCGAAGCCGTATCGTCAATTCAGTTTTATTGCCGGTTGTTGCCAATCCACGTTGTTCTAGTTCTTTCTTTAAATCAAGAACCTTCAAATCACTTAATAAAACCATCATTAACAGCTAACTAATCCGCCGATGTCACCAATGTTACGTTTTTCCAACCTTCCTTCGAATTGGCCTAACTCACAATTCGATAAACGTAATTCCCAATCTCTTTCTGAGTTCGATCACTGATTAGTTAGCACAAACACCAGGTTTTATTAAGTATTCAACACCTTAATTGTTTCACAACAACAGGAAAACAATACAGCAAACAATATTCTTGACTAGAATATTCTTCCAACAGCTTCCGAAACTCCAACGGTTGATTGTAGAAATTTCCAGTAATAGAACGTTTAAAATAATACACAAAATATTTCTGAGTTTTCTGCATAGGATCTTGATGAAACTTTGGCAAATGATACAGGTTCACTTTAAAATGGAAGATCTGGATTCATTTCAAATTTGGACAAAATGGCGGGGGGTCTCCCGAACACCTCTAAGTTTAAATCTTGAATAACTTCTGATCCCGGGCTATGATCTTATTGAAACTTAGTATATAAGGTTTTAGTACTGTTTCCAATATTTTTGCATACCAACTTCCGGTTTGTCACTTCCGGTTAAAAAGTTTTTTTTTCAGGTGTTTATCCCTACTGTAGCCTACAATTACCGATCGATTTTCATGAAACGTTGCGAAAAGCTTTTAAATAACATGAGAAAGATTTTATCAGCTTTTGGAGCACATTGGATAAAGGGTTGGGGGTTCCACCATACAACAGGTGGTTTTTTCCACAAAGTTTTTAAGTTTGTTGAGAGCATAAAACATTCGTTCGTGAATTAATTTTGATGACACTTTGGAAAAAGACGCAAACATGTATGACAAAGAACTGATTAGTTTTTGAGCGATAGTGAACAAAGTGGTGGGGGGTCCCTGGAGCACCTGTTTTTTTGAAAGCTCTATAACTTCTGTACCTGATAAGCGAATTGGATGAAACTTGGTACATGAGTATGTAGTACGGTTTACAATAGTTCTGCATCCCAACTTCCGGTTTTTCACTTCCGGTAAAAAAAATTTTTTTGTACTTTTTTGAAGTTTTTTCAGTGTCTTTATGCACACTACAGCCTACAATAATGAAGTGATTATGATGAAACTTATGGAATAGGGTTCTAATAAGTGTGAAAAGATAATTATCTTGTTTTGGAACACATTGATCAAAGTGGTGGGGGGTCTACCATACAAATGCTGACTTTTCACACTTTGTTTTTTAAGTTTGTTGGGAGCATACAGACTTCATTCATTAATTTATTTTAATGACACTTTACAAAAAGATGGAGACTTAAGTAACAAAGAACTGATTAGTTTTTGGATAATATTGGAATAAGTGGTGGGGGTCCTCCCGAACACCTGTTTAATGTGTCACACTTTTTTCAATGTTGTTGGGAGCACACAGCATTCGTTCGTTATCGAATTTTGATGAAACTTTGGAAAAAGATGCAAACATGTATGGCAAAGAACTGATTAGTTTTTGAGCGATAGTGAACAAAGTGGTGGGGGGTCCCTGGAGCACCTGTTTTTTTTAAAGATCTATAGCTTCTGTACCTGATAAGCGAATTGGATGAAACTTGGTACATGAGTATGTAGTACAGTTTACCATAGTTCTGCATCCCAACTTCCGGTTTTTTACTTCCGGTAAAAAAAATTTTTTTGTACTTTTTTGAAGTTTTTTCAGTGTCTTTATGCACACTACAGCCTACAATAATGAAGTGATTATGATAAAACTTATGGAAAGGTTTCAATTAGTGTAAGAAGATAATTATCATCTTTTGGGACACATTGATCAAACTGGGATCTACCATACAAATGCTGACTTTTCACACTTTGTTTTTTAAGTTTGTTGGGAGCATACAGATTTCATTCATTAATCAATTTTAATGGCACTTTGAAAAAAGATAAAGACTTTATTGACAAAGAATTGACTAGTTTTTGGACAATATTGGGATAAGTGGTGGGGTCCTCCCGAACAACTGTTTATTGTTTCAATGTTTGTTGGAAGCATACAACATTCGTTCGTTAAATAATTTTGATTACACTTTGCAAAAAGATGCAACATTGTATGGCAAGGAACTGATTAGTTTTTTTAGCGATAGTGAACAAAGTGGTAGGGGGTCCTCCAAGCACCTGTCATTTTGGAAGCTCAATAACTTCTGTACCTGATAATCGAGTTGGATGAAATTTGGTACATACACATTTAGTACGGTTTACAACAGTTCTGCATCCTAACTTCCGCTTTGTCACTTCCGATAAATTTTTTTTTACTTTTTCTCGTACAACAGAATTTATGTTTGTTGGGATACTACTGCCTGCTTTAATATTTTTATTATTAGAACTGCGAAGTCCATACTATTGGTTAGCTTTTAATTAAAGTATTTTAAGGATATTAGCTCATTATATATCCAGAAAACTATGTTTCCAGAGCTGTGGTGAAGTCAACCTATGCATCAGCGTCGCAATATTTTTTTTGTTGATTTTATTTTCCTGGAAGTGACCGTAATCGTCTAGATTTTTCTGTAATCGTAACAATATATAATAATGGTGGTATTTTAAAAATAATTTAATTTTTCTAATTAAAAGATTGAAAAAAATCAGGAAAATAATTTTTTTCTCATGAAATTCTCGTAATTTATGGTTTTCAATTCGATACAACATCGTTATGTCGTTGTTTATTTTATTACTTTTTTTCATTTAAAATTAAAATGAAATTAAACCGTAGTGATTTTAGTCGATGAAAATTATTAACATTTTTAAAAAGGTTATAGAATTTATCTGATTTTTGTAGTGTTAAATTAAGAAACGATCTAATCAACAAGTCGTGGTATATAATCCGTGTTCGATTTGACTGAAACAACTGAAGCAACTGAAAAATTAAATGCAATTGTTGTTGTTTTTTCGGTTGTCTCAGTCAAATCGAACGCACCTATAGTTGGGTATAATTATGTAAGAGGACACTCTTACATTAAAAAAAAACAAATATCAATTTTGTTGTAGTATTTCGAGAATATACATAAACATCTCCAATTGGAATTTCGTGTTTCTTGTTTTGATTAAAAAAAAAAATTTGTTTGTTGATTTAGAGAAAATAAAAAAATTTATCAAAATGCCATTACCAGGAATAAATGAATGTAAATAAAATGGAATATTTTAGTTTAAATTTCATAATAGAAATTAGAAATAAAGATACAAATTTCGTCAACTTGAAAAGGTGTCATGGCGTGTGAAATATTATTCTTAAAAAACATTGATAACATTTTTGTTTCTTAAAAAAACTGATGGTTTGATATCTTAGGTTCGCTATTCGAAAAAATTGAATTTTCATATATATATATATATATATATATATATATATATATATATATATATATATATATATATATATATTAGACTGGTCGTTAAAAACTAAATTTTCCGAGACGCCCCCTAGAAAAATTCTTTGTGGTCAAAAAACCACAACGGCATTATTTTTTTTTTTTTTAAATCAAAAGAACACGTGCCGCAAAATCGTTGAAGTTGATTTTTTAAAAAATTCGTAGATTTTTTCAAATATCTCATAAAATATGCAGATGTCAAAAAAAATCACATAACCATTTTTGTAGGAAATTTAATTCTCTACAAAAAAGGTCCACGTCATTTTTTCCCGAAAACGTATAGTTCTCATGATATTTTGGAAATGAACTTGTAAGTTTTCGTAATTTTTAAAAAACATAAAAAATAAAGATGACGAAAAACTCCTAATTTTCTTCTTATGCTATAGAATGAAATGTATAAAAAAATAATCGTGACAAAAAAAATCAAAATTAGTACTTTTTCGTCGAAATTTTCATCATTTGGTTTTACGAGTTTCGAAGAATTTCAAGTTTTATTTCAAAATATCATCAGAAATATAGGTTTTAGGAAAAAAATGTTATGGACCTTTTTTGTAGAGAATTAAATTTCCTGCAAAAATGATTATGTGATTTTTTTTTGACATCTGCATATTTTATGAGATATTAACAATTTTATCAAAAAATAAACTTCGATGATTTTGCGGCACGTGTTCTTTTCACTTAAAAAAAAAAAAAATAAAGCCGTTATGGTTTTTTGACCACAAAGAATTTTTCTGGGGGGCGTCTAGGAAAATTTAGTTTTTAACGACCAGTCTAGTGTGTATATATGTATGTATGTATGTGTACATGTATGTGTATATATATGTATATATGTATATATATGTGAGTACATGTGTATATATGTGTGTATGTACGTGTATATATGTGTGTATGTGTATGTATGTGCATGTGTATAGATGTGTATATATATATGACAATGGTGAATGGTCGTCTTATCAACACTTGTTATAAGTGACAGTGTGAATTTTAAACTAAATTAATCTCTTAAATGATAAATATATAAGTATAACTAAATGTAGTGAAAACATTAATTGTAATAATCAGTTTTATATCTAATATAATAGTTTTAAAGTGTTGGTTTTAATAACTAAACTCTAAGGTAAGATTGCTTTCAAAAATGGAAAGATGTGGGCGACCAAGATGTAATCTTCCCTAAATGTAAAATTTATTAACTCTGATTTTTACTAGAAGACTAAATAAAGGTGTTATTGTGCTATTCGATTTTGTGTAAAATTTAAACCTACTTAGAGCTTTAACTAGCGAAATTTAGTTATTATTTCAAATTCAGTTTAAAATTTCATTTGTTGACATAATTTTATGTGATAGATTTATCTCTTTCTATTTATCCAAACATTATCCATAAAATCCAATAAGATTTTTGAACGATATCAACGAGCAGGGTTAATTGTTTTTGTTAAATTAATTCTTGTGTTTCAAGAAAAATTTAAAACATTCTTGCGTTAATTATATTATATAAAATAATGTTTTATAAAATTTAAATAAATACATTTCAAATAAAAACATCAAGTGAAAGATAATATTTTTATCCAATTCAATCCCAATACTTTTTATATGAAATTCACTCAATTTTCAAAGGGGTTTTTTTGTTTTTTATATATATGTACATAATATAAATGTTTTTAACCATAAATAACCATAAATAATTTTAACCATAAATATAATAACATGAATTCAGATTGGAGAGTGCAGAGGACTACAATTTAGTCATCATCCTATTATACTAATAAATTACATGAATAACAGGTTTCTGACTGGAGATTGCAGGCGAGAAATTTTAGATACGGGATTGCTGATTGGCGATTGCAGATTATATGTATAAGTGATTGTCCTTGTGATTGTTTCCAAACAGTAGTAGCTAGATACGATTTGCCAGGTGTCTGTAACCGGGTCGTTCACTCCTAACTAACAATTACCTACCTATCCTTACCTATTGTTATATGTAAAACGACTGTAGGAAGTGGCCCGGCCGTAATCCGGGAGTCTCGCCTAGTGCTTGGTCCTACAGTCCAATCAATCAATCAATCAATTATGGCATTTGCATTTATATGGTATGGCCTATGTTCCTTCATTCTTTTATATTATTTATTTAGAAAAAATCAACAACATCGTATAAATTTCGTATAAAACAAATCGATTAGTGAAAAGTGAAAAGTCGTTGCAAAATTGTTACTAATACTTGTTTGGATCGGTTAAGACAGAAAAAAAAGAGTGTGCAAATTGAAATTTGAGATATAGTTCACACAAAACCAATTTTTGCGATTGAAATTAATTTTATTGAGTTCCCTTGAGTAGAATTTTTCTAAATGTAAATGTAAACACATGCTCCTAAAATGACTTAAAAAATGAAATGGCTAAAATGGAGTGAGTTTTGAAGGCCTAGGAGTAGTATGTCCTCCTTAGGAGAATTGAAAACGTGACAACCCTATATTACCATAGTACATAATTAAAAACATATGCACTATAGGTTTACACGAAAACATAGGACACTTTAAATTTTAAATTTACATATTGTGCTAAAATCCAGTAGAACATGCCTAAAAACATATCAACATATGAGTAGTGACGAAGAAAAACAAAACAAAAAAAACCCAACTCACTTCTGAAATCGATTCCTAACAAACACGATTACCAGAATTCTGGGCAAAACTTCCACGAGCTTGGTTTTTGCAGCGAATCACAGATGATGACAAATTTTCATCACATCATAACCGCACTTCGCTTTGATGGTATAGAATCAATTTACAAAATCATCGTAGTACCGTAACCGTAGTACAGTAACTACCTACAGGAACGGTTCAAAATATGATTCGCTAAAAACAGCACTCATTTTTTTTTATTCAATGTTACGCATGTTTAGTGTTAACCAATATAGATCAACGTCTCTGAATATCCGAAGATACCATGCTAACTAAGGAACTAGGGCTCGAAAGTATTATTCAATTTTCTTTGAGGAATTGATTAACGTTGATCTTAAAATTTTGAGGATTAAAATTATCAGGAAAGACCCACGCCGGTAAGGATGGGCTGCTAATGATGCTCTGATGAAACGTGCGAAGTTTGCTGGTTCAGGCAAAATCGATTTGATCCCCGCAGACGCCCGTTCGTCCATAATATACTTGTAAAATACCGTCAAATCAGCGACGTATCTTCTATTATGCAAGGAATCAAGCTCGTTAGTAAGAGTCGAGTTGGCAATCAATTTAACAGCTCTCCGCTGTATAGAATCAAGACATTTCAAACTACATATGTAGGCTCCACCCCATATGTGAGAACAATACTCCATACAGTGACGAATAAATTATTTATATATTAAAAGGTTGGTAATCACTACCAGAGCAACAACGCCACAAGAAACTGCTATAAAGTGAGGTTTTGAGCGATCAGAAGCCCTCAGAGGCATTTCGAATGCCTAAAAGACTCGATAACACTACCAATCATTAAAAAGCTGTGGTTGAGCCGACCAGCAAAATCAATAAATATCGCCCTTATAGCAGTAGTAGACAAAGAAATGGAGGAACTACTTTCTGCTTTACTTTCTGTTATAAAGCAGATGATATTAAAGACCTTCTCTTCCTAGAACTCGAAGAAGTCATCAAAAATCGTGGTAGGTGACTTTAATTCTCAAATTGGTAGGATTGCAGAACTTAAAACACATACCGGCCCTAACAGCTTGTATCATACCAGCAACAATAACGGTTGTCACGCAGCCGAGCTGGCTATGATGTATTATCTAGTAATTTTCAGCACTTTCTTCCCTCACAAGAGAATTCACAAGGCAACGTGGAAATCAAATGACGGAAGAACGGAAAATCAAATCGATCCCGTCATCATCTCTAAGAGACACTCTACAAGTATAACTAACGTTCGATCATACAGAGGTGCTGATATGGACACCGACCATATGCTTGTCATCTTTAAGTACAAGTGCAAATTATCATCTACTTTAATAGACAAGCAAAAAGAAGAATGGCAAACGCTTCAATCAACCATTATAGCCGCAGCACAAACTACAATCGGAAAACGACCACCGAAATCACACAACGAATGGTTTGACGACGAGTGCCGCCAATCCGTTGAACATAAACAAAAACTGCAAGAAAAATGGTTAACAAGGAACACCCGAAGCTCCCAAGCTGATTATCTATGCGCCAGGAAAGCCTCAGCAAAACTTCTGCGGAAAAAGAAACGCGAACACATGAAGAGCTGCATCAAAAACATCAACCAACATGTGGCCAGCGGAAATTCAAAAGAGTGCTTTGCAAATGCACGGAATCTGACAAAAGATTTCCACCCAAGATCTACAGCCATCAGAAATGAAAATAATGAACTTACAACAAGTGAACGTGATGTGCTGGCAATGTGGCGATCCCGCTTTCAAGACCTACTGAATAGGACGAATGAAGTTCATCCTATTCGAGCAATTGCTCCATCAACTGAGGAGATTTTTGTCCCTTACCCAGCAATAAAAAAAGTGGAAGCTGCCATTTCAAAACTGAAAAATGGCAAATCTCCAGGTTTCGATGGTATTCCCGCAGAACTTTTTAAAAATGGAGGAGCAGCTCTTGTCTCACGTATATACGATCTGATTCTTGCAATCTGGGACCAAGAAGAACTACCTGCTGAATGGAAAACAGCTCTCATTGCTCCGCTACATAAGAAAGATGACCGTCTAAAGTGTGCGAATTATCGTGGCATCGCACTGTTGAACACTGCATATAAAATCCTACTTTACTTCGACTCATCCCGTTCGCCGAATCTATCATCGGTGACTATCAGTGTGGGTTTCGTCCAAACCGCTCAACCACAGATCAATTTTTTACCTTAAGGATAATTCTGGAAAATTGTTGAGAAGACAACATCAGCATTCAAGCTCTACGTTGATAACAGGCAAGCATATGATAGTATCATCCGCGAAAACCTTTGGTCCGCACTCATATGCCTTGGTATCCCAGAGAAACTTGTTTCTTTGTGCAAACTCACAACATCGGGATCAAATTGTAGAATAGTAATCGAGGGGTCAGTTTCTGATCCTTTCGATATAACATCAGGTGTTCGACAAGGTGATGCACTCGCACTCGTACTATTTAATTTGGCGCTGGAGTGTGCGATAAGAAAAAGCCGAATTGAGACCCAAAACTGCATATATAACAAATCTAGTCAAGTTCTTGGCTACGCAGATGATATTGTGCTTCTCGGACGTAGAACAAGCGATATTAAGGATAATCTCTCTCAGCTTGAAAGAAATGGTAAATGACTTGGATTATGCATCAACACCAGCAAAACTAAAGTGTTCAACATCTAAGAACATACCTCCTGGAAATCTGGATACTGGCGACTATGAAGTGGATCGCGGGGAAAACTTCAAATACCTCGGGTCTGTAATAAATGACATGCAGGCAGATGACATGCAGGCAGATATCAAAGTTCGCGTCTCTGCCGCATACAGAGTTTTCTACGCATACTCAAAACTTCTGCGATCAAAACATCTTTCGCGGTCGTGTAAACTCACACTTTACAAAGCATTAATCCGACCTTCTGAATTTGGAAGTGAAATCTGGACACTGACCTCTTCCGATTGTAGAAATTTATCATCTTTAAAGAGGACCTTCCTCTACGAACAATTTATGGTCCATGTAAAGTTGCTGAAAATCAGTATAGAATCCGAATGAATCATGAAATCAGACAGCTTCTTGAAGGCTGTGATGTGATCGGATTCATTAAATCCAACCGGATTAGATGGTTTGGTCATGTAGAAAAGGCTCCATTGGATAGAATGATAAAACAGCGTCCCAACAACAACCAGCTGGTGTTCGTCGAAGAGGAAGACCTAGACAACGCTGGCGTGATGACATCATCCAAGACCTACGTGATATAGGATATCGAAACTGGGGCCAACTGGTCATGGAACGAGATGATTGGAAGCTGATTGGGCAGACGGTAAAATCCCTCCAGAGAGAGAGAAACTACTTTCTATCGCTAATTCTATTTATTTCGAAAATGAGTTATAGTAACAACCGCTCCCATAGCACATCGCCATGTTTGAATGCAGGATTTCAGAAGAGATCAAAAATCAACAGCAGAATTCAGAATATTGAATCACAACCTGGTGGTACCACAGGATATTTGGTGCAAATGCGCGCAAGTGTATTCAGGCCTGTAACTACCAAGGAACACAATTCGATTCACAAAAAACTTAAAAAACGTCCCAAACAAAACCAACTTGCTGTTGTCGCGGCAAACGGTAGGGCTGGCACAAAAAGCAATCGTTTGGTTGTTAAAGATTGGATAAACAATTACCATTTTCTGATGGATACTGGGCCGATTTAGCGGTAATACCAGTAAAACACTTCCATAGGAACATATCCCGTGATCCCGGCCTAATTCTCTCCGCCGCTAATGGCACCCTTGTAAAAATGATAGAAAACGATAGACCGATAGAGTCGTTTTCTATCGTTTCCTATGTGGTTTTTGAATGAGAATTAATGGTTTGGAATAGTTTTTTATCCACGACTACTAAAGAATATATGCTTTCCATGCGTATATCTTCCATTGCAATTGTATTCATTCCACAACAAGTAAACTTGATTAAAATTCTTTAACAGTTCTATAGTTTATTAAATATTCCCCTAACAAATTAAACAACAAACTTGTTTTGTTTTTCGCTATCTTTGATGTATTTATTTCAATATGGCGATACAAAATTTTGCATGAAAACTGGAAATCAAACGAAATATTTTACAGTCGTGTATAAAATAGCATCTTGTATTCGCTTAG
Source organism: Diogma glabrata (assembly GCA_963693315.1). Lineage (NCBI taxonomy): Eukaryota > Metazoa > Arthropoda > Insecta > Diptera > Cylindrotomidae > Diogma > Diogma glabrata. Next base: position 78,628,124 of record OY856186.1, on the reverse strand, counting down.
GATGATGACAATTCTTCACTCGGATGATGACGATTCTCACTCGGCACCCCCCGCGTTTGCTGCGGGGGTGCCAAATTTGTAAAAAAAAACTATATACTTTGCAATCACTTTCTAACACCTGAAAATTAATTTGCGAGAAGTATATTAATTAAAAGTGTGTTGAGTGATTAATGTTAAGTGTGTTGAGTGGCCTAGTTATAACACGCTGGACTTCGAACTCGGAGAAACCGGGTTCGAATCCCCATCTAGGTCAACGTGTTTTTAAGCACGAACATTAACCACCATCAACACACTGGTTTTCCAATTAACCGATAGTCAACTAATATAGGTAATAAATCGAAAAACTATGGGCTGATCACCCATATAAAACTAATCGATTGAATTAAGTTTTCAAGTAAAACACGACCATAAAACTGAGTGAATTGTTGAAATTATTACAGGTGAAGGGGACACTTGTTGACAGCCTACGTTTTATATGGAACATTAAGGCAAAATAAAATATTAATTAAAAATAAATTTCGCGTTTTTCGATCGTCAGTCATGCAAATCTTGTAACCAGACGTGCCAGCCACGCGTTAAAGTTATCAAAATCGGTGCACGATGCACCTCAAGGCGCAACCTTTTATTGACGACGGACTGCACATATTACAAAATATACTGACTGACTATATTTTGTCTGATTATAATAAAAATTGTCACCTGCATACTAAATTTCAGATTTTAGAAAGTACTTGCACGATGTACCGATTTTAACAACTTTAACGCCAGACTGACACGTCCGGTTGCAAGATTTGCATTACTGACGATCGCAAAACTTATTTTTCATTAATATACTGCTCTAAAATTTATTTTCAGGTTTTAGAATAGTTTTTTTTACAAAATTGGAGCCGCCCCGCACTAAACGCTAACGAATCCAGCTGACTGATGGTAGCCTTTATCTTTACTCCACTTATGTGACCTAATATTAAAAAATCAGCCTTTAGAAAGTGCTTGCAATTTTTTGTCGCTCGCCTCCCCGACTATATGGTTTTCTATAGGAATTTCACAATATTTTATTTTGTATTAATGTAATGCCTATCCATTTTTTAAACCAAAACTAAAAGCGCTTTGTTATTTTATTATTAAACTAAGGGTAAACCGCGGGCTTCGCACCGCCCTCCCCCCCCCCCCCCCTCCCTTCGCACGCCAACGCACTCTTGATCTTTTCATCCAACTTTGATACAGCTAATATCCATCGCAATCCAATCTCTTCTAATCTATTATGCATACACCTTCTGCTTAGCTAATTTACAAAAACACATGGATTAAACATACCTATCTCCATGGTATATAGTATATACTATATAATACCATGGTATATAGTACTACTAACAGTAGCACTACATACCATACAGTACCAGTAGTACATCATACAGTACCAACACCAGTAGTACATCATGGTATATAGTACTACTAACAGTAGTACTGCATACTATACAGTACCAGTAGTACATCACGACTAATCTCCAATAATTTCGATTCAGGATCAATACAACATATTTTTAACATTTACTTTTGAGCCCGTCCATATTTCCTCAGGCGTTTTGTTCACTAAAACTGAAGAAATCGTACGATTAATTAGGTACACACACATTGCAACTGTTTCAGCCCAAAAAGTTTTATCAAGCTGAGCATCAAACAATAAACACCTTGCTTGTTCGACTATCGTTCTGTTAGTTCTCTCAGCGAGACCGTTCTGCTGAGGAGTGTAAACATTGGTTAACTGATACTGAATGCCGTGCTTGCGTAAAAATTGATCGAACTCATTTGACAAATATTCTTTTCAATTGTCGGTACGGAGTTTTTTAATTTTACGACCAGTCTGATTTTCTGTATACGATTTAAAATCAACAAACGCCCCAAAGCTTCACTCTTTGACGTCAAAAAATATGTGAACGTCAATGAATCGTCAATGAACGTCATGAAGTATTTGGCACCGCCTATAGAGTTCACTTCAATGGGACTACAGAGATCCGGTTGAATTAAATCAAGTATGTTTTCAGAACGTTTGCCAATTGATTTAAAAGGAGGACGAGCCTGTTTGCCCATTGCACACACTTCACAATTTGATAATCGATTCGGATGATCCACAAACTTCACACCATCAACTCCTCCATCACGCATGTCACATAGTGTTTTATAATTCACATGACCAAAACGTCTGTGCCAAATCAAAGCACTATTTTTATTTGCATGTGACATCATACATAAATTATCATTTGATGAAAATTTATAAACTCTATCTTGCGTGTTACACTGAGCAAAAAGATCACCAATATTATCATAAATTTTACCACCATCTGAATCGAATACCACCGTACATTACCTTTTTTTACAATTTTACTGACAGATAACAAGTTGGCTGATAAATTGGGTACATGGAGTACTTCGTTTACTACAATATCTTCATCACCTAGCTTCAAAATTGTATCACGCTAGAATTTCTTTTACGAAATGTTGCGTTTGATTTTGTAATAAATTTACATTTGGCGTCATATGGCTTGACGTACCGCTATCCAAATACCAATCTGTTGACTTAGTTTTCATAAACGATGCACCAAACGCTGACTCAATTTTATGAAATTCTTTGGAACTTGTGGAGCTTTGTGAATTTTTATTCTTGTCATCAACCTTGCCAGCGTTTTTACACTCTACACTTTTGTGACCTTTTTCACCACATGCATAACAAGTAATATTACCATTTTGTTTATTTTTGACATTCAATTTGCTTTTAGTTTTTTTTTTAAACTGAAAAACGCATTATTCTTAGTCGGTTTTGATGCATATTGAGTGTCAAGTAACTTCATTTTAATTTGATCTGCCTTAATTGTATCACTTGCCTCAAAACTCAGAATTGAAGGCTTGTTAAGCCTGCCAACATTATCGCAGCTAACCACTCATCATCTATTACAAATCCTATGCTCTTGAGTTTACATGAAATTGAAGTAATTTCATCAATATTGTTACGATTATAGAAAAATCTAGATGATTACAGAAAAATCTAGACGATTACGGTCACTTCCAGGAAAATCAACAAAATACCACAAAAAATGAATGAAATGAATAATGTTGTTGTTGTTGTTGTCCTGTTCTTGGAACTTGGGTCGACAAAATAAATAAAATTTAATGATTTTATGAATCAGGTCAGCATAACGTGAAGTAATCGAATATTCTACTGTTTTCTCAAGGTTTCTAAAAAGATACCTCGAATTTTCTAGAACTTAAGCAGAATTGTATAAAAGCGATTGTCTGTTGTAGATTAAGAGTTAGTTTTATTTTAAACTTGCGATAGTAAAGCTAAAATTATAAAAGTGATTTTTAAATTAGTTTTTGTATAAAAGTTATAAGTGTAATAAAGTTATAAGTGTTATTAAGTAGAAATAATTTGTGTATTATTTTAAACGAACTGGAAATTCCTACAATCAACCGTTGGAGTTTCTGAAGCTGTTGAAAGAATATTCTAGTTAGGAATATTGTTTGCCGTATTGTTTTCCTGTTGTTGTGAAACAATTAAGGTGTTGAATACTTAATAAAACCTGGTGTTTGTGCTTACTAATCAGTGATCGAACTCAGAAGAGATTGGAAATTACGTTTATCGAATTGTGAGTTTGGCCCATTCGAAGGAAGTTTGGAAAAACGTAACAATATATTTCTGCATGCTTTCATATTTCTCCAGACGAATTGAAATAAGTGCGCGTAATAGAGTTATCTTTCTCAACAATCCACGATCTTCATATAAATTTTTAAATTTCTCCCAAATTTCAAGAGCTGACTTGCTGAATTATATGAATAAATAATTCTGGTTCCACACTCAAGGCCAATGTCGATTTCGATTCACGGAGCAAATCTTCATTTGTTTTGTCTTATCATCAGACCTTTCTTTACAATTGTGCCATTTCTTCCTATCAAAATAATTTCGCATAGCAAAACACCACGTATGATAATTTTCAGGTCCATGCAACTTTTCAATGTTGAAATCAGATTTTCCAGCAGCCATATTGTTATTTACCACAATTCAAAAACGTGTGGAAAATTAATTTACAACAAATGTAAAAACCGACAACTAATGTCAAAAATATTCAGCTTACTTAATTGTCACCAAAAAAACAATAACTACTTGAGCTTTAAAATTCAGTAAAATTAATTATTTTACGATTTGTATTTTTTCTTTTGTTATGGTACTGGGCTCATAACCTGTTAGCAGAGAGAAAAATAAAAAGCGTCTTGTTACTTCAAGTATTATAAGCTCATTGAGCAAGTTTATTCCATGATCAATCAAATACATTATTGAGTGCGTTTACGCTGTCACAACAACTATGAACAAGTTAATGCACGAAAGCTTATTAATCTCGAAGTTCAGCCTTCCTTCATTAGTTTTTGGCTTCTTATTGGTACGAATTTTTGATATTTAGAACAATCTTTGTAATTGGCAAGATGTTCTAGTTGACGGCAATTGGTTGTTCATTTAGAATTACGAATTATTTAAATTAAATAAAACTTGTAATACAATATTCGAGTAAACGTTTACAACATAACCTCCACCTTTAGAAAAAGGTGTTTCCTCCTTACAGTTTATCAGATTGACTTTTGATAAAGAAAAAACTGAACAATTGCAGGATGTCACTGCTATTTATACGTTTGTCTGTCCAAATTCAACATTTTGCAAATCAAATTCAATATTTTGCAAGTCAAATTCAACTTTTTGCAAATCAAATTCAATTTTTTACAAATCAAATTGAAGAGCGAAAAATTGAAAATGATTTGCAAAAAGTTGAATTTGATTTCCAAAATATTAAATTTGATTTGCAAAAAGTTGAATTTGATTTGAAAAAAGTTGAATTGGATTTGCAATTAAGTTGAATTTGATTTGACAAATGTTGAATTTGGACTGCAAAACCTGTAATACTATTTAAATGATTTACGAGTTTCATAATTATATTTACCGGGTGGAGTAGTTTAATCATTGACTTTAAAAGAAAAACAACCGGTATTCATTTTTAAGTTTTATTGAATTTTTATGACAGGGCAGGAAGGACAAACTTATTTTATTATATCTTTTAATTATATTATCTCACATTTTTTTGACATTCTGTTTTTTTTTTAATGTAAACGAAAAAAGAAACAGATAAATATATTAATTTTTTTAAAATAAAATAATTTTAATAGGCTGAATTTTAATTTATATATGTAAACTCTACACAAAATGTGCTAATAATATATATATGTATATGAATTTTTTGTATGAATTTAAATTTATTTTTATTTTATATGAAAATTTTCTTTTTTTTTTTAAAAATAGAAATTTTATCTTTAAATATCTTAAATTTATATAATCTTTTTTCTTTTTGTTAAGTTCTTAATTTATTATAATATTAAAACAAAACAATAATAAAAAGCATTTTATTAAAAACTTTTGATACGGGAAAAAAAGTAAACTTAATATTTTATAATTTTAAAATTCTGTATAAAAAGGCAAATAAATTTCCATTATAATTTATTTATTTCAAATATTTTTAACAAAGCATAAAATATAAGAATAACATTTTATTTTTATATCTATTATTATGATTTACTTTTTTTATAAATTTAATTAATTCTTATAAACTACATAGACATTGTTACAATGGTGTTCAAATTAAGTTTTACATATTTTTTGTTAAACATTTTTAAATAAATTAAATTTTAAACTAATAACAATTTTAAACAAATCGTAACTGCCATTACATTAATCAAAAGAAAAAATTTTTATAATAGCTTTAGGAGGTTTTGTTATAAGAAAGAGATGTCTGAAGAATGTGTTATAATTTTGAAAACTGTACGAATGTTAGAGATATATTCATTTGGGCGTTTTATGATTTAAGTTTGGTAAACGTACTTTTCCGAAACCGGTTATTTGCTCTGCCTGAATGTTGTTGCTAAAATATTTGCTTTTCTACCGTAAAAGAATTTTGTTAAATTTAAGCAAATTATTCAAATTCGCTAAATTTCTTTTGAATTATTCACAAAATTTAATGTCGTTTCAATTTTAAGGTTAAAAAAAGTAGTTAAAATACAATTATTGCTTTCAAAAAAATCATTCGTCTGTCAAACTTTTATTTTTAGTAATAGACTAATTAAAGTTTCAAAAGCTTCGTAAAATTTTTTTTACTTTTTTACTTAACTGTAATAAAACACAAAATAGCTTTATATTTCTAATTTTATTTAAATATATTCTTTATAATATATAGTTTTTCATTGATATTTTTGTTGTTTTTATCAAATTTACATTTTTTTATTTTAAATTTTGTCATAATTGTTTGTTTTTATTTAAATAAAACGAATAATAATAATTGATGAAATAATTTATTAAAAACAAAAAAAAATTTAAATTTAAAGTCTATAGCAATTGTTATTCTATATAATATAATTTTTTTTATAACTGAGTGTTAATTTAAATATTATAATTACCAACAAAACACAAAATGTTTTAAATGATAATTTTTTAAAATTATATAAAAATATTATTTTAATTTAAATTAAAAAAATATCAGTAATTTGAAATGATGTTTTTTTTTATAAGAGATAGTTTTCTTAAATAGTTGTTCCAAATAGAAATATGTATGTGTTTGTTATTAATGTTTCTCTTTTAGTAACATTATATCAAAGTTAAGAATTATATTCTTTTAAAAAAAATTTATATATATTTATTTATCTTTCTCACTTTCGACTTTTTTGCCAATTGGAATTGCAGCTTTAACTCTGTAATTAGAAAGATTTATATTTAGTTGTTGAATTAATAAGTTAAGTGTTATAAATTAATATTGCTTACTTATCTGTAATTTCCGAGAATTTGCTTCTACCTAAATCCAAATATGTGTCGATTGATTGCTTGTTGTTTTCATATACTTTGGGCAAAGTGAAGAGTGCGACAAATGCTGTAAAGAGATAAAAAACATTAGATTATAAGAGATCAAATTCAAATATTTAAATATTTTAATTAACAAGAAGAAGAGGAAGATTATACTTTTATATTTTTTGGCAAAGAAAGGTGCAGCGGAAGGACAAAGTTTGACCGTAGAAGTTTATGGGGAACATGCACTTGCATTATGCAAGCCAAATGAGCCAGGTCCGTTGACGTGAAAGCCCGATATTCACGAATCGAAGGAAATGGTCCAATTTCATGGTGTACACTTATTTTCCAAAACAAAATTCCATGACTTTCCAGAACAAACACTTGAGTTTTCCATGATTTTTTTCAAAAATAAAACAAACAATTTTGTAAAGAGATACTGATACTGATTGACGTATAAGTTAACCTTATATATCACATACCTTTGGCAAAAGCAGTGAGTAGGGCCGGGAAAAAATATCGATATATCGAATATCGATATCAGAATGATAATTATCGATATATCGATAATATCGATAATATCGATATCCATATATCGATACCGATATATCGATAATATGGATACTATCGATATAACGATAATATCGATATATCGATATATCAATAATATCGATATATCGATATTATCGATATATCGATATATAAATATTATCGATATTATCGATAATATCGATAATTTCGATATATCGATTTATTGATATATCAATATATTGATATATGGATATACCGGTTTTATAAATATTTGTTTATACCGATATTTTTGCTATATACACTTTATTTAAACCATTTTGCGTTACATATTGCCCCCATTATTTCAATATTATTATTACATAGTAAATATTGTTTGCTTCGATTAAAATAATTATTCAAATTAAATTTTTTTTAAAGCAGTTATTTATGTCAATATCGAAAATGCTTTCATTAAAAATTAACAAAAAAACGTAAAAAGAAAAGAACATTATACAAAAGTCGATTTTATTACTAGTGCGAATGCGTTTTCCATACAAGATCTGCAATCCTTAGCGTTTGAAAAACGCATTCGCACTAGTTTTTGTAACAAATGTACAAAATTTATAAATATTTATTTCATTGTACCGTAATTATTTATTACATCGATATTTATATCGGTAGTTATCGATCTATCGAATCACGATATTGGCATGATAATATATGATATATATACAATATCGAAATATCGATTTATCGTTATATCGATATTATCTATATTATTGATATCATCGGTATTATCGATATTTTTTTTTTTTTAATAAAATGTGTTGTGTAGTAGGAATTACAATATGTGTCACAATAACACATAAAAACCTTTTAAGACCAAGGTCCCACAACAACATACGTTCAAAGGTGTTGATGGACATAAATCTTTCTTTTTTTTGTTTTTTTTTATATTTTTTGTTAAAAAATGGATAACTTAACAAAAAATCCTATCACTGACAAAATATGACATAGGCCAATATTTTATGATAGAATAGAGAAAATAAAAGTAAATTAAAAGGTAAATAGCAAATTTTTACAAAAATTCGCTGAAAAAAATTAAAAATGTAGTTGCCAATAATCCAGCCGGTTGCATATTCCTTGATCCTGTGACGCACAGTCTTTCTTAATGATTGAAGCCCACACATAGTTATATGACGGCTCGTTTCTTCAAGAAAGCAATAGCGTCTCATCATCAAGGACTATTTCACTGCTAAGATTGAGGGTGGTACCGTTGACTGAAATACAGTTCATCCGCCACCACCCCTAAGATGTCACCTTGGCTAGTGATATCTCACTGCTATTGCCAGTGGTATGTGATATCTCACGTTAACTCGTATGTCAATAGCAGGGACTGGAGTACGCGGGGTTGTCACACCCGTAGATCAAAAATAAAATAAAAAATTTCAAAACAATAAAAACTGATCCCTCCATGCGATATATCGATATTATCGGTATTATCGATATATCGATATTATCGATTTTTCGATAATATCGATAAATCGATATATCGATATTATCGATATTATATATCGATATTATCGATATTTTTTCATATCGATATTATCGATAATTTTTTAAATATCGCCCAGCCCTAGCAGTGAAATATCACTACCGAAGGTAGAATTATATTCAGTCAATAATAGCATAATCAATTTTAGCTAACGAATGTTCCTTGATGATGGCACGTTATTGATTGCTTGAAGAAACGAGCCCTCAAATTACTCTATGTATTGGTTTAAATCATTGTGGGAGACAGTGGGTCCCATGATCAAGTAATATGCTACTAACTGGATTATTGGGAATTCCATTTTAATTTTTTTCCTCCAAATTTAAAAAAAAACGTTTAATCTCTTCTTTAATTTTATTGCCTCTATCTTATAATGAAATAAATAATGACCCATTTCATATTTTATACGTTATATGATTTATTGTTTATCGTTATCCATTCTTTAAAAAATAGTTTGCGCCCATCAACTAGGGTTTCTAATCCGGATATCTGGATATCGAATTATCCGGATTATTCGACTAATTTTGACTATTCGATTATCCGGATACTTTATTGCAATTATCCGTATATTAAAAAACCCTTTATTTTGTAAAAAAAATAATCAAATTGCGTCCAAAGTTCAAATAAATATTCAAGTTGCGTTGCAAAGTTTGTTAGTGCAGTGAAGTGACTATAAGTTTTAAAAATTTATTGACAACTTTAATGTTTTGAAAACTGTAATCATTGAACATTATATGAAACACTTCGTGAATCTGCAGTGCAAAGATATTTTATTAATATTTATTTAATGCTATATTAATTTTAAAATAATAATGTTTTAAAAACTTGTGGCCCTAACAATAAAATCTGAAGTGTTGGCTATTTTTTTAAAGTTTATGAGAGCTGTGCTTCTAAATGATGACTCCGTGAAAAAATTACTGTTGAAAATGAAGATGAAGAAAGTTTAAGTAGTGAAGTTTTTATAATAAATCGTGACTGCAGAAAGAAGTTGAGAATGCTATTGCTTCAATTACTCATGTTGAGAAGCAGAATGAAGGAAGTTCCATATTGCTAAAAAAGATTTTATTTATTTAAATAATTATAAAAAAAGAACGGACAATTTAAATATTCTATATCACGTATTATTACCAATTAAACCTACATCGACTGCAACGGAGCGCGTATTTCAATTGCTGGTCTCACCAGCACAAACTCGACACAATTTAGAGACATTACAATAATTAATTAATTAATGCAATATTTTTTCTAAAATATGCATTTTTAAAAATGCATCAGTAGCTTCATTAATTTAATTAAATTTATCAATTTATCAATTTTATTATTTTATGATTTGTGACTATTTTTGTTTCTATGTATTGTTTCTATTCTGTGACTATATATAACAATTAATTAATATAGATACACAAAAAATATGCATAAATAATTTAAATACCGCAAAATAAAAAAACATGTTTAATTTATTGTTTATAATTATCCGGATATCCGGATTATCCGGATAATTTATTGTTTATGTATTCGATATCCGGATAATCAAATAGGTCGGATATTTAGAAACCCTACCATCAACACTTTAGAACGCCTGTTGTTGTGGGACGAAGGTCTTAAGAGACTTTATGTATTGTTGTGACGCATATAAGACATTTTACCCACTACACAGGACATTTTATTAAAGAACATTTTATGTGCACTTTACGAGACATTTATATATTTTAATTCCAACAAATGTATACAAAGGTATTAGAAAATATAGACAATTCTGAGCAATTTTTAGTAACGTCAGTTGTCAAAAGTGATAACAACTAGAGTTTCCAAATCCGATCAAAATTCACTTTTCAAAAATGGACACCAATGGTCGTCGCCGAAGTTTTTTCCAATGTTTTTCGATCGCCATTGTATTTATACTGACAATGCAGGTAAATGTTTTAGAACTTTACTTAAACCATTCGATTCGGTATTCATAAATTCGTTCTTTTCAATAATGAAACCTAAACTAAAATTTGAAGGGTTCTTTAGAAACAAACGTAAATTACATATATAAAATTTAGATTCATAATTAAAACTCAATACATTCCTCCCAATAACCAACAAATAGACAGAGCAAAAGCGGCAAACCTTTCGACTGTGTCAATTTGTAATCAAATTATTAGTTCTTTAAATTCTGCTACAAAATTTCCTATGATCTCGCTTATCATTGACGGTGATTTAATCGTCACTACTCACTGACCACGCACACCAAATGTGGGACGCTACGTTATCGCATGTAACGCCATAAACTATTCAGGCAAGCAAATCAGAGCCAGATTATTTTTAAAAGAGGACTTACTACTACGGTTGGGATAGGTTTAGCTTAAATAAAATGTTTTGACAATGACGAATTTATTAGTTTTAAATTTGATAGAGAAGGGACTTTTGCCAACCGATGTCTTACTAGGCAAAGACCTTTCAACAAAGACAATCACAATCATGACGTACAACAAAATCACCATCAGGAGATTTGTCGTCGAGTTGGCTGTTATCACACTTTTCACATATTAATTAGCGAATGCAAATGCGATACAAAGTCGCATCAATATTTTCAGACAGTTTTTGATTTGTTCAGTGTATGTTATATGGTTTGGTATATGTCTGGTATATGGTATATGTAGCTAAAAGGTTTACTTAACGATTTGGTGTTCAGATGTTCTGGTTGTTTCGCTATTTGAAATTACTTTGGCTAAAATGTAACTCAATTTTGATGCATACAAGAAATTTTAATCACTTCCAAAATGCTAGAAAAAAAAGGTACCGATTCGAACACGTAATGTATTCGATTTCAATCGTTTCAATCTGGTGAAACCTATGTCTGATTTGATATGAAGTGCAAACTATCTGATCTACAGCATTTACAAGAATACTTGCGTGACCATTTAAGTGACCAACTCTATGACTCTGACCGATATACATAATTCGGTTTCCATTTGGTTTCTTTATACAAAGTTAGTCATGTTTGTGGAACAATAAATTATAAATTAACGTCTTTGAATATCCAAAGATACCAGGCTAACTGAGGTTTTTTTAAACGATTTATATTTGTTTTAAGAAATTTATGGAAATTGACCTTAACCCGGAAAAACAAATTATCAGAAAAACCTCAAAATGGCAAAGAAATCCAAAGAAGCGAAACTCTTGAAAGTCACGCTGAACTTGCACTGTTCTAGATTTAGTTATATGAACAGCGAAGGGGTGGGCTCAAAATTGATTTGACCTCCTTAAAAGATTACGCAACTCTATAATGTATTTGGAGAATGTTGGCAAATCTGCAGCTTTTCAACGTAGAGGGATTTTCTTTTGAGTCTAAATTAATGAACGCTGTTGCACCCAAGGCTCAGTTTATTATCCCAATCTAAATTCAGTTCACTCTATATCAAAGAGCTGTTGAAAACCACTATTACACTCCACAAATCATTCGTCCCCTATCTTCAAAGGTAAAATACATAAACAATTAAATCGCGCTCGGAGCTGCGATAAATGTAAATAAGGACCGTCACTTGACGATTAGGGTATCTAGATTTATTCAATTTAAATTGCAAAACAAACACAGCTAAGTATATTGATTCTTTCCAGATCGAAAATTGAGTTCTCCAACGATGTTTCAATTATAGTATGGGTGGCGTGCAAATAGGCGAAGGTGAAGGCATGGGTTTATTTATACATTTTCATATAATGATGATGGCAAAAAGCGCGTCTAGAAAAATCGAGTTCCTCAATAGATCTAAAAAAACTATTTCACCCCATATCAATTGAGTATTGTCGTGAAGTTTGGACGCTGCATCTGTTTCAATATCCTAGCTGTCTTGGACTTTGTTCAAACTGGGCTAAACGAACTGTGGATGATCGAAATTTAACATCAAATTCTGCCTTCTTACAACATCGCCGCACTGTTGCTGATCTCGTCGTTTTTTATAAATAAAGTCAGCAACAGCAGTCCGAAGAAATCGAGATTCAGGTGCATCATTACATCAAGAATATTCGTTTACTCTTGTCAGTCGGTTTGTGCAAACAGGCAAACTGTTAAGATCACATACTGTCATAGGGATAGAATGCAAAAGGCTTTCTTTGTACCAAAACCAATATTATGTTGAACGTTTACATAAAGTTTTTGAGTATTTTCAGAAAAATAATAAATTTTCATGACTTTCCATGACTTTCCCTGACAAAAAAAAAATTCCCTGACTTTCTCTGACTTTCCAGAATTCCATACCTGGTGGACACCATGCAATTTGGTGGGACCAATGAGGTGTGGGTAGTATGAGCTGTTAAAAGCAGGTGAAACAATGTCAGACGAACCTTACCGACCGCTTTTGTTGTCAAAAACTACCGGAAAGGGAAGCTATGGGAAGTTCTACCTTTCCCCGTTGTATTAACCAGACATTGTTTCGTCCGATTACCATTTGTCTGTGTCTATGCAGTCAGCCATGGCTGACAAGTACTGGCGCTTGAAGATAGTAAAAATTGGGTCGAGGACTGAATCGCCCCCAAGCAACAACTATTCTTCACCCACAGCATTTGTCCACTATTCGAAAGGTGGCAGTAGATTGTAAATTCAGATGGAAATAAAATTGTATTTTCTACATACAAAATTTCTTTAATTTTAACAAAAAAAACGATTAGAACTTATTTGTATACCCAGTAACAAAACATAACTTAACATTGCATAACATAGCATAACATATAATAACATAACGAAACATAACATAGCATAACATATCACAACATAACATAACATAGCAAAACACTCTCAGTAAGAATAATTTAAAAATAAATCAATACGATTACTCCGAAAAGAACAAGCTCATAGAGCAGGAAGAAAGATCTCCAGTAATGGAAACTGCACTTTGTGAACAAGCAGGCTGCCAACCCTCTATGTCACTATACCAGCAACTACGACAAGCGAATTTTGAAATGTGAGCAAGCAGGTTGATGTTAATGCCTTCATGTATAGACAAAAGTTAACTGATCTCGCTTAAAACGGCTTGCTACAAATTGCAGCTGTCCTAGGAAGAGGTAAGTTTAGGTATTTGAATAATACGGCTGCATCGTTTCATCTATGTTGGGATGAAAAGTAGATGAGCATAGAAGACAAACGGAAAATACATGACACAGTTATGGACTCCATTGGTTTTTGGCACCAATATGCTGTGAAATACCGTCTCGAAGTAAAAGCGTCACACAAAAACAAAATATAAATGAATACCAACCATCACCGTTCTTTAAGCCAAAGATTAATCATTAAAGACAACAAAATAAATCGTTCTGATTACATGATTGAGCGTTTTGCCAGCCAGAAAGCACGGGGTACTGAGAATACTTCGCGCGGCAGGCCTACGAAATATCGCTAAGAACAACTTCCGATCGTTTGCGTTGTTGAGTGACTGTTAAAAGAACATAAGCGTTATTGAAACATTTTGCCGACCATATTTAATATCGCTCAACTATGGTACCACGTAATCATTTTATTAGAGAAAACTGATTTAATTGATATCGCTTCGGCAATGGGTAGGTGATATCACTCTTGAGAAGTATACAGTGCAGATTGTCCGACTGTATCGATCGTAATGACATTGTATCGATCAAAACAAAAATGTGTTTTATAGTTTTTGAGTAACATAGACCGTGTACAGGGTGACTTGAGGGTGTATAGATTTTTTCGATTTACAAGAAACTATAAATTTGCATATAACGATTTAACTATGCCCAGATTCGTTGGTTAGATTTTATAAGATGAGTTTACGAAATGTTTTGTTAGAGAAAAAATGTTTATGCTTCACAATGATATAAAGTTGTTATAATGTCTGGGATACGCTATATATAAACACATTCATAAAAACCGGGGCGTTATGAGACTAACTAAATAAAATTATTTTACTGTAGTTTTGTCTTCAAAATGTATTCAATTATTCGTTATTCAATTTAAGCTAGTAAAAGATTTTTACATTTGTTTACAAATTTTTAGCAACATTTTAGTTATGAAATGTTCATATGGTTTTCCAAAACTGTCAAATTATTTAAACGTCATACAATGATTTTGTCATACGCTACAAAATTTAAGAGAATTTCTTTACATAGTAACGTACAAACAACAAATAATTATTTAAAACTTCAAAATACTTATTTTCTTGACATACTAGGATACATTTGTATTTTTGGCATATCAACATAGACTAACAAAAAATTAAATTCTGTTTTGGATTATAGCTTATTAAGTGAAGCATAAAATCTTGTATGCACCACTGGCATTACTGGGTATTACGCCCATCAAGCGACAACCATCGCCCATCAAGCGAACACCTCGGGCTAGATTACGTTGTTTTCCGGGCGAAATAACCTGCATAACGCCCTTGGTACATAAATATCTATTATAGCAAGCAATCCAATTGTAAAGTTTCAGCGGAATTTAACAAAAGCACCGATAAATATAAAATTAGTGAAACTGAAATTTTCATATCAGAACACTTTTACATACATAGACTTATCACAAGGGAAAGCTGGTCTATTTTTTCTGGTAGAGTTTTGTAGATAATTGATGTTTGCCCTAACTGTATTATAAATCACAAGACACCAGATATTTGTTTGAACGCGGAACAGAATCGATGAAGAGACACACTAAATTTAGTAATTGATGAAGGGAAGATTAGTCTCTTTCCGCTTGGAAGGATCAGTTTTTCTTGATTTGCAAATTTTGTTTATTTTTTATCTAAGGGTGTGACAACCCCGCGAACTCCAGTCTCTGATATTGACATTCGAGTTAACGTGAGAAATCACATACTACTGGCAATAGCAGTGAGGTGTCAATAGTAAAGGCGATATTTTAGAGGTGCTGGTGGATGAACTGTATTCAGTGAACGGTACCACCCTCAATCTTAGATGTGGAATATGCCTTGATGGTGGCGTGCTATTGCTTGCTCGAAGAAACGAGCCTTCATAGAACTCTATATCTGGCCTTTAATCATTGGGAAAGACAGTGCGTCACATGATCAATGAATATGCCACTAGCTAGATTATTGACAACCCCATTTTAGTTTTGTTCCTGCAAATTTTTAAAACAAAATTGCTTTTTATCTCTTATTTTAGTTTGGTTGGAGAGTGCGTGAACTGTTTTGAATCTTTAATGCACTTCAAGCTGTTACTTTTTAGAATGCTGTTAAACGATATTAGAACGTTTCTAGTTTTTGGCTTTGGGTTGGACCCTGGTTAAGCTGTTGTTGCTATAGCGATTCAGAAACTCTTCCACTGCCTTTTGTCAGTACCACAAATCTTCCTTTGCTGGTTTGAAAGGCTGCGTTTTGTGTTGTTTGTAATTTAGTCCTACATGTCAGTGACTGGGGGTGTCCATATGGGTGCAGCATAATTTAAAATAGGTCTTGCGTTTTATCTTTGCTCCATGAACTACCAGCTAGCGCTCTCAATGGATCATTCCTATTTTAGTCAACTGTTCACGAGCATTAAATTTCAGCAGTGGTTCGAATGTTATTTCCTACAGTGTTGGATTTTTTACCGTAGGAATGAACATGTTGTCGATGCAGAAGTTAAGAGTTGCATTTACTAACCTCCTTCGTCCATGTGGTGAAAAGTGTAGAAGTGCACTTTCAGTGGAAAGTTTCTTTTTTCTGGTTTTAAACCATTCATTCAGGGTGTTCAGGAATCCAAGTTTTTTCCTGTTACAGGCACCGTGCAGTCGTCGGCATATGACGTGATGGTTATTTCTTCTGGTAGGGCAGGTCGACTGCTTAGGTAGAGAGAGATGGAATAATGAAGGTGAGAGAACTCCAAGTTGTGGCACTCTTTGTTTGAGCACTCTCATCTTGGATTTACAGTTGCGGAGCTCAACGTAAGTTAAGCTCTTATAGGTAGTTGCACAACCAGCGCTTTAGTAAACCTGGCAGATTAGTATTAAATATATCAGGCCATCACTGATCTGATTTTGGATCTAGAGAAGAGCAACAACAACAACAACCGAGGGAGCATAAGTTCTTTAATCAGTTTTGCTACCGATGAAAAGAAAAGAAAAGATGTCGGTCTGTAAGGTTCTCCCTTTTTTCGGGCTGCTAGGTTTCAAGATGGAGCGTTTTCTGGCCTTTTACCAGATATTTGGTATCTGGAGACTGGAGAGTATTTAGGGAGATATGTTGAGTGTGGTAGTGAGATAGTTCAATCCTTTGGGTCTTATGTGTTTGAGCATGATGGTTGAGATACCGTTGGATCCAATAGCTTGAGAAGCCTCATTTTTCTTTATTGCGTTCTTTCTTCAGAAAATACGATTTCCTCTAAATTTCCAGTATAAGGTTTGCGCAGGTGTCTCAGTGTGCTTTTCTGTAAACTGTGTGTTAAATTTTGTTGCGCATTTCCTGTGGGTTTCAGTTTGGATATCATCGAAAGAGATCATGCAGTTGTTACGAGGTCGAGGATGAGTTAAGCTCTTAATAACCGTCCAGAAACTTTACTTGTGCCAAGGTTAGACTTTCTCACTAGGTTGGAATGTAGTGAGATCTATCTTTATTGGGAATTTCTCTCAATTATTTTTCCCAGAGAGGGCGTCAAGTGGTAAAAATTGATTACTGAATTCCATTTCAGTAAAATTTGTAATATTATCCCAGTCAGCTTTGTTAAAATTAATATAATAGGTCCTCTTCTAGGATTTTAATTAGTTTATGGAACAGCTAAAGGAGATTATGATTTGCACGTGATCTGATCACAATGCAATTTCTGTTCTCCATTTTGCAATTGGAATTAGTGACATGCTGACCAGGCAAACATCTCGTGATTTAGTATTCAGGAGTGAGTGCCATAGATCATAGTGTACATTCACATCTCCAAGAATTAGACAGTCTATGGTATAACACACTTCCATCTTGAGAAGTACCATATTTTAGTAGTTGTTCATTGGTTTGTGGCTACATGAAACTTGAACTTTTCTTCCTTCGTGTTGTTGCTACTTATAGCGTATGTGTTCGTTGATTATTTGTATATTTATTTTAGTTGACGTTTCGTAAAGCCACGGGTTACTTGGATCATGTCACGCACTGAGTTGATGATAGCGCTGTTTTGTTTTCAATATTAAGCATGCTTTGAATGGTATGATAAATTAATCTCTCGTTGATTATCAGTTAAGCTTGATTGTAATACTTCATGCTGAACAATAATGTCACCCAAGATGTAACAATTCTTGTAAGATAGCATCTGACTAATGTTGGCGTCGTATCCTGTTGGGCAGCAGGTGATCGGTGGTATTTAAACGATTATCAGCAAGATTTCTGTTATGAATTATGATTATACTACAATTGGTTGGTTTCTATTTAAACGTCGCAATCAATAATTAAGTTTTGTCTCTTATATGGCTGTCACTTGAATGCTGTGTTTGCCATGAAAGTAGTGATTTCGTAAACTTTTCTTTTAAAACGGTTATCGTTGAACTTTAATAACCGGATCAGATCGTTAAGGTTTTGTTAGTGTTATTTATGGCGCTGTACTGTTTTTTGGTTGTATTAGTATTCTAACTATTTAAAAAGAATACAGATCAACCTAGGTTGTTGCTTTGTCTGGGCGGTACGATGCAGAGGCAGTTGTAAATCGTTGGAAGCCTGCTTAATTTTTTTCGGTGCTGAGAACCTATTTTTTGGTAACCAGTGAAGACCATTTGATGTTGGTTTTCTTTGTTTATTTTATTACGATCAAATCATTTAGAAAATTATAAGCAGATATAAAATTAAAGAACAAGCAAATTAAAAGTCATGACTCATGACCTGCTATTATTGAAACAGATGTAATTGTGAGTCCTACAATCTTTTGATAGCCTCCTTTAATGAAACATATGTTCGATTTTAAAATTGAAACACATGAGAGATAAACATATGTTACTCTGGATAACATTCAAATTGGTGTTGGTCGAAACAAATATAATGAATGTTTTTGTTTTTTTTAACTATATTTTAAAAAAATAATAGTCGCTCAAAACTCATGACATCATTTAAAATATTAATATTTTGAATGATGTCATGAGTTTTGAGCGATTAAAATTTAAATTCAATTAAAAAAACAAAAACGTTTACTATATTTGTTTACACAATAAAATATTTAATTTTAGCGGTAGTTCTTTTATGATAGTTTTATTTAATCAAAATTTAATTTTATACCATTGTTAAAGTAAAACAAAAAATATTTACTTTTTCCGAAACTCCTCAACTCAACGAAACCGTAATAACATGAAATATTTTAATGCATTAAGTTTTCATATGAATTGTCTATTTTTATATTCGGTTTTAAATGGGAGGAGCAATATAGTTGCTAATAATAGACATTATCTATTTAATTGATTAATATAATAGTTTTATATTGATTTCCTATTAAAAATAGGGATAATGGTAGTACTCACCACATATAACTAATGTCATGCCATTAAACCATCCACCAACATATGTAAGACTCCATAAAATTAATCCAAATTTAATCGAATCAATGAGATCTTCAACAAGAAATAGGCGACGTAATTCAGCAACTACTGCGTTTACATGAGCAACACTAACTGTAGCGGCTTGTTGAACTTTTTCTTGAGAAAGCGATAAATCAAATTCCAAATATTCTCTAAAATTAAAAACAAATACTTTAGCACCTAGGAAACTTTTTTTTATAAAAAAATTGAAAATCTCAACTTACTGGAACGGGTGTCCTTCTGATGTTTTTTGAACAGCTTGTAATATATTTTTATATATTCTGAAAACTATTGTCCCGGCTAGTGCAACAAGTGATACATATGCAAATACACTAATTAATGAAAAACATGACATTGCAATTAACAGAGCCAAACCAATCCCAAAAACTGGTCCAGATTTTTTTGGATCTCGCCAATAAATAAGTGACTCCACTGAAAATAAATAATTAAATAAATTATAAATTAATATAAATTTATATATTTTTAAAATTTTTACTTTTAAATTAAATAATGTGAAACAAAATTATTAATTATTTTACTTCAAATTGCCGATTAAACTATTTTGAATGACTTATTTTTGAAGATGAAAAAAAAATCTTAAATTTTATTCCTATAATATATTTGTATTTTTTTTTCTATTCTGTGAAACGTCATTAAACAAAAATAAATTCAGCGAAAATTAATCACACATTTGCAACGGAAAGTTTGGTGTATGTAGTAGAGTTTTTACTAATAGAGATTTGTTGAACATTCTTTTAGAAACACTTGTAATTGTAAGTATATTACGTTTTTAGCTGTCCATAAAGATGCTGTTCCATTGTGAGTACCACAACATCTGCGAATAATATGAAATATGGGTCAATTTATATCGAGAATGTGTTACGATAGTTTATTAAGTAAACACAACATTACGTTTTTAAAGTAAGAATGAAGCAGTAAGTGGGTGGAAATGCGTAGGATTTACTGACCATTAATTTTAAAGCAATCTCAGGTATGACTGTTGTTTCAGATATTTTGTTAAACAAACAAAATCTGAATCTAACAGATTATTACATGCTTATATAAAAAAAACGAGTATTGTCTTCTGGGGTTGGTTGCGTTTAACATGCATTAAAGTTAAATCTAGAACTTTCAAACGGCCTAAGTTGAAAAAGATGAAAAAATCAATCCAACAGTATATATGTAACTATTTCAACCGATGCGTGTCGTTCAATCGCTATTGTTTATTCATACATTCAAACTTTAACGTAAAGTTATATTAAGAAAAAGAGACAAGTCGGATTATTGAGAATAATACTGTAAAGATAGAATACCATAAATGTTGCGTGGGCGTTATAAGTTAAGATTTTTGGTTATGTTGACAAAAATATCTTGTTCAACTTATTTCAATTGTTATCGATCAACTTTTTTATTGGTTTAATATTCCTTAAAAAAATCACAACTATTTAATAGGAATTCGACTAGACGAATTATTTATTAATCATTGCAATTTGCATAGTAATAAAAGTTATAATTATTTTTATTTAGTTACGTATGTATATAAAAAAAGTCAAATTTGAATAATTATTCATTTTACAACATTAGTTAATATTTTAGACATTTAGTTAATATTTTGTTAACATTAGAATATATTTCAGTAATTAATTATATACATGTTTACACATATATACGTACTCACTCTAGTATATAACATTAAAACTGAATGTTTGGCAAATGTTGTACATACAAACACCCTTGAACTTAACATTTTTAAAAGCTGTTGTTTAGTTTTAGTTGTTCGCGATTCACAAAAGGTTATAATTTTAATATTTCAGAGAATATGGATCAGGTTTAATAGCGAATAGCAAAGTGAAAATTTCTGGTCTTGCTGTATAATTGCGAGGTAGATCAATCTTAACTAGAAAAAGAATTTTTACAAAGCAGGCATTTTAAGAGAGCGGCAAGATATTTGGTTTAATTAAGAAAAATGTTGTATCACCCGTTTTACATCTTACTCTAAACATTTTCTCGACGAAAGAGAAAGTCATCTACTAGCCCAGCTTTCTTGAAGGCATTTTTCTTTTTTTAATTTTTATAAATAGTTTTATAACAAAAAAAAATTATATATATTTCGATTAAAGCAATAAACCCAATGATCATACAAACCATATGGTTAAAAAATAAATAAAAAAATAATCAGACACTCCAGTGAAGAAAAAAATTAAAGTATGAGTTTCGACTTTCGAGAAATTGTAATTCTAAGGATCAATCCAATAGCAAATTTAGGAACTTTGGTTTACAGGAAAAATACATTGTCAAAAAAAATTTCAATTGATATTGATCGTACAAAGGTTTGCTTCATTATAAGACACAGAACAAAAGACTCTATCTAGCCTTAAAAGAAAGAAATATCCCCTTTTTAAATACTCATTAGCCAAAAATGTTAATCTCACTTGATTTTTAAATAAAATATCGAACGAATATCGTTTTAATTAAATTCCTAAACAACGATTAGGTAGCAGTAACGTAATATATATATTATGCACTAGTGCGTAATAAAATAAAAAACAATTCAATTCAAACAACCGACATTGGACTATGGAGTCAAAAATTATACCATGAAAAAAAGTTAAACAAACAAAAAATCATTCACAAACACTAATGAGTCTCGCCCGCTATGATTAAAACGCTATTTTATATTTTCTTGCATGAGGGATCAGTTTCTGTTGATTTGTAAATTTTTTTATTTATGATTTACGAGTGTGACGATCCTGCGTACTAGAGTCCATGCTATTGACATTAAGATTAAGATTAAATTCGGTGGTGATATGTTGTACTGCCACCAAAATAATCTATTGCACCCCACCCTACTACTCAATGGTGAATACCCAGTTAGAGCACCTCCTCTAATCCAGCTTCCCTAAGGAATTCCAGAATATGGAGAGGGTTAAGTTTATGCAGGTCAATATTATACTCCCTTAGAATCAGCCTTCTCGTGTAGATCAGGGCTCCACAATCTTAGAGAAGATGGGCTGGGGTTTCTTTTCCAATATACAGAATCTCCATTCGTCTCTCGGCTCCACCCCAATGTTCTTAAGGTGTTTTCTCAGTTTACAGTGTCCTGTAAGAACCCCTGTCAGTATTCTCAGTTTGTTTCCATTCATCCTAGAGCATATTACTGCTCTCTTTTGATTAACTATCCAATCAGCACATTGGACTGCCTTAAGTCCGCGGTGTTGTTCCAGGTTTTGAACCATTCTATCATAATTACTTCCCTCATCCATTCGTGGATGGTTTTTGTCCCCAATTCACAAAAGGGCTCCAACCGACAAACGATGTTAAAGCAACTCGCCTTGCCAATTTGTCAGCTTCTTCACTACCAGTGATAACCGCATGACCAGGTATTCAACAATTTTGGATGTGACGGTATATGAGCTTAACGCATTAACTGCTGATTGGCTGTCCGACAAGATGACAATTCTCTTATTTTATATTTTCATCCTAAGCTAAAATCTGCACTACTTTTGATAGCACATATTTCGGCTTGAAAGACGCTTGGGTAGGTCCCCATGGGCTCAAAGTATTTGGTCTTTGGTCTAAATACTCCTGCACCCACCTCTGCCTCGATCTTTGAACCATCCGCCTACCATTTTATTACATCGTTATTCAGATGGTACGAAGTGGATTCACTGCTCCACTCCGCTTTTTTGCACAACTGCGATGTATATTTCCTATCGAAGTTGAACTGCTTAATCATTCCGTTTTTAGGAACCTCAAGCAAGGGATTCTCCCTTGAAAGACTTTCTTGATATTTAGACTCGATGATTTTTCCCTTTCGCAGTCTCTGCATGCTGAATCTCAGTATGGTTTCCCTTGCTACCCTTTTAACCTGCAAGTGGAGTGACACAAGTCCTAACGGCCTCTCCATTGATGCGGTAGGACATGTTCTCATTGCTCCCGTTATGCAAATACAAGTCAGTCTATGCACCTTTTCCAACTTTGTCTTCCCAAAGTTAAGTTGGGCTCTTATATTCCATGCGACTGCTCCGCAAGTGATGACTGGTCTCACTATCATGTTATACATTAACATTAGGATACCTGAGCTGCACCCCCATATTTTGCACGCAAGATTTTTGCATACCATCAGAGTTCTTACGGCTTTGCTTACCTATCGACCAACAAATGCCGGCAATTCTTATACTTCTCAGGCGTGTACAGTTCCAGAACAACGGTACTCTGCAACAAGTGCTTTTACTAAATGAATTTATTTAAAGGCATCAATATAACAAATGTACAGATTGAAATCCTCTTCGTCATAGCAGAGTTCACAAATACATTTTAGCATCTGCGTACTTTCCAGGTTAGGTTTTATCTGCAGGTTGCGATGAAATTTTTCCGGTCTGCCTGCAAAAACGTCTGATTGCTAGAAGAATGTTCTATTTATCGAGTGTTTGGTCACAGAAAACGTTAGCCTATACAGTATAGGCAGCGTTTCCATCATAGTTTATCCTTTATGATCATTTCATTAGGCAATTAAGATATAATGCTACGTTCATATTACCATAAAATCAAGCTAGGAATCATCTTAAATTCGAGTTTTCAATAAAATGTTCACATTATCATAAACATGATAAGAATTTTTAATTTACTACTAGATGTCACACTAGAATTGAAAATTGTATAAAAAAAATGACTCGGTGGCGTGGATTGATAGCGTGTCTGCCAAAGGATTCGAATTTTCTTTTTGATTTAAGAGTAAGTTTTGTCAAAGCTGGAAAAAGTGGTCGCAAGTAAATGTAGTGAATAAGTGTGCCTAAAAATTATTTTTGTAATAGTCGCTCTTTTTGCGTGCCAAATGAACACTGTCAAAATTTTTTGACTTCGTATTTGCATATGTTGCAATATGAAATTATATGAAATCTACCTAATAATGGTTTAACGATTTTCTTTAAATACATTATGGATGAATGAACTTCCGCAAAGATCAAGTCGATTTTACCTGGACTAGCATATGTCACCCGTCACACCAGAGCAACCGAAGCGGCTCATTCTTTTGCAGTTCGATTGACAAGATTTAGAACTGTCGCTTTCCAGCGTGTTTTTTTTCACCAGAGTCGCCCATCTTTTAAATGCCTTACTAGCGCGGGTTTTGCCTGACAATTTTTATCCCCAGAATTATAAATTTTTTTGAGAGGTTTGGGAAATTTGCATCTACTCTTTTCAACTCTTATAAAAGTTCCAAGACAATTATAAATTTTATTGTTCAATGGCAGGTCGAACTCAAAGAAATTGTAAGACTATTAATCCCCAAACCAGAAGCAGTGGATAAAAAAAAATTCAGTGTTTGTTTTATGTAGAAATAAAATCTAGGCTACTGCGCTGATGGAGCAAAAACAAAATCTGACAGTCAAACCATTTTTTATTCTGTTCTTGCAAATTTTTCTAAAACAAATTTTTTTCAGCCTTTTATTTTGTTGTTGTTGTTGTTCAACTTATTGTAATTCGTACTGCTCAAGTACGAGATTTTTTCTGTTGTGTTCCATGTTTAGTGTAGTTCGATGTTTAGTGTCGATAGTTGTGTTCGATGTTTAGTGTCGATGATTTTTCCTTTCCCCATGGAACCAACCCAAATCTAAGAATTGCTTCCTTAGCTATGTTCTTGATCTGGAAGCGCAGTGACATTAGTGCGGATAGCATCGCCAACGATACAGAAGGACAGAAGTTTCTGTTTCATTTCTAACACCTTTTCCCGGACGCTCTTTTCGATACGAATGCTTCATACGTGATACGCACCATAATATTTTAGCATATCGGAGTTTTAGTAGGCTTACTCCTTACCGTCGTCATGTAGCTACTCCATAGGATCTTACATTCTAATATAACTGTTAAAAATTGGTCACCTAAATTGCCGAACCGTTCATTATAATTGGACTCAGATTAGACTTACGCTTCTTGGTAAAATTGAGTTTTTGTTCACAGATGTGCATTATACGTCATACTGTTTCCTCCAACTAACCTCTGCGCCAATGACTAAGTCTTCGCGTACACAAGCCTCTTGCGGATAGTGACCAGAATTTCAACTACCACTGAACTGTACATGAGGATGATAAGACCAGACTCTGTGAACAGCCTCTGGTAGTAGCAAGGCTAATTTTATGGTCTCTCGTCTGGTGTCCTGGGCTAATTAAAGAAAATGTAATTATCAATAGAGCTGGATGTTATGAAAGGATACCTTAACGACTGGGAGGGAGGGGGGCTTGGAACTTTCCCCAACCTTAAAACCCGTATTGAATTTTTGTTGCATCGAAAAACTCGTTGGATTGATCGGAACGTGGAATCAAGTGGACATTTAAAAATGTTTCATTGATGAAGAGCCCAGCCAAAGTTTGTTTTGGTTTTTGATATTTTCTGCAATTAAAACAGCAACCTTGAGTCATGAATCCAAATCACACAAATATTTCTAAAATTTAATGAAATCCGTTAAATTAGTCCTAATTCGATTTAGTTATAGTATACAAGTCTTATTTTAGTTTTAGATGTTTTGTCTACTACAAAAAATAGGTTATTTTGATCTAAGATCATCACCTGCACTCAAGGCTCGAAGTTTCAAATCCTTATTTTTTAGAGACAAAAATGGCGTTTCGCAATGCGGATAAGGGACAAGAATTCAAAAATTGAAAGAAAGTCTCCTTCACTTCCTTAAGACAACATAGTAATTGTTTTCTTTAAGTCCCATAGCCAAAAAATGTTTGCTGAACATGCCATGATCGACAAAAATCGACCGCTAATAAATATCTTGGTACAAGGCCCAATGTTTGAGCAATTGTCTCACAAGGTAGATACCGAGAGATTTTATATTAAGAACTTCCATAGTTAATAAGTATGCCCACTGCGGGAGAAAGACCAGCCCTTCCATAACTCTCAAATCGAATATGGGCTACGAAATGACTGGCGAATTGATGAAGATATTGACGGAAAATCTTACAAATGTTAAAGCAATCTCAAAATGTAAGGCTTATTCTTAATATTTATTGAATAACAATTAAATAAATCAAATTAAGTGAATAAAATTCCAAAACTTTTAATTTCAAAAGATAATTTTCTGCAATTAAAATATGTATCAATATTGAATTTGTGGCATTTGTATTTTTTGTATGAATTTCATAAATAACCTTATCTTCAAATGTTATTTGCTTAATTGATTCTAGCCACTAAAATTTTTTTTACAAATATGTTTGTATCACATATGTTCTTTTTGAATACGTATATGTGTCTTCCACGTTGCTACAAAATAAAAAAATCAATAACTTAAAAACGTTGTCTTCATATTTGTTTTGTCTGGAAACATTTTAATTACTTATAATAACCAGCATAAGTTGGAATAGATATAATAAATAATTTATTTTTAATGTGGTAATAACTTGTAGTAGTGCAAAACCGAACTCGCCAAATTGAGGAGATTTACAGAAACAGAAGGTGATTTAATCATTCAAAACCGCGTGTCTCAGCTCTGGTTGGAAGAAAAAGAAAATTGTATGATTCTGTAGCTACTATTAAGATAAAACTTGTTAAGATATGTTCCACATAATCGTAATTTCTATTCTAATTTTAATTCATTTTAGCTTTCGAAGTCATAATATTAACATATACACATTCATTTTGAAACAAAAACCATCCTTTCACTTTCGAAGCTTCAATAAAATTAACACAATTTCGTTTTTGATTTTCAATTCTCGTATCGTCAATACAGTAACCTAATCCAATAACTAGGTTGTTAGATTTGAATAACTAGTTCACACATTCTCAACGTGTTTTGTTGAACTTTACAAACCTGATACTATATGTTATCGAACGGATGTATCAATAATAAATTTACAAATGAGCATCTAGAATTGATTTTGATCAGAGAAATTTCTAAATGCTATTAACAACAAAAACAATAATGGTCAATAATTCTTTTAAGTAACTTGAGGGAAACCATTGATTGATCTAAAATGGAAAATTGTATAAAGTAGTAAAAATAATTTTTTTTTCGCAATAACTAGACCAATTAAACATATGTTTTACAAACATAACTGTATTGTAATATCTTCAATTCTTCTTCGCAAAATTGGTACTGGTATAATATAAATCTGAATATTGATACGCTGCCAAACTTATTTACCTTTAAATACATAAGAACCAAACTCAAAATAGAACAAGGCATTTAAATGAAATAAGTTATTGCATTCACAAAAATTATTAAAAAAAAAATGCAAAGAAATCTTTTAATTAAAAGTGAAACAAATCAACCAAAAATCTTATTTCTCGGTTTACATAAAATTATTTTATATGTAATACATAATGAAAACTTTAATTCTCTCACTCTTCGCTTTATTCCCTAGCAACGAAATTAAAATTTCAATCATGTCCACTCTCTTGTACAATAATTTAAAATAGAGAGAAAACGAACCCAAACATGTGTTTGATAGAAAAAGATGGTGAGTTGTCATGTGTATGAAACCACGTACAAAGAATTTTAAAAACGTTTTTTCACAGAATAATAAAATTAAACATTAATAAATATTAGTTGATTTTACTACACCATTGGATTCTTTTTTACAAAAGTTATATATAAAAGAAAAATCATTTGTAACTACCTGGTCCTCGTTCTGGCAATGGATTTGAATGCCCATTTGAGTATCTACCGTTATACGGACGTTTAGCCATTTTTATAATAAATTAAAAATATTTTTACAAACACTTAAATGATTAATAAAGTAATTATAATAAATTAAATCATATATTTAATTAGTTTTATAAAAATATACTACAGGTACATAATTCACTGTACCACACACACTATACTTGTTTACTCCACACTGCTGATGGAGAGAATGAAAGGAATTAAATTAAAGCATAGTAAAATGAATAAAAAATTGTCTGTAAATTGACTCTATAACAAAAGTTATCAATAATAATTTATGTTTACGTATTCAATTTTAAAAGAAGTTTGAATAACGAAAAGAAAACAACAGCGAAATCTATACAAGGCAGTTTTTCTAATAAGATATTTTAGTTAAGGGTTGTTGATGGTTTTCCAGAATTGTTGTTGGTATGAAGATCCAGAAGGGATAGTTGATGTGTTATCTATTGTTATCTATTATTGTCGATGCTAAGGTATCAATTATGTAGATCGTAAGTTGCATCGAAAATGTCATCAATTCGTCAATAATTAAAAAAAGTCGGACAAGTCCCAGTATTCGCGAATATTCTGTGAGAATAGTTCTTCTCAAAAATATACATAATTTTAGAAATAAAACTAAAACGGTGCCTTCGCGAATGACAAACAAAATTGTTTTAGACTAAAAAATCACCTTTCAAGGTCAAAGTAATTTTTTTCCCTCAACCTCCTCCAAATAACATTTTAAATGATAAGTCGAGCGCTATAGTTTTCATTCAATCTTTACAGTGCGTCAGTACATTACCTATATAATCGTGAATGTTTTCAAATTTTTTCTTTTGTAATGTTCGAATTTAACGGAAAAATTTTTGACATTTTAAAAAATATATAATTAAAAAAGAAACTGTGTTTGAAAATAACAAAAAATATTGCGACGCTGATCATAGGCTGACTACACCAAAGCTCTGGAAACATAGTGTTCTGGTCTCTGGATATATAGTGAGCTAATATCCATCAAATACTTTAATTTCGCGTAGTTCTAATAATAAAAATACTAAAGAAAGCAGTAGTATCCCAACAAACATAAATTCTGTTGTACGAGAAAAAGTAATTAACAATTTAACTGGAAGTGACAAAACGGAAGTTGTGTTGCAGAACTGTTGTGAACCGTACTAAATGTTTATGTACCAAGTTTCATCCAATTCGATTGTCAGGTACAGATGTTATTGAGCTTTCAAAAAAACAGGTGCTCGGGACAACCCTCACCACTTTGTTCACTATCGCTCAAAAACTAATTAGTTCCTTGCCATACATATTTGCATCTTTTTCCAAAGTGTCATCAAAATTCATTCACGAACGAATGTTGTATGCTCCCAACAAACATTGAAAAAATTGTGACACAATAAACAGGTGTTCGGGAGGCCCTCCACCACTTATGCTAATATTGTCCAAAAACTAATCAGTTCTTTGGCAAAAAAGATGGAGACTTAACCATCTTTTTTCAAAGTGTCCTTAAAATTGATTAATGAATGAAGTCTGTATGCTCCCACCAGACTTTCAAAACAAAGTGTGAAAAGTTAGCAGTTGTATGGTAGACCCGCCCGCCACTTTGATCAATGTGTCCCAAAAGGTCCAACTATCTTCTCACACTAATTGAAACCTTTTTCCTAAGTTTCATCCTAATCACTTCATTATTGTAGGCTGTAGTGTGCCCAAAGACACTGAAAAAACTTCAAAAAAGTACAAAAAACATTTTTTTTACCGGAAGTGAAAAACCGGAAGTTGGGATGCAGAACGGTTGTGAACCATACTAAATGTTTATGTACCAAGTTTCATCCAATTCGATTACCAGGTACAGATGTTATTGAGCTTACAAAAAAACAAGTGCTCGAAGGACCCCCACCACTTTGTTCAATATCACTCAAAAACTAATCAAATGCTTGCCATACATACTTACTTCTTTTTCAAAATTGTCATCAAAATTCATTCACGAACGAATGGTGTGTGCTCCCGACAAACATAAAAACATGATGGAAAAACCACCTGTTGTATGGTGGACTCCCAACCCTTTATTCAATGTACTCTAAAAGCAGATAAAATTTTTCTAATGTTACTTGAAAGGTTTTACCAACGTTTCAAGAAAATCGATCGGTAATTGTAGGCTACAGTAGGGATAAAAACCTGAAAAAAAACTTTAACCGGAAGTTGGTATGCAGAAATATTGGAAACAGTACTAAAACCTTATATACCAAGTTTTCATAAGATCATAAGCAGGGATTAGAAGTTATTGAAGATTTAAACTAACAGGTGTTCGGGAGACCCCCGCCATTTTGTCCAAATTTAAAATGAATCCGGATCTTTCATTTTCAATTGAACCTGGATCATTTGCCAAAGGTTCAACAAGATCCTACGCAGAAAGGTCAGCCACACACAGACGTACACCAAAAGTTTAACTGGCTATTTAGATAGAGAATGGTCCAAAACAAAAGACAAAACAAAATTTGGGGGATGTAAGATTTTTTTTTGCTCGATAAATTGCATTACTTCACACAATTGAAAATTGTGGTGAAATATAAATGTTTTGGACAACAAAAAATTCGCCTTTCAAATGACACCTATCTGGTTCAAAAATAATTTCTTTTCAAAATTTCCACCCTCAACCCCCTCCAAATAACATTTTAAATGATGAGCCACCCGCTATAGTTTTCGTTCAATCTTTACAAAATTGTCTATAACCGTGAAATTTTCAAATTTTTTCTTTTATAATTTTCGAAGTTAAGGAGCTCCCTCCTTTCCACTGTTATTTTATATTTAATCTTTTTAGTAATACCTGCCATAAGTTTTACTTCAACCGCGTGTAATGATTACACGCACTCAGTTTTTTTATTGTTTGAATGAAAAATAAGAAAAAAATAAAAATTTTAAAAATAACGAAACTCAATAATTAACTGGGTTACCAACTCGTACTTTTTACTCCGAAGACTTCGGGTTTGAACGTACGTCTTCGGAGCTCTGGAGCTAGGAGCATTTCTCCGGGATTTTGTGTATATTAGTTCATTCCGGTCAAGAGGTAAGAATAAATTATGGTATAATCGAATTATAGAATGTACGTAGCAGAGAAAACATTTTTTGGTAATCGATTCCACCAGTATACAAAATGTCTATGGTCTATAGCTTATAAGAATGCGAAGATTGTCTTGTGACTTATGAAGATCTTCGTAGTGGAGGTATTAAGTGATTAATTTCTTTAGAGCATTGCGTAGTATAGTCTAAAAGCTCCAACAACTCTTGTATGATTCAGTGAATCACCTGATGTTATCATTGGATCATCAATACACGCCTATGAACTATGGCGACAAAATTTACAGGTTTCTGGTACTGCAACCCATGAATGAGAATTGAATTCGTGGATCGGTCGTATAAATTCTTTATACATCGTAGTTATTTCAGATGGAGAGATAAAACTTTTACTGCAACATAGGAAGCCAAGTCGTTGGGACTCTAATTTCGCCACAGAACAAATATGATCGTACTATTTTCGTTTGTGGTTTATATTTGTACGCAATAGTTTAAGTGCAGGTGAGTTTAATAATGCTTGTCTGGAAAACGTTGCATTGGAGCTAAACGTTGTATTGGAGCTGGAGGTCTTATAGGACAAAACTAGAATTAAATGTCATAAGGTTCAGTTTACACACCAGTCCAGAATTGATTCAAGATCTAGATTCAAGTTCAAAATTGATTCAAGATGCAAGGATTCAACCATTTTTCTACGATTATAATTAGCAGTTAGACTAGATAACTGTTAAAATGCAATATTTAAAAATATACTTTTTACTGTTTATTTTTAAATTTATTTATAATAATAAAACTTCCTTATAGTAACAATTTGATTTTTATTTTTTATTTTAAAGAATATCGATTTCGACTTACGTCATCCTCAGTTCTTAAATTATTATTATTAGATAATAATTTAAGAACTGAGGATGACGTAAGTCGAAATCGATATTCTTTAAAATAAAAAATAAAAATCAAATTGTTACTATAAGGAAGTTTTATTATTATAAATAAATTTAAAAATAAACAGTAAAAAGTATATTTTTAAATATTGCATTTTAATTCAAAAGTGACAAAAGCACACAAACAGTGAATAATATGGAAAACCATAATAACACATATATAGATAACTGTTTCTTCCTTTCTTCTTCATGCTCTTAAAATGAATGTAAGATAGAACTTCGTAAAAGCTATATATTGGGTTTGTGGTGATAGATAATAAATCGTTGATAAAGATCAGAAAAGGGTTGGCCGAAAACCGAACCCTTAGGAATACTGGCTTGAATTGAGAATTTATCCGAAACAACACCAACTACTATAAGAGATCTCTGGGATAAAAAGAACAGAAATAAAATTAATTTAATAAGAGCCCGATGCCAAACTCTTTCAAACGCTTTGGATATATCAATGATATGAGACTCACCAAAGTCATGAACTGCTTTACCCTATTTCTCCGTAAAGACTGGATTAGGTGCGGTGATGAAGATATTATGAATTGCGTCTTTAAGAGAATCAAATGCTTCCAAGGAAATAATAAAAACAAAAACCAGAAGGAAGAAATAGAAAATCACAACAAAGAAAGTTAAGAAGATAAAATATATTTATAACAAATTGAGGTCGGGGATGAGAACAAATACTTCTCGACACGTGTACAAGCATTTCTCGACGTTTTGGATCATAACCAGTCTAACTTGGCACACAAAAATTTCCGTCTGAGTGCCATTAAAATGTTTTAAGGAAAATTGGAAACGACAAACAAATGTTAGTTTTCATCAAGCACTATACCAAACCCATCCCGTAGACCAAAGTTTTTGACAAACTGGAGTGGGAGGTTTAAAGTCCATATTTTATAAATACTTGGAGGTTGTTTATCGAAATCGAACGAAATCTATGATATTTAATTAAATCTTCGAGTTTGCATAGGATTTCTTCGGGCTTATGTTGTGTAATAGTTGGTAACCCTGATAATTAAGTAACTAAATTCGACGCATCTAACTCATATAATTTTTAACACGAGACTGAATAAAAAAATATAATAACATTAACAAATGAGTAACTATTAAAATTTCATTGCAAAAAATAATGACACATAATCAAATTGTATCGATACTTGCCGAAAATAATATTCGTTTGCCTGCATCATTTCATTGTTGTTTAAATTTCTTCTTTGTTTTATTTTTGAAGTGAAACTTCTTTAGCGACGAATTTGTTTGAAATTTTTGTTACGCTAGAGATGTAACGTTAAGTATAAATATAGTATGTATATGTATTTAAGCATTTATATTTTTAATGTTTTTACATGTTCGTATTGTACATGATTTCATTTTTTACATGTTGTGAATTGTGATCAATCCTGCTGTTAGATGTATTTATGCATGTACATTGTACATACAATATAACCTTATTTCAATGTTTTTACATGTATAAATTTGATTATTAATAACAAACACCAATTTTTATTCGCTTATTTTATTTACAAACGGTTTCGATTTTCAAAAAATCATCGACAGGTTAAATTTGCAAGTATCAATTCAGTTTTGTTAATACAATGAACAAAATATATAGACCTTTTTCCCGAAAAAAAACGTGACAGTTGTGATCAGGTGATTTTTATTTCGAAAACTTTAAATAAATGTTATTTCTTGGAATTTGCCGCTCTGTATTAAAAACAGCACTAAATATCAGCGAATTTGTTTATATATTTGTCCAAATCACATCTCCATCTAAAGAAGTTTCACTTCAAATGTGAGCTTATGTGGATGAAGCTCACACATTTTTTTTATTATTGTTTGATGCGATTGTGTGAATGTATGTGTTTAAGATTTAAAATCAGAGTGTAGTATGATAAAGATGAATATATGTGGTTTGATTATAATTTATTTTACTGAACGTCATTTCCGTTTGAAAACGTTACTTCCGTTTGAAAAAGTTTCACGCCTAAAGAAGTTTTGCTTCAAAATATGTCAACTATATAATATGTCTATAAAATACAGATAAGAACAAATATTTGCAACTTTTTCGATTTCAGTAAGCGTGGGCAAATCCATTTTATAAGAAGTCGTAGAAGTTGTATTTCAAGTTGATATAACACTTATAGTTTGTGAGAAAATCGATTATGTAGAAATTCGAACGAACACTGAAGTCTCACCAATTTTACTTTTTCAAAGTACGGAGCCCTAAGAACATGAAACTTTATAATTTACATTACATGCTAGACATATAATTATTTTAAATTGCTATATCGAAAATAAAAACTGTTGACATGTTTGGCCATTGTTGTAGTTGGAATTCTCGGTTCTACACCCTCGCTGCAGAAATCATGAAGGGTTTAGAAATATAAAGAAAATGTCACTGTTAATGGATAAATTAATTAGCAGTTTTGACAACATTGTTTTAGCTATTTTAACTGAGGAATTTTATACTGTAAAATACTTTTCCTATACAGAAAATATTTTTAGTTCCTTCTAACAAAAACAAATTACTATATGGTGTTGTTGAAGAAATTGTGCCGTGGACATTCTATTTAAATTTGGTCTATATCAACTCTCCAGAAAACACAATTTTGTTCAATATCTGTTGGATAAGTCTAAAACGATTAAGCAAGTAGGTTAATGGTAAATTGGCTAAACTTCGTGATTTTAACATACAGAAAAAAGACTGCCTTAAACTTAACTCAAACACCGTGAGTATTGTGAAGGAAACCAAGCAGACTTACTTCCGTTGAATCATAACTACATGCAAATAAATCATCAACCTTTCTTTACGAGTTCTAGTTATTCTCGGTCATTAAAACTTACAAAATACATATTTGTGAATTTAACACAAAACCGTAAAATTGTAAACTATAATTAATTATTATGTAAATTGAACTAAAAACAAAAGAAATGGTAAATGTTTGTATAAATACAAATTTTTGATCGTTTCAACAAAAAATTTTGTTAAATTAAAAACGACTTTATTAAAATTTAAAATTCGTAACAAATTCAATGAATTGCACAGAGCTTTTAAAAAAATTAGTGAACAAACACGAAAGCCAACTACGAACGTTGTAAGTCTTATTTTTATTTTACAAAGGATTTTACAAAAACAAATCATTTAACAAATAGTTTTATAAATTTGTATAAAATTGGAGTTATAAATAAAACTGATAATAAACAATATTTAGTTTCAACTTTAGATTTTTAAATATTCCGCCAATGTTTTAATTAATATTTACATTTGTGTGATTTATTGTAAAAGTATGCATGCAAAGGAAAGAAATTTTAGCATATTCTATTGATATTAATAGTATATTTTCCAACAAGAGATGAAAACTCTTTTAAAAACGTTTTTATCTCGCGTAGGAAATGCAATTTTTTTCTATGATAGTAATATATAATCGATATTTACTATAAATTATAAAGTTAGAAATCGACAACAAAACATTCAAAATTCAGATTCTATTTTTTCATGGTTACGTTGTTTAAAATACTTTGTAAAATTATATGAAAAACCATAGCAACTATAATTTGTTATTTTTTTACACTGGTGAGTTTACTTTTCGCATAGAAAAAATTATTATTTTCAAAATTACTTGTGAATGCGTAGCGCCTGTGATATTAGTACCAAAGAAAGACAACGACAGAGTTTGCATCGATTATCGTCGGCTCAATTCCGTCACAATCACTGATAGTTATCCAATGCCTAGAATCGATGAAATCCTTCATTTAGCAAAAAAAAGTTTATTTATGACAACCATTGATCTTAAATCTGGATATTGGCAAGTAAATGTTAAGGAAAGTGATCGAGATAAAACCGCATTTACTACGCCATTTGGATTATATCGCTTCCGCAGGACGCCATTTGGATTGAAGAACGCGCCAGCAACCTTCCAGAGATTGATTGATCGCTTCCGATTTGGACTCAAAGGAATTACAATTTTAGCTTACTTGGATGACATCATTATTATTTCAACGAGTTTTGAACAACACATTCAAGATTTGGAAAAAGTTTTTCGTCGACTCCAGGAATTTAAACTTCAAGCAAACAGACAGAAGTGCACATTTTTCCGCTCTACCATAAAATTTTTGGGTCACTTGATTACGACCGATGGCATTAGCACGGATCCAGAAAAGATTTTTGCCATTTCCAGTGTGAAGCCACCACCAGTGAATGTTCAACAAGTTTGTACCATCCTTCAAACATGTTCGTGGTATAGGAGATTTATCAATAATTTTTCAAATGTGGGTCGATCTTTAAGTAACTTG
This sequence comes from Diogma glabrata, assembly GCA_963693315.1. Lineage (NCBI taxonomy): Eukaryota > Metazoa > Arthropoda > Insecta > Diptera > Cylindrotomidae > Diogma > Diogma glabrata. The sequence goes on along the minus strand of OY856186.1, from coordinate 78,591,788 downwards.
ACAAAGAAAACTGCAGCTTGGAAATGGGGAACTGAGGAACAAGATGCTTTTAATCAACTCAAGCAACTTTTGACCACAGCACTAATACTCCGTCAAGCTGATGATAACTTACCATTCTTAATCAGAACTGATGCTAGTTTGTATGCATTGGGTGCAGTGCTACTTCAGGGAGAAAACGAAGAAGAGCGACCTATTGAATTTGCTAGCAGACTTCTTACACCACCTGAAAAGAATTATAGTACTACTGAGAAAGAAACACTTGCTGTGGTTTGGGCTCTTAAAAAGTTTCGTGGGTACATCGAAGGTGATATCATCACAATCAAAACAGATAATCAATCACTTCGATGGCTGCTAACATTGAAATGTCCATCTGGACGTTTAGCCAGGTGGGTCACTTTGATACAATCTTTTAATTTATCTATTTTGTTTACTCCAGGTAAAGCTAATGTTGTGGCTGACACTCTGTCGAGGCCACTTGTCAATGACGCTCAACCAAATAACGATGACAACCACGTAATAATCAACACTGTTGAGATTGTTTTTCCTAGAAGAGGCCAAGAAAATTTACGTAAAATGCAAATAGGTGATGAATAACTCAAAAAGATCATCCAAAGTTTTGAGCAATCTGACAGTCCTGATCTCGAAAATTATATGGAACGAGGTTATCTAATGGAACAAGGAGTTCTGTATCGCTATATTTATGAAGAGAATTCTGAGGCTCAACTAGTCATACCAGAATCTGCACGAGAATATATTGTTCAGCGTTATCATTGTGATGCTACTGCTGGACACTATGGTGCAGACCGTACCGTTCACAAAATTGCAACGAAATATTATTGGCCTGGCATGCGTCGATTCATTCAACAATTTTGCAAGCGTTGTTAAGTGCCAAAAATATAAAGCTACCAACTTAAAGCGAAATCCGAAATTCGACGTCCACGCCGTGCTGCCTGGTTAATGCTGACAGAATTAGGTTGGTGTACCGGAGATAAGCAGGGTAAAAACTGCTTAGTCAATCATGGTACATCATGGCGAATTGGCGCCTTAAAACCAATGCGACTCAAGCGTCTGTTCTCCATGTTAGGGGCGGCTTGAAGCGGGCGTCTGTCTTGGATCAAGCGGCTCGCTATATAAACGTGTCAAAGGTTGTTTCTGGTAACCTTAAGATGCAAAACGGACCCATTCACGACAATTTGGGTTGGGCCTAAGGTTAACACCCTAATCCCGGATAAAAAATTATTTGTTAAATTTGGAAATCAGAAAAGAAAAACAGACCCGGACAAAAACAGAATTTTACCTGGACGTGAAAAAGGACCAGACTACCGAATCGGAACGTGGAACGTGCGCAGCCTGAGCGCTCTTGATGCTCTTATAAGTCTAGAAACAGAGGCTGAGAGGTATGGGATGGATATCATAGCTCTGCAAGAAATTAGACAGCCAATAATCGGAAAACAAGATTTGGATAGTCACTCTCTATACTGTAGTGGTCATCCTTCTCGAAGAGAATTTGGAACTGGCTTTCTTGTTGGTGCACGCATACAAGAAGCCGTGATGAAATTCATCCCGGTCAGTGAGAGGATTTGCTACCTACGTGTACGTGGTACATATAACAATATTTCTCTTATTGCCGTGCATGCACCTACTGAAGCTAAGACCGTCGACGAGAAGGATAATTTCTACATAGCGCTGGAAGAGGTTATGAAACAAACACCAACACGCGACTTCACTATGGTTCTTGGTGACTTTAATGGGCAGGTTGGAAGAGATATCTCTTATGGAAATGTGGTGGGCCCCAATAGTCTGCATTTGAATTCGAATGATAATGGTGAGAGAATGACTGAGTTTGCATTATCAAATAATTTGAGAATTGCCAGTACTTTCTTTCCGCACCGATCGATTCATAAGCAGACATGGGTCTCACCGAATGGAAACACTCGAAATCAAATTGATCACGTGCTAGTTACAGCACGTTTCTTTTCGAGTGTTCTGGATGTGCGATCCTTTAGAGGTGCATACATTGGAAGTGACCACTTTCTTGTATGTGCAACGATAAGGTTCCACTTCCCAAATCCAAGCATTCCGAAATTCAATCAACGGAAACGATTTAACATCTCATCACTAAAGAATGCAGAAACAGAAGAGAAATATCAAAACCATATTGCCGAAACATTAGAGAAATCAGAAACCATTAATGGAGACGTCGATAAGTCATTGTATTTGCTCAAAGATGCTGTTTTAAGCGCTGCTGAGGGAATACTTGGACGACCACAAAACCACTCCCAGAAGCCATGGATGGATCAAGCATGTCTTGACGCTATTCAATACAAAAGAGATTGCTATCTGAAATGTCTGCAAGGACGCAACACCAGGTCCACGAAGGAGAACTATAAACTGGCAAAACAAGCCGTTACAAAGTTATGTAGACGAACGAAGAGAGAATGGTGGAAGAGAAAGTGTGAGGAGATTGAAAGCTTCAATAAGGAACATCAATCGCGTAACTTCTTTCAACAGGTTAAAACCTTAAAGAAGGGCCCTCAAACTAGATCGACTGCTATTCAAAACGAAGATGGGGAGCTACAAGTAGACCTTAAAAATATTTTAGACACTTGGGCCGCTTATTTTGAGAATCTTCTCAACTTAAGTGACCAGCAACAAGTCGGGCGACGAGCAAAGCTTATTCGTGCGTCAAAGGTACATGTAGACGAACCCACCAAAGAGGAATTCGATGCGGCGCTGTCAAAATTAAAATGCAATAAAGCACCTGGTATCGACGATATAACATCCGAAATGATTGTACATGGTGGTGAAACTCTATCCTTAAGAGTGTTTGAACTTGTTTAAATGATATGGAGGACTGAAGCCATGCCACAGGACTGGAACACAGCTATGCTGATACCAATCCATAAAAAAGGTAATCGCCTACAATGTGCAAACTACAGAGGAATCAGGAGAATATCAGTGTGGCTTCCGGCGGGGCCGAGGTACCACCGATGCACTTTTCTCGATAAGGATGATTTTGGAAAAGTGCCGAGAGTTCAACATACCACTGCACCAACTCTTCATTGATTTCAGACAGGCCTACGACTCTCTCGAACGAGAGACTCTATGGTCTGCCTTGGTGTCAATGGGAATTCCTGGTAAACTGGTATCACTATGCAAAATGACAGTACAGAACTCTCAATGCTGTGTACGAGTAGAGAACGAAATATCAAGGTTTTTTAAAGTCGACTCCGGATTAAGACAAGGTGATGCTATCTCTCCTATACTTTTTAATTTAGCCTTGGAATATGTGTGCCGTCAAAAGAAACTGCCGACTAACAACAATATCTTGTCAATAAACTCAGTACAGATGATTGCATACGCTGATGATGTTGTCATCCTCGGCCGAAGTGAAGCTGTTATGAGTGAGACTTTTAAGTCGCTTGAGAGTGGAGCTAGAAAAATTGGTCTTCAAATTAACTACAATAAAACCAAACATATGAATGTTTCAAGAGAGTCTGAGAAGAAAGATTTGATGTGCGGCGATGACCGAATTGAGGGAGTTGAATCTTTTAAATATTTGGGATCAATGCTTGACTCAAACAACAGCATACTAACAGATATAAAAGCTCGAATCGCTGCAGGTAATCGAACTTTCTACTCAATCAAACCTCTCCTTGGATCTCCGTATGTATCAACTAACACCAAGCTCAAGTTATACAAGACATTGATTAGACCGGTTGTGATGTATGGGTCACAAACGTGGACCCTTACACAAAATGACGAATCGCATTTATCTGTATTTGAGCGTAAGATCCTACGCTACATTTTTGGTCCACTTAAGACAGACGATGGAGAGTATAGAACCCGATATAACTTTGAGATCAGAGACCTTCTTGAGGGTCCTGATATAATAGGTTGTATCCGTTCTAATAGGATTGCTTGGTTTGGGCATGTTCTACGAGCCGATTCACAGTCTGGAATGATTAGAAAAATGTACGTTAGTACCCCAGGGAGTGGGCGACCGCGAGGTAGACCACGACTACAATGGGAGACTGAATCGGCTGCCATGGTAATTATGTCGCTGTTGCGAATGACCGTGGTGAATATTCGAAGCTGATTAGCCTGGCAACGCTCCTACATACTACACATTGTTTGGGAGTGAAACAAAATTTAACTCCATTATACCATCTACAAGCCAACCCAGTGGAGAGGAAGAACCGAGACATGAAAACTCAATTGGCAATTCATGTTGATGGAAAACATCGTACTTGGTCGCAATTTTTACCAAGTATTAGATTTGCAATTAACACAACGAAATGTGATTCGACTGGCCAGACTCCAGGTTTTCTTACATATGGCCGTAAATTAAGTATTCTTGAAGATGTTTCAAACGACATACGTTCTATTGTCGTATAGCTGAAAATTTCGTACCGCAAATAACTCCATATCGGTTAAAATTGCAAGACACAATCCAAGATGCTCGTGAAGTTCATGAAGGCAAGCAGGACCAGCGAAAAGCATATGCCGATAGCCGACGATCTAATCAACCGTATAAACTGGGCGATATAGTTTTGTTAGAATCGAAAGTTCAAAGTAATGCATCAAAAGGTTTCACCAAGAAGTTAGCTCCACGTAGAGATGGCCCTTATCGAATTTGTAAAGTTATTTCTTCAACTACGTTTGAATTGGAGACAGCTGATCGCAACAAAACTACTATTTGCAAATATCATTCTTTATTAATTAAACCGTATTTGGGAGACGATAATGTTCCAGCACCAGTACATAAGATTCGTAAGAGAGGACGACCAAAGGAAACTTCGGATGAAACTACCTCAACCCAATATGACACCACGATAACATAAGATAACATCCTAACTTTTGTTTTAAACTTTGTCGGAACGACTTCAAGTTTAAAAGGGGGAGTCTGTAGCATGCCTAAACGTGTACGTTATTAACTTATCGCGGTATAAACATACGCTTTAGTATTCAGGCATTGTCAATTTAATCATTTAATCTTGTTGTCAGTCTATTAATGTTCTCTCATTTAGAATCATATAAAATTCGGGATCATTTGAGATTCTGATGCTTTTTACATCGCCTTTTCGGTAAAGTTATAGTTCTGCGTATTTAATTATTTTATCTGACATAATATAAGATAAATGCAAAAAAAGTGTGTTAAAACTACCTAAAATAAAGAATAGACATAGAATGAAATAGAGGATATAGAATGCAAACAAAACAAAACGTTGTTTAACTTTGCATAAACAAACTCAGAGTTACTTGTTTCTCATCTCTGATCGTGAATCTCATCTTAAATTTCTGTGATCCAAAATTTTTTGTTTGAATACGAAGTTCTTACTAAATATGAAAATTTTTACTAGAGATAATAAATGCACTAATTAGAAACATTGTATCTTATCTTATAAAAAAGCGTAATTGTGAAATATTGCACAAGACACCAAACTGTCCAGGACTGGTCGTGTTCTGTGGGCATTTAACTTTCAATAACAATAATTTTTTTGATCATTTTCAATTTTACTACTATAAAATACTAGGTTTAAATTTAAATATAATTATTTAATTAAGTTTGTTATGATAAGCGAACATTTTATAAACTTTTTATCACAATACCAGCGTTTTCCTGTTTCTACAATTCAACTTACTGACCATTGATAACATATAAAATTGGTTACCAAATTTCTGTTTTTTCTGTTTCAATTAAGCGAAGACCTAAGATTTGAGGAAAATTTTAATTATGAGGAGCTGACAATCTTGTTTCTTAACACAGATGAACAAATTTCACTGAATGTGATGCTATTCTCAATCTTATCAAATTTTTTGGAATTAACAAAACACGTTTTCTTTAACATGTCAATTACTAAGAACACGAGAACAGAATAAATAAAAATCAACCTTTCATATGAAACCGACCCCTGGAACACTATCTGAAAACACAGAGTAGTAAGTTTAAGAGAAGTTGTCATGGATTCCGCTTCACAAAATAGATATAGTAGAAATATTTTAAAGTTTGCCTCAAAATTACACTGTTGGAATTAATAAAACCCATTTGGTATTCGACCCTCATATGCCGCCCAAAAAACTTTTATATTTTACCGAAACGATTTTCAGTTCTTCAAAAATTTTATAATGGCCAAAAAATTGATTGTGAAGGCCGAAGGGTGGCCGACCATCAAATTGTAAGGCTTTAGTAAAAACAATTCCTTGTTTTAATTTTTAAATTACGAAACTTACAAATCGTAGCTTAACCTAAATTATTTATTTCTTACACTTTGTTTTCGACACTTCATTTAATTAGTTTAAAATAGACATCAGTTCACTACATATATGTGATTAATATTCAGAGTAAATAAAACATTTTCGATAAGAAATTCAATCGATACTTTGAAGCTCGTTTTTACTATCGACAAGTATATATACTATTATCCTATAGATTATAGAATAAAATTAATTGAATTATGATAATTCACCACTAGCATCTTTCAATTGAATTGACGTTTTTGTGTTACAAAAAACTATTAAATAAGTATAAGTATATCATCATACAAATTATACAATAATATAATTTGAAATCTAAAAAAAATTAAATATATGATATCATTTGGTCCAGATTTATGACACATATTTTTTTCAACATTTTTATGCAATTTGATATGATTAAAATCATTGTTTATACAGTCATGTATAAAATACTTAGGTTACCTAAAACTCTAGAAGTAGAATAACCTTAACCTGTAAAAGAAATAATTTTTACAGTGTAATAAAAAATAATTATTTAACATGAGCAGTATTCATTACACTTTAAAACAATTATTTTGTCTCCTCTATTATCATTGAATTTTAAAGTAAGATTATATTTATAGCCCATTGACTTGAAAACAATTTTCATTGTCAAAGTTAGTATTTATTTATTTAAAAGAAATCGTTTAGATTAGAAGACGACGAAGTGAACTCGATTTTTTTTTTAAATTATTGGCCGTGCAATCCCCACGGTTGCAACTTACATAAACCGTAAAAACTTTTATGACTTAGATTACACAACACATAAAACCCGTTTACGGCAAATTTTTTACAATAATTTGTAAGAGCAAATCAAAATAAGGTTGCCAACAACCCAGCTAAAGTCATATTCCTCAAGCATGTGACGCACTGTCTTCCTCAATGATTCCCCCAGATATAGAGTTAGATGAAGGCTCGTTTCTTCCAACGTGCAATAGCGTATCATCAACGATTATTTCATAACTATCATTGAGGATGCTACCGTAGAGTGAATAGAGAATAGAGTTCATCCGCTAGCACCCCTAAAATATCACCTTCTCACATTAATTCATATGGGGACTGATGTACGCAGGGTTGTCACCCGTAGATTAAAAATTTAAAAAATTAACAAATTAATGAAAACTAACAACTCCATGCGTTAAATTTTACCAATACCTAATGGTGCCACCTTTATCCCAATTATAATCTCATAAGTTACCAGTTTGTGGTACACACAAAAGCAGAACAAATTTCTTATATGTGCTTGTCCGCTGACCGCAACAGCCAATCTGACTTGTGTTCCACTTCTTTCGCTCCAACGGTTCCACATCAATAAAAATGGGTTTTGTAATATATCCAGGGTACGGCTCTCATGAATAATATGAAGCTGCATAATAGTCAGCAAAAATGGAAAGTTTACGAACATGCCTGACGAACTACTAGCACTATTATCAACTTTTACAATTTGCCTCCTATTCATAAGATACGTTTTAAACAAGTTTAACCGAAGTTCTGAAAAACCTGTTTTTTCAATTTAATAATCAAGACATCCGTATGTACAGAATCTAATGCCTTACGAAAATCTAGAAAGAGAGTACAGCAGAAATTTTTTCTTCAAAATGTTTGCTCAGCATATTACTTAAATTTAGACATGTAGTTTCTGCACTTGAATTTAGGGTAAACCCAAATTGTGTTTCTGCAATTGTACTAAGCATCGTAAGTAAAACTTTTCCAACAAGTTTAGAAATACTTGGTAAGATGGATATTGGCCTTATTAAGATCCATTTTGTTGTCAGATTTATAAATTAGCACAACTCCAGCTTGTTTTAATAATGTTGGGAATATACCTGAACTAAATATACAATCAAAAAATTTTGTGATTATAGGTACTACACAGTGGGAAGTGTATAGAGATTGAAACTTCACCAGTTGCTGAACATTCTTTCAAATCAAGGAGTATAGTATTCATTTCTGACTCACTAGTCAAATCAAGTGTGACTGGAACTGCCACATTATAATTAAAGTTGTCAAAGACAGTTCCCAATTTTAGCTTCTCTGTTTATGAAATCCTGATTGAATAGAGCGGCAACTTTTTGCTGATTAGATCATATTCCTTTATCAGTTTGAAGATATATTTTTTTGGAGTCAGATTGGGATTTATTATTTTTTTTTATTAATTAGTTGGACATGTTTAGCACACTAAATATGAAATAATCATTTCTCAGACTCTTTGAATATCCGAAGATACCATGTCAACTAGAAAGGAAGGAAATGGGAAAATTGGAAGGAGTGAGGATATGGGATAACTATTCTAAACGTTTTAAATGACGATGGACATTTTCTTTAAATGCCTGAGGGGCAAATTCATCGGGAAATACGGAGGTGGGCGTTGAGTTCCACAATTTGGCCACTCTATTAAAATAATCGTTCTGGAAGGAAATAGTTCTACAACGAGGTATTTGGACAGCAAATGGGTGAGATAACTCTGAAGTTCTTGTTCGCCGATTAACATGCGCACACGATGGAAGGATATTTTGAATTTCCTTAGAGGTGGATTCGCTAAAGTTATATTTATAGTAAATTGACAATTCAGCCACATTTCTTCGGTGCTGGAGTGAATCAAGCTGATCAGTTAGTCCGGTATTACCAATCAATATTATAGATAACCTTCTTAAAAAAGCTCCCTAACAGTTACGGTTGGCCTATATTTTTACTACTGTAGCCAACATTAGTTTTCCTTTTACTTCATCTAATTTTCTTTGCTATAATAACACTGAGTGATTTATGTTTATACGTAATGTAGCTTTGGTTATTTGCTCTTTAATTTGTACGATTTATTGCGCTCTTTTAACAGCTCTTTCAGTTCGTTGGTTAATGCGCATCCTTTTCCTATATTTTGTGAAGAATGTGTTGCAGTTATGGTACTGCTCAATATTCATATTTACACTATTTAGTAGATAAGCCCAATCTGGATCTGAGAAGGTTGCAATATAATTCAAAATTTTGTAAATAATAGATTGTGGTTTATGGATAAGGTCGGTTTTTGTTACCTGTAAAAAAAGCGACTTGATTAGATACTTTCACACCAAATATTTTTAAATCAAAATAACACATAAACAGTGATAATCAAAGCTTATGTATAGCTTTTAGGGCACGTCGATCAATGTGGCTCCACCATACAACTGCTGACTTTTCTCACCTTGTTTTCAAAAATTTGTTCAAAGCATACAGGCTTAGTTCATTAATCAATTTTGATGACACTTTGATAAAAGATTAAGTTTTGAATGATAAAGAAATGATTAGTTTTTGGACGGTATTGAAATAGGTCACCTGAGCTCCAATCAGCTCCTAATTCATTTTGATTAAACTTGGTTAATTGGCTTAAAGTATGATTTATAACTGTTCTGCATCCCAACTTTCGATTTGTCACTTCCGGAAATTTGTTTTTCTTTTTATATTCGTACAACAAACTATATAATGTGAGTGGATGCTTCAGGTAGAATCATGGACTTTTTGAACAAATGTTGGAATACAGTTTCAGCCCAACTACCTGTTTGTCACTGCCGGTGTACCATTCCTTTTCTTTGTATTCAACAAAAAAAATATATATGTCTGTTCGTTCACTACAGCCTTCGTTAATAATCTGGATGTATATGAGAAAAAATTTATATTGACTTTCTGGAGTTATTGATCAAAATGGTGAGAGTCTACTGCAAAGCTGTTTATTTTAAACTTCAACAATTTCAAACACTAATAACCGATTTTAATGAAACTTGGTTGCTTGTTATATAAGGGTTTCCTACAACTCACAATAGTTCGGCGTTTCGGTAAAATTATTTATGTTATACTTTTATTGTAATAACTTTTTTCTAAAATTCTAACTATGAGAAATATATACCAACAACCATCAATTTAATATTTGCAACAGGTATGCATCAGTGCTGCCATTTTTTTTATTTTAAGAACCGCTACTGTGGTGGAATAGTGATTATCACCACAGTAACATAAAATAAGTTCTACGTAAATGAGAGACACAAAAATTCAACAAGTTCGTGACCATTTTGCCCGCCCGAATATGATTTGTAACTAGCATTACTTTCTAGCATAGGTGTAAATAAGGAAATGATATTTAATTTATCTGTCAAATTATTCGAAAAAATTGAATTACAGATTGCATTCAGATTACCTTGAGAGTTTGTTAACATCAAAATAAATGCATTGTTATCAACTTGATAAAAATAAATTAATAGAAAAACCATATGAATCTGAAATAAATATAACATCGTAACCTCGTAGCAAAAACTGTCACTTTACACAAAACTACAAATCTTGGTAAAAGAACAAAAAAATGATATTATTCTAAATGACATTTTTGTTTGTGTTTTAAAAGGGAATTCAGCTCTGCTATTTTTAGAATACATTATTATTTTAATTTCCTAATAACTTTTTGTTTAAAATAAATTCCCTGAAAACACTCAGACAATCAACTCCAGCACCAAAAAATAAAAACAGTTCAAAATAACCCTACGATTGCCCTTAATTAATTAAAATCATTCCTTTTGAAATTAATTGAATTTATGTTTATTTAAAATTTTAAATCAGTTGGATCTGTTCCAAATAGGTACCACATTTAGTATATATTTAGAGTAAAATTTTAGCTCATGTTATCTTATGCATTTATTATAATTAATTATTGATTGATAACACTTACATTCTTCACGGTTAAATTTTATATTTAAAAAATCGAGATTTAAATTAGCCAATGCCATTTTAATGTTAATTTTTTTATCGTTTCAATTAAAAAAAGATCTATGCACAAAAACTAATTTTTTATTTTAAATCACATATAACTTTTTTTTTGGAAAATTAAACAAAAATAAAACAAACAAAAAAAAGTTAATTGAATATTTCAAAACATGTAAAACAATAAATTAAATTGAGAAAATACAAATATGAATTTTCTTTTCGTCACCGTCGTCGTTGTGGTCGACGTTAAATTTCTCGACAGACTAACTAGCTCTACATACTAATAATACACAAAAGGTACTTAGAATTTTAATCAATTTTAATTGTGAATAAAACTACAAAATGTTTTATAAAAAAAACTGTATTTATAACATGAATAATCAAAATGATAGTGAGTTCTCCCTAATTTATTTCTCAATTAATTAAAATGAAAAAATTAAAATATAAATATATATTACAAAAAATTATCAATTTCATAAAACAATAAAAATGAAAGCAAACCTGAGTAGGGAAAGATCATGGACTTTATTGATTAATATAACGTTAAAATTACAGGCGTATAAATAAATACATTTAAAGTACGATAACGACAATATTATATTCTTCAATACAGAAGCTGCTGAAATTGTAAGTCACGGCTATGAAAATGATCGCATTGATAAGCGTAGGAGGATTGCGCTTTTAGGTGTAGGAGATTCGCACTTTTACGTGTAGGGGGGATCGCGAAAATTTTATTAACAATATAAAATCTTAGTTAAAGTTAGAATAGCTTCTCAAAGTTTCTTAAAATCATCAAAAAAACGTAACACAAAATTATATATGGGTTGTGTTGGGATGGGAACAAACATTTTATGAAAAGTTTTTGGAGTGAAGACTCAGTTCAACCACGTCTGACTAAAAGGCACGGCTGAAAGATAATTAACCAAAATTGTAAAATTCCCAAAAACAGTTAATTTTTTTTTACAAAATGAGTTGGAATTACAATATATGTCACAACAACACATAAAAACCTATTAAGAGCTAGGTTCCACAACAACATGCCTTCTAAAGGTGTTAATAGACGAACATTTTTTTTGTTTGTTTTTTTGAATACGTTTTTTGTTACTTTTTTAAACTGATAACTAAACAATAAAAAAAGTCGGTCAAGTGCGAATAAAATTCGCTCGCAGAGGAATTCTGTAAATGTAGAAGAACAAACTGACAAAAATTATTTACATAAAGTTTTGTTGTAGAGTTTTTATATTGCCAGACCAAAGGCACATAAAAATGATTTTTTCATCTTAAGTGTCAGTAGCAATGTCACTTGAAAATTGATCCAAATTATAAACAAAATACTACATCTTGTCAAATATTAGCAAAAGCAGTTTCGGGTAATTTAAGAGAGATTCAGTAACACTTTTAAATGGTTTATTGGAAAACAAAAATTATTAATCTTTCAAATAATAATTCCATAATAATTAACAATAATTCAAAAAATGTGCATCGCAAAATTTTGAAAAAAAAATTGCAGCATTTCTTAAATAAGGTGCTCTTTCATATGACATCCCTTTAATTTGGGTCAAAAAAGCTTTTTCATCCTTCCTCGCTCTCAACCCCTCAAAATAGAGCAAAATAATTATGTGACACTTCTCTGTAGTTTAAGTTCAGAGTTTATAAAATTTCCTATCTCTGTGAGTTTTTTCAAATTTTTCTGTCGATCAATGTCGAAACGTAGGGGGAAACCAACTTTCAGTTGTACTTTTTTGACCATAATTCAAAAACTGTGCACCGTAAAATTCTAAAAAAAAATTACACTGCTTCTTAATTTAGGTCTTCTTTCATATGACACCCCACTCGTTTTGATCAAAAAAAAATATTTTTCGCCCTCTCCAATCTCCACCCCCTCAAAATACAGAAAAATAATTATGTGACACTTCGCTATAGTTTTCGTTCAAGGTTTAGCGAACTTCCTATATCTCTATAAATTTTTTCAAATTTTTCTGTCCATAAATGTCGAAACGTAGAGGGCCAACTTTTTGTTGCACTTTTTTGGCAATAATTCAAAACCTGTGTACTGAAAAATTCTAAAAAAATCAGAAGGTTTCTGAAATTTAGCACTCTTTCATATGACACCGCACTCATTTGGTTCAAAAAACTTTTTTTTCACCATTCCCTACTCCCATCCCCTAAACATATGGAAATAAAATTACTTGACACTTCGCTATATTTTTCGTTAAAGGTTTATCAAATTTCCTGTCTCTATATGTTTTTTGCCAAACTTTTCTGTCAATCAACGAAGAAACGTAGGATCTCTACCCTTTACTTTTTTGACAATAACTCAAAAACTGTGCACAGCAAAATTTGAAAAAAAATTACAATGTTTCTTAAATTAAGTGCTTTTTCATATGACACTCCACACTCGTTCGGGTCAAAAAAGATTTTTTTTCACCCTTTCCCAATCTCACCCCCTCAAAATACGGAAAAATAATTATGTGAAACTTCGCTATAGTTTTCGTTAACAGTTTATCAAACTTTCTTTCTCTGGGGATTTTTTCAAAATTATCTGTCCATTAAGCTCGAAACCCAAGGGGGGGGGGGGGACCAACTCGTTGTTCCACTTTTTTGGCAATAATTCAAAAACTGTGCATCGCAAAATTCTGAAAAAATCCTTACAATGTTTTTCAAATTAAGTGCTCTTTCATATGATATCTCACATGCCTGTGTTTTAAATGGTGTTTTTCCCCTTCTGATGCCCACCCCCTTAATAAATACGATTATGTGTATTTTACACTTCGCTATTTTTTTCGTTCAAAAGTTACCACTTTTTCTAATTTCCAAAGACTTTTGAAGTATTTTTATTAAAAAGGTTCGGAAATAAGTGGGGAAAGAAAACATGAAAAAACATTATTATTAAAACTGTGTCGTGAAAAATTCTGAAATATATTTTAAAGGCATACTGAATTCAAGCCCTTTCATATGATACCCTACTTGACTCGGTAAAAAGTATTTTCTTAAAGACCTTAAATCGCAATCGCAGTAAAAACTTTATTTTTTTTGTATCCATCATCTTCAGGGGACAGTTAAGTTGTCATATAGTTTATAAGATAATCGATGTTAAGACAAAAACACATCGAAGTCTTACCAATAGTGTTCCGTATAAAAAACGGAACCCTAAAAATAAGTTTTATCAAAAAATTTTGTAAGTTGTATATTCATAAAAATTGTGTAAAAGTCTACTTTATTTGAGTGTAGACTTTTAAAACAAATCATCAACACCGCCGAACGCATGTTGTTGTCCAGCGCTGATTATGTTCTGACCGGGATAGTAAGAAACCATATATTCCTGAATTCTGATCAACCTGCTATTAGTGGTAGGAAAAGTCATATTTGCCTCATATCAGTGGTATGAACAGACGGAGCCGACCCGGATTTTAACTCTTACATAATGATACTTAGAATGTTTCCCAAGCCTAAGCATCCAATTCTGGTGTCAAAAAATGATCAATTATATATGTTAAAATTCATTACTGATCCGACTCTGATCGGAATAGTTAGACTGCTTACATCACTGATCAGGCTGCCTGATTCGGCCCCTGTCACTCGGCCTGACTTTGAGCTCTAAAATAATACTAGACAGGGTGTTAACCTAGCCTAAGAACCCCACTCTGGTATCAACAAACTTTAATACTCATAACGTAAAACATATTTTTATATCAAAAAACTTTTACAGTCTAATAGCTATTTATGTACCTAGGGCGTTATGTAGGCTATTGCGCCCGGAAAGCGATGTAATCTAGCCCGAGGGCCTCTGGCCCGAGGGATGGATGTCGCTTGATGGGCGTAATACCCAGTAACGCCAGTGGTGCATACAAGATTTTATACTTCACTTAAGCTAAAAACTAAGAAAGAATTTAATTTGTTAATCTATATTGATATGCAAACAAATACAAATGTATCGTAGTATGCCAAGAAAATAACTATTTTGAAGTTTTAAATAAATATTTGTTGTTTGAACGTTGCCATGTAAACAAATTCTCCTAAATTTTGTAGCGTATGACAAAAACATTGTATGACGTTTAAAATAATTTGATAGTTTTGGAAAACTATATGAACAATTAATAACTAAAATGTTGCTAAACATTTTTAAGCAAATGTTAAAATCTTTTACTAGCTTAAATTGAATAAGAATTATTTACATTGTGTAGACAAAACCACAGTAAAAATAATTTTATTTAGTTTTTTAGCGTCTTAATAGCGGGCGTTATGAATTCATAATGCTCTCTCATAACGCCCCGGTTTTTATGAATGTGTTTATATATTGCGTATCCTAGACATTATAACAACTTTATATCATTGTGAAGCATAAAAAAATTAAAAAGAAACAAAATGGCCGCCAACAAATTTTTTCATGCTGATCGTACAAGGTACCAACGTTGTTGTTGTTGTCGCGACGGGTGCGGCGTTACTCTGCCGGCTCCATGTGAAGATTCAGGAACTCTGCTACTGTCCCTTGGGCGGTACCATAAATCTTCCTTCGTCAGGTTGGTTGGTTTTTCTGGACAATTGAAAATGTGGTCTGCATCATGTGGCGTGAGTTCACAAACGGGACATTTGTCAACAAGTTGCTGGTCAATTCTATTAGTATAGTTATTTAAAATGCGTGACCAGTGGTATCTTAACTGCGCTAGAATGGATCTGGTACTGCGCAGTAGGTCGACCTCTTCCGCAGCGACCTGTGGTGGCTTGCTATTGAGCACTTGATTTGGGCATAGTTCCTTATTGTGTCTACAACAACGTTGGTGTGAAGAACTTAAAAATACGTTTTATACGTACGCTCTCTGTCTAATGTTACCGGCGACTTGGTTGTTTCTGACGTCATCTAAGAAACACTTCGCTGTCCTTATGTCTCTAGGTGGTGTAGTCGTGCTCGTGGATAAGGTATCATTACAGGGATGTTGCTGTTTGTAACAGGCCTATAGATATTGTTTGGTAAGCATTTCATTATGTTGACGGACCAGCAATATGTTAAATTCCTAGTGCAGATGATCTCGATCAGCCATCAAATGACACCCGGTTGCTGTTCGCAAGGCTGCGTTTTGCGTTATTTGTAACTTATTCTATTGAGTGTCAGCGACTTCAGGGTGTAGCGTATTTTGATATAGGTCTTCCTACTGCTTTGTAAGTTGTAATGATTGTGCTTTTAATGCATTGTTCCTGTTTTCAATTTCGTGTTTACCTGCGGAGCAAGACCATTGAATTAAAGTAGTAGGTCGAATATGACCCTCAACAGTCTCGTATTTTTGACCGTGAAAATAAGTATATGTTGTCAATGTAGATTTTAAGTGTTGTATTTAACAGTGGTGAACAGTGTATGTTGTATATGTTATATATTATTAAGCTAACCTGAATAATTAATATACAGGTACATAGTTATTAAAGTACATATTATAATATCTCACTCTCTCTTTAAGAGAGACTTTATAAATATTATATTCATGATGATAGATCAATGTAAACGAGCTAGTTAGTTGTTGTCGAGATATTATTTAATAAACATTTAATTGTAAATTTATTCTTTTATTTAATACACAACATGGCGCAGTGAATTGTTTTAAATTTGAAGTTTTGTTTTTCTAATAGTAAAATATAGTTTATTGTGAAAATCATAAATATGTCGACATTTAAGCCACCAAACGCCCTGAAAGTTGATGGAAATTTAAGTGAGAATTGGCGTAAGTTTGAACAACTGTTTAGTATTTATATGGAAGCTTCGGGTCATAACAGTTTATCAGGTGATAGAAAAGTTGCAATTTTTCTAAACATAGTAGGCGATGACGCCATTGAAATTTACAACACAATGGAATTGAGGGATGTACAAAAAAAAGATCTCAATATTATAATGAAAGAGTTTAAGTCGTATTGCAACCCGCGAAAAAATATATTGTATCAGAGATATATATTTTATACACGAGATCAGAAGGAAGGAGAACCCTTTGATCATTTCTTAACAGAAATTAAAAAACTTGTCAAGGATGGTGAGTTTGGCGAACAACAAAACTCAATTCTCCGAGATAGAATCGTATTGGGATTACAAAACAAAAACTTACAAGAAAAAATTTTGAAGCTGAAAGATGATGAAGTTGCTCTCGAGAAAATTACAGAATACTGCCGAATATCCGAAGCCACAGAATCACAAGTTAAGGTATTTCAAGGCCATTCGTCTTCGTCAGTAAATCAACTGACAGACGACGTTAATCAAATTAAATATACTGACAGCTCATCACATGCTAGCTCTACTAGCGGTGCATTAAAAAGAAACGTTTATCCACAACGTAGTTCAGATAATTTAAAGAAAACAGTCAACAAACCAAGATGTCGCTTTTGTAACTATATTCATCAACCTAACAGATGTCCTGCATTTAGAAAATTTTGCATTAACTGTGGAAAACGTGGACATTTTGCAACGGTGTGCAGTAATTTCAACGGGAACTTAAACAATAGACACGTAAAAGAAATTGTAGAGAATGATAATGTTAATGTTAATGATGTTGTTGATGAAAATAATTTATATAATGATTATGAATATTACCTTAATTCTATTTCTCTTTCTAGTTTGGATGACTAAGCGGATGAGATAAAATGTGATGGTTGGCATGAAACTTTAATTACTGAAGGTCATAATATTGATTTTAAATTGGATTCGGGTGCTGACGTAAATATAATACCGTTAAATATTTTTAAGCAAATGAAGGCATTTAACACTAAACAAATAATGCCAAATAATTCAAATCTGGGGCTCTGGTGAATCTGAATCAATCGGATGTGATCTATTGGACTTTGGAAATAAAAGCTACCTAGTTGCTGTGGATTATTTCTCGAAATGGATCGAGCTAAAACTTTTGCCATCTAAACAGTCTATATCGGTAATTAATGCCCTAAAAGAAATTTTTAGTATCCATGGTATCCCAACGAAAATCATAGCTGATAATATGCCATTTGCATCTTACGAACTTAAAGTTTTTAGCGAAGCCTGGAATTTCAGTATAGTAAATTCAAGTCCGAACTATCCGCGGTCAAACGGGTTAGCAGAAAAAGCTGTTCACATATGTAAACTTATGCTTAGAAAGGCCAATGAAGACAGCTCTTCAGATCTTAATTTGATGTTATTGGATTATCGAAATTCTTCAGTAGCAGGCTTAAATTATTCCCCCGCATAAATCCTGATGAGTCGCAGACTACGAACAAAACTGCCTATACTAAACGATTATGTGCTTCACCCAAAGGTAGTAAAGAATATCCGAGAAGATTTGCTAGAAAGGCAAAGAAAAATTAAAAACTACTACGATAAATCATCAAAGGTTAAGAACGTTAGATTCGAACAAGGTGATAATGTAATGTACCGAAACGGTAAAAAGGGAACATGGCATAGAGGAAGGATAGTCGCGAAAAAAATAAAACCAAGATCTTTTGATATTCTGAATGAAAATAAAAATATAGTAGGACGCAATACTTACCATATGAGAAAGTCATTCAACAATGCTACTATAGTTCCACCAGAGCCCCAGATTGATTATGATTATATTTTTAAAAAAGTAAATTCTGATTATAGAAACCAGAACGATTCAAAAACAGCCACACAAGTATCTCATCAGCCCTCATCTTCCACTCAGATAACTACTAGATATGGAAGGTTAGTTAAAAAACCTGACTACTTAAGGTACTGACCTCATCAAATTAATGTTAAATTTTAAGTTTATACGATTTTAGGAGGGAGATGTTGTATATGTTATATATTATTAAGCTAACCTGAATAATTAATATACAGGTACATAGTTATTAAAGTACATATTATAATATCTCACTCTCTCTTTAAGAGAGACTTTATAAATATTATATTCATGATGATAGATCAATGTAAACGAGCTAGTTAGTTGTTGTCGAGATATTATTTAATAAACATTTAATTGTAAATTTATTCTTTTATTTAATACACAACAGTGTAGAAGTGAACTTTTCAGTAGAAAGTTTCAATTTTCTGGTTTTAAATCATTCATTCGAGCTGTTAAGGTAGGTGTTCAGAACATTAGTGAGTTATTGTAGGTTGTTTCCTGTTGCAAGCACCGTGCAGTCGTCTGCATATGGCGTGATAGTTATTCCTTCTGGTGGGCAGGTAGGCTGCTTAGGCATAGATTGGATAATGAAGGTGAGAGAACTCCACCTTCTGGAACTCCTCGTCTGAGCACTCTCATCTTAGATTTGCAGTTGCGGAACTCAACGTAAGATGTCGGCCTCTTAGGCAGTTGCGCAACCAGCGTTTTATCAATCCTGGCAGATTAGTGTTAAATATATCATTCAGTAGTGTAGCGTGCAACACTGTGTCGAATGCTTTAGATAGGTCGAGTGCAACTAAGATTGTTCTAGCACAGGGTTGTTTTTGGTTCAGTCCATCGCTGGTTTGATTTTGGATCTTGTGAAGTACGGTGGTTGTACTATGTGTTGTCCTAAAGGCATGTTTGCATGATGGTTGAGATTCCGTCGGGTCTAATAGGTATGGATGGATGAGTTTTTTTTATAGCATTTTCAACTTCTTCTTCGGAAAATGTGATATCCTCTAAATGTTCAGTATTGAGTTTGGGCAGATGTTTCAATATTCACCTTGTGTTCTATTGATGTTTACGTTGCTTTTCTGTAAATTATGTGTTGAATTTTTTGCGCATTTTCTGTGGTTTTCATTTGGTATATCATCGAAGGAGATCATGCAGTTGTTACCCGGTTGTCTAGGATGAGTTAAGCCTTTTATGACCTTCCTTCCAGAGACTTTTGCTTGTGCCAAAGCTTGACTTACTCACTAGCTCTCTCCATTTATTACGTTTGTATTCTGTAACTAACTTATTCATTTTGTTTTTAAGATCAGTAATTCTAGGATCAGCTGGATCTGCCTTGCTGATGTCATCTCCTTGGGTGGAAAGTACACAAGCTTCCTGTGGAAAGTTTGGTTTCACTGCTTGTATTCTGCCGGCTGTAATGAAGCGCGATCTAGCTTTATTAAAAAAGTCTCTAAATTTCTTTTCTCCAAAGAGGAAATTCTATTTCGGCAAAATTAGTAAAATTATTCCAGTCAGCTGTATTAAAATTAATATAAATCCTCTTCTCTGATTTTATTTGGTTTATGGAACGGCTTAAGGTGATTAAGATCGGCATGTGGTCGGATCCTAATGAATTTTCGGTTCTCCATTCAGCAATTGGCATTAGTGACATGCTGAAAAGGGAAATATCTGGAGAAGAATATGAGTTATTTGTTACCCTTGTTGGTTATGGTTCGTTGAGGACTCCACAGTTGGAGCCATCAATTTGATCAGCAAAGTTTTCGCTTCGTGAATCAGAGTTCAGGTGTGAGTGCCGTAGATCATTCACATCTCCGAGAATTAGACAGTCTTTGATAAAAAATAAGTGTTCTATGGGCGGTTCATAACCTGTATCACAGCTGCTTACTGGTAGAATATAAATATTGACTAGAGTTATCTCCGTATTTTCGGATTTTATCATGATGCCCAATTGTTCTAGGTGATTATCAGTTCCCGGTACTGCAGGTAAGGTAGATAACGGTTTTGTAAATGATGAAGACAAGGCCACCACCTTTGTCCTTCCCTCTATGTTTATGCCTTATAATTCTATAATCCCATATATTAACATTAATTTTAAATCTAACATTTAGTTTGGTTTCTTGTAAAACCGCGACTAGAATATCGTTATTGCACAAATAGTTTAATATATGATCTATTTTGCTTATGAGACCATTGCAATTTAGTTGCATTATTTTCATATCGCTTGGTATTTCCGGATGTGTGTTCATTCGCATTTTGTTTTGCTGTGAGCTCATGTTGGTATGTTGACTTGATGCTTGGCAACATGGCGCTATATAGTTTTGGGTCCATTGTTCTTATGTGTACCAAGACCTGAGCAGTTTGTGAGATGGCACCATTCCTTACAGATGTTACACTGGACGCATGATATGTTTGCTCTTAAAATGTTTTTATATATTGCAAAATGCCATGATTTAGTTGGTTTTATGTAATACCAGTCATGGCGAGGAAGAGGCCAGTGATAACTGCTTCTTTATCCAACAAAATGGAGCGGAGTAGCAGTTTTCGTCGAAATTTTTGTGATGGTCATTGGTCAGAACTAGGTTCCGAGTACTTCTGGGGCGTAGACCCATCCCTCTCGAGAAGTAGGTAGTATATCTCGTACTACATCTGATGATGATTTTAAACAATTTTTGAAAGAGTCTGTTCAAGTGTAGTTTGCAGATTGTCATAGAATTAAAACCAAAAACAACCATGGACCATGATTATGTTGCACAAAAGATAGGAGTTACTGATGTGCATCACTTTGAGAAGCCTCTATTGCCATCTTCTTAGTCAGGTAGTCTTCTGCTAAAAGTATTTATTTTTTATCCAAAGGAAAATTTTTTTCCAAACTGCTCAAGGAATTATAAAATTGAATTGAATTACGTAATAAATAAACTGAAAACATTGATCCAAAAATGAAAACTTAATTATATCCTAGATAAATATATTTAGGTTTAGGTTAATAATTTGCGATTCTTACAGAATCGTTTAATTTGTCAATATTTAACAACATTAAAATCATAACATGCTGCAACTGGCTTGAGGAGAAAATATAAAATCATTAATTGACAACGGTCAATGAATAGCAAGATATGAAATTACAAATAAACTAGGTGGCATCTGGCGGGCTTAAGGAAAGTTATCATAAAAAAGGAATCTATATGAGGGAACTGAATTTGCTACACTGAAAACTGTATAGATTGAAAAATGTGTTCAGTTCACCGTTGGCGTTAAACTAAGTCAAATCTCGTCGACGTTAGTGCGTTAAAATTGTTTTAATTATTTTGTTGTTGTTTGTACGCCATAGAGGAACGTGAGCTGTTTACCAGTTTCCCCTCACAAAACCAAAAGTAAATGAGTTGGTTCGGAAATTTTTTGAAGAAAATCACAAAATCAAGTTCAATCAATCAATGGGCAACTTGAAAAGCAGAAAGCATCGAATTGTGCAGAAGAAAAGCTTCAAAATTTCAAAATTAATGGCAAAATCGCAATTTCGGTACAATAAATACAAGCTATAATCTCCCTCATAAGATGGAATATTGTAGTTTGGAAATTATCTAATTTGAAATTGCCGTGGGCAAAAGAATGGCATACAACTTTAGTAGTAGCGCTGAAACGTGAAGCAGTAAAAACAGTGAAAGCAGTTTCAGAATATGAACGATGATATGTGAGGTGACATAAATTATGTATAAGCCATGACCAGTAGCAAACACACAGTCCGGATTGGAAGAAGAACAACTGTATGGAGACAATATAAAGGAAAGAAACGGTATCGGCCCTTAGCTATGTGATAAGGAAAATAGTGAACGTGAAAGATCTCCGAGGAATAGCTCGAACACTTGCTCACAAATATTTGATTAAATGTGACATAAGGTTTAGAAAATTCCTATAATAAGTTAATCTACTAAAATTAAAACCATCGCAAAAGAAGCTTTTGAAGAAGCAAATCTTTAAGTTAGCAGTTAACAGTCTAATATGAATGTTATCGCTAAAAAAAGATTTCTCTGAGAAAAACACAATAAAGGCTCGATATGAAATTCCAATAAACAACAAAGGATTTGATATAGGTTGTTGCCATAAAAATGTTTAAGAATTTTTTAGCAAGTTTGCATGAAACAAAAACAACGTGAGAATTGAAAAATAATTATGCCAAGTTGTTCATTTCATATATGTATACTTAAATAGCCTGTTTAGGAAATTAGTATAAAAAAGTGCGATAATTTCTGCTATATGCTGAAATCGCAAATGATATAATATAATTAAGTAATGTACTTATTGACATCGCATGAATCAGTAAAAATATATTAATGTTTTTAAATTTTATTGATTTGTTGAACTAACCCTTAGGTCATTAAAAACATAACAAATAAAACTGTGTCCTTATTGTTAGTACGACAAAACAATATACACCCTGTGCTTCTGAGTCATACAAGAAAACCGATTGCTCTAATTTGATTGGACATTCATAATTTACAAATTATTACAACATAATTATAACCTTTTGAAATTATTGATTTTTGTCATAACATCAATTGACTCGGAAATGTTTTTATATTTTCATCTAAATATTAGTGACACTGTTTTATGTTTTTAAACACACAAATTATATAATATAATATGGAACTGATTTTTATTAAAGCAAATTTATGCTAATTGATTGCCAATTTAAAACATTTCAAGAGCTTTTTAATTATTCTGGCATAGAGAAGCTATTCATCAAAAACTTTATAAAAATTCAGACCGATTTAAAAAAAATTAGCTTTTGATTCATAAAATGTTTTAATAAAACGAATAATTTAAAATTATTATTTCACCTTTTGGATGTAGTCGTTCTGGTTTAAACCATGCATCTAAAATGGAAAAATAGATAGATATGAGATTTTATTTTTTTATAATTAGATTTTACATCAAACTACATAAAATCCAAAAGTTGTTTTAAAATGAAAAGAAAATTATTATATTTACATGGATTCAAAAGACTACAAAGAAATGGTTTCTGACACGAAGAAATTCCATTTAAATCTGTTCCAATTAACTTGGTTTCCATTTTTTTTTTATTTTTTTATTTCCAACACAAAATTTTCTTTTTTAATTCAATTAAGGTAACTAATATATATAGTTTTCACAAACACAAACTATCATTTGATTTAAACTTGATTTTTATTGAAAAACTTTTAGAAAAGAAAAACAATTTGTAATTCAATTAAAAAAATTAAACGCAAACGATAAACCTTTTCACGAAAAAGATGTGTAACACTGTATGAAACTATTGCGACTGAAAATTATCAGTAACAACTGAAACAGATATATTTCAAGAAAATTGTAAAAGAAAGGACGATGGAAATAAGAAAACTTTTCTGGAAATTTTATTTGATTTATACCCGATTATCGATTTTCTTCTTATCATCCGTCATGCGCTTCACGACAATGATTTCCAGACAACAACAAATGTTAGCTGAGTCGCAATGAAAGAGATAATATATTTTTGTTTAAAGATAAACAAAAGAAATATTTTGTTCTTATTCAATTAAAAGATTTATTTCTTATCTCTCATAACCAATTGATACACATATAAAGAAATAAACCCAAACAATATTGTTATCTGTCAAAAATTATGGTATATTAAAAATTCAAATATTCAACAAAGAATGATTCACCCTAAACCAATAAGGACAACTAGTAAAATGATTCATTTTTATAACGCAGTAGCAGAAGTTATTCGAAAGGACATGCAACTGTGTGGGAGAGAGAAAGAGAGAGATTTCTGATATTCGCATTTTTGCTACATACAATTAAAAATATGAACTTTTTCGCATGCATGACACGTAATTTACTGAAAGTTATAATTTCGTTAAATAAATAAATCAATTTTGTAAGTTAACTAGATGTCATTTATTTCTTATTAGTCCATTAGCTCATTAAATAATACAAATTATTTATCTTTCAACAACAGTGAACGAGTAAATACTAAATAACAAGTAAAATATAGAAGAACTGAAACCTCAAACGCTTAGGTGTCAATATACTGACCTGAACAATCCAGTTATCTAATTGAAACCCTATTTAACTCACTACAGAAGATACAACTCTAAATAAAAAATAACATTTCTGGCTTCCGAAGAACTGATAGAAAAAAGTGGAAGTTACCTCCTCTTTGTTTGGCATGTAGCAGAATACCGCGAGCTTGAGCCTACATACACTCAGAACGCATTATTAGTAATTACTAAAACTATAACCAAACTCTAAGGAAATTATTTTTGAATAGTGCAACAGTCTAATGATCTGGCACAATAGCCTTTTAAACTACCTCTGACAAATATTCAAAAAACAAACTCATTACCATAAAATGAAGTTTGAGGTTTTCTCGAATTTTTTAATTGCATTCAAACTGTTGGAGTTATTAAAATATTGTATGAAGAAGTGCAGCTACATTCAAAATTACAGTTATTAAAATTATCTATTACCAAATTACATATGGCGCTGATGCCATTGGTCAAGTAAATTTGCGTTTTTTTCACCATATAAAAGTTCCATTCTTGGCCTAAAACATGCCAAAATATAAAGATAGCGTTTTTTGGCTCTAAAGATATTAATTTTTGAAGATTTGCATCTCAGGTTTAAAATTTTAGTTTCAGATGAAATTCGTGATTTGGACAACCGACGCAGAACCCGACCATTTTTGATTACATTAATACTTGGTGGACAAGCTGTAGCATAACGGTGATATAAAAAAATATGAAGGAAAAAGATATGCTGAAATCTCAAGATATGCTGAAATCTCTCTGAGATATTAAAAGTTTGAAGTTTATTACAAAACTAACAGAAATATCAAAATCTTAAAATATTGCAAAAATTATAACAAAATCACAAATTCAAACTTATTTTCGAACTGTTCCTGTTGTTCAGATGGTGTAGAATCTGGAATCACACAAAAATACATTTTTGGTTGAAAAACGACATTTAATCTGCAACAGCTTGATATTTTCCAAGTGTTCCTATAAGCTGGGAGGAGTTGAAACTAAATAGAACCATATTCCATATCCTATTTCATGTTCAATTACATTTCATGTCATACAAATATGTATAGTAGTATTTTTTACCAGCGAATACGAAAATTGGTCGTTGTGCACATATATTCAGTGTCTCAGATCAAAATATTAAAAAAACTGTTGGAGTCTAGAAGTAGAAATTTAACTAATCTAATTGTTTTCAAAACAAATTTATCCCAACAATAAATAATACATCTCTGTTTTACTTTTTGTCTCGTGTTTTATCTCTTGCTGCGTGATATCTGTCAAAAATTCATTGGTAAAAAAATTCTACTATAATTAATTTTATGTTTTTCAAAAAATTGGGTAAAAAAATAATTGAAAATCATTCTTTTGACACACTTAACGATTTTTTTGACACACTTCCAGTACAGTTATCGAACACATCGTCCTTTTGAGACGTTATCCTATTTTTAGAAACAAAAATTTTTGAAATCGCTGCAGCGGTTTTCTCTGTAACGACGGTTGTGACGGCCGATTTTTTTGTAGTTTTTTAGAATCAGTCTAAACTCTAAAACAGTCAGAAAAGGGCAAAAAAAGTGGGGGCAAGAATTGTTTGTTTTTGGATCGAGAATGTAATACATACTTAGGTTTTCCAAACCAAAGTAATACGTGTTTTTCAAATTTTTTTAAAGTGTCTAGCTCTAGAACACGCTAGTGCAAACGATTTCTTGTAATTCAAATTCAGGGAAGCTAACGAAAAAAATGCACAGGAAATTTGCGTACTATTTAAAAACACACATAGTAAAATTTGTGCTTACACTGTTAAAAATATTAAGAAAAAATTTTTTTAAAGATAGCGCTAATAAATTGAAATATTAGCACCTCAGTTCAAAAATTTTAGTTGTGAAATTTTCAAAACATTCAAAAGATACTTAACCTACAGCATCAACGCCATCTTTAAAAAAGATACTGCATAATATTTTTAATAGTGTAGGCAGAATTTTTTTCAATAGACCAATCTTTTATTATTCCAACG
The DNA here is from genome assembly GCA_963693315.1 of Diogma glabrata. Taxonomy (NCBI): domain Eukaryota; kingdom Metazoa; phylum Arthropoda; class Insecta; order Diptera; family Cylindrotomidae; genus Diogma; species Diogma glabrata. Next base: position 78,565,149 of record OY856186.1, on the reverse strand, counting down.
CGCATAAAAAAGTTGATAGCTATATTTGGTGAGCCATTCTCTTGTAATTTGATTTCTAAATTATCCTGAATTTTAATTACCTGAAATCTTTCGGACCACAGTGTTCTCAAACGAAATACTTTAAAATTTTCTAAAAGAACCCATATTTTTTTTTCGACTATTTCGTCGACCTGTATGTCTAGCATGAAGTTGATCGAAAATGGTCGGGTTAAAATTAAATAAAAAGGAAGACGAAAAAATTTCTTCTTTTACTGAATGAAAAAAAAAATAAAAATATAATCGTCTCCAAAGGTGTGAAATAAAAAAAATTAAAATTTCATCTTTAGGAGTAGGAACGAAATAAAAAATAAAAAAAAATAAATTATGAATAAAATTTTAAGGAGTGCAAAAAGCACTCAAATAAAATTGTAAACGATAAAAGAAATCAAAACACGTATTTCTAAAATTTTATAAATACTGAAATGCTTATTAATTAGTAATAATATGGGCATACTGCGTTATACGTTTCTATGGAGAGATCAATTCTGGCTAACTTATTACATTTTTGTTAACTTTTGATCTAAGGTCCATTAAGACCAGTAAGTGTTTGATCCAGTAAGTGCTATGGACATACGAGTTAAAGTGACATTCACGTACCACAGGCTCCACTTACGATCGTATAACCCTCTAAATGGGCTATAACCGTAGAGAACGGTAAATTCAATAACTTCTAATCCTGGCTTTCAATCGCATTGAAATTAGGTATATAAGGTTTTAGTATTGTTTTCAATATTTCTGCGTACCAACTTCTGGTTAAAAAGTTTTCTTTGCAGTGTTTATCCCTACTGTAGCCTACAATTACCGATCGATTTCTATAAAACTTTGGTTAACGGTTTCAATCAATATGAGAAAGATTTGATTAGCTTTTGGGGTACATTGGACAAAGGGTTGGGGGTCACTATACAACAGGCGTTTTTCAAACTGTTTGTTGGTAGCATACAACAATCGTTCGTGAAATAATTTTGATGACCCTTTAACAAAAGATGCAAAAATGTATGACATGAAACTTGGTACATAAGCACTTAACAAGCAGTACAGTTCGCAACAGTTCTGCATCCAAATTTCCGGTTGTTCACTTCCGGTAAAAATTTTATGTATCTACATCATACCACTATAAACCTAAAATGTCATCGGTATGACAAATTACTTACTGAATTACAGCGTAACTATTGGTAAAAAAAAGATATCAAAAATTAGTGTATTCATTGTATTATTTGGACTAAAATATTTTCGAACTCTAAATCCGATTAAAGAATATGTCTAGCACTCTAGTCCAAGCAAACATTTAAGAGCTATTACAATCTTTTGCATTAGATTATTCCAGAATGTGTCTGATTTAAGGTGTCTGTTAATACTCTCCATCGTCTGTTTTAAAATAAGATACGATTTCCTGCATCGATTCTTGCTATTCTTACTGATAATATGAAATTTAAACAATTACGCTCTCTCAACTAGTTTATCACTGAAGACAGAGTGTTGTATTTTGTTGCTACAAAAACGAATGTGATTACTTAACGTTTTATTTTTTTTTTTATACATTTTTCAGAATATTTTCTTTGGTTGAGGCTACCATTCATAGTCTAACAAGTGACATGTAGACAATATAACTTCCTTATGTTCGAAAATGAAAACCTTTATCAAAATAGTCGAAATAGTAAATAGTAGAATTTCAATAGTCTTGAATTTGGTGCTTTGCAGAAATATTTTATCCTCGGATAGCTTGATTCTTATATGTTGCTTACGATCCCTGAGAGTGTTTCATTCTCTTCAAGTCAAAAAACGACATGTTGGATTATTTCCTACTTAAAGCTTCCCCATGCGTTTATTCACATGATGATGAGCTGTCAGTATAACCATAAGTATACAATCTGAACAGCTTAGACATTACAGAAAGCGGTTGACGGTTCATTTCGAGAATGAACATTTTGACGACCTTGCAGTCTTTTGTGTTTGAGTTGATACGGTTGATACATCGAAGTAGATCTTGTTCGACTAGCGAACTTATTCACGGGTTCACGTTCACGGCCATTCTGTCCATCTCCCTGAGAACTCTCCGAACCCATTCGCCTTTTCGTTTTCGTGATGCCTACTATGCCCTTGTATCCATAACAGATATACTGTTCTCTAAACCTGAGATAATTCAAGGACCTAGAGTATTTTTGCACTGTGTTTGACTTAATAGTGTAGTTTTCAAGAGCTTTTAGAACAGTCTGCGAAAATATTGATTACCTTACCAGACCACTTAAGCTCTCTCGCTCGCTTCGATGCTGTTTTTATGCAAAGACTTCAATCTGAAAAACTGTGCTATATTTGCCAAGTGAAAATTGCAGCGCAAAATCTTAATTTCTGAAGTAGACCGCAGCATCTGCCCCATTTTTAGTGGGTGATCCAACGGAGTGGTTTTCAGAAAAAAGTATATAATTTTTGATCAAAAACCGTTGACCACATTGATCGCCCCAATGATCGCACCCATTAATAAGAAGTCTAAACTATCAACAAAACAATCAACGTCAACAACAGCTGTCAACCAACAGAGAGTTTTATGATGATCCATCAACTTGTTTCTGTCAAACGTGATTTTGCTGTTAGCGATAGCTAGAATCATCAGAACATCAGGTATATGCAAACCGCTTACGGTACACGTTCCGATCTGATAGTTCGCTACCCAGATACAATTTTTGTTTGTTTTCCATAATTAAACTATTTTTGAAGTGATCAGCCTTTTTGAACCTCACATGCAACTCATTTTAATTACCAGAACGCAGAAACCAACATCCAAGAAGTGAATTGAGCTATCCATAATCAGATTCACCTGTTGGTAGTTAAGAGAACAAACTAGCAAACAATTAAAGTTTTCGCTATCACCTACCACACCGATACCCTTAATTTGTAATTCATATACTATTAGGTAATTGTTTTAAAATTAATTTAATTCAAAGCAAGCAAAAACATCTATCCTTGTATAAAGTTATACATAAAATAATTTCAACAAGTGAGGTTAAATGTCAGTTAAATTCAAATATATTTACGAAGCATAAATAGTTAAAATGGAAAATATATGTTAAATCAAAAACAGATCAGGGTCATACTCAGATTCATCTGTCTAAACTAGTAAATGAGTTCATACGGTTTAGAATAGACTTGATTGACTGCGAGCCGGCTCCATAAAAATAGGTAACCTAACATTCTACAACAAAATGTCTCCAAATAGAATAAGTTATAGAATAAGCTATTCGTTACAATTTTTTTAATGCTTATTTCGTTTAATATCAGAAATATTTTTACTGTAATAATTTTTTTTATTACATTTTTGTAATTTGACAACTACAACCTTTAAATGTCAAACATAAGAATGAGACTATTGCCTTTTAAATGATATTAAGTATTTTTTATTTAAACTATAAATGTCTTGTGTTAATATTATACTTTAAATAAAAACGTTACGGCATATAAACAGAACTAACAAGTCAAGATAGGATATTGAGCATTTTTATGAGATACCTACCTACCACTCTTTTGCAAAAATTGCCTGCCAGAATTTTAACACACACACACACATTCTTAAAATCGTTCAGGCAAAGTGAAATTTTCGCGGTTTTTCAAACCACTGTAATTGTTGTTAATATTGATTATGGGTATAGGCAACAAAATCGTTATTTAAAGTTGACACTACACTCTTTCGATTCCTGTCAAGCAGATTGCGATCGGATGAAAACTCAGACTTTGCGGCCTGCCCAAAGTTAACAACTTTTTTTAAGGCATTAAGTGCAAAATGGAATTGTGCAAAAACTATCAAGCCGAATGAAACGTTCTGTAGCTTATTTTTTTGTTAAGGTTTCAGCTACAAGATTGAGGGGTCAATTATGTTACAAACAATTATTTGCAAATAACTAAATTCAATTGAAAAATATCGTTTTTTCGACATTTTTTCGCAATTTTTCGCAAAAATTTGCAACAAAACAAATTTTTTTTGTTTATTTTTTTATTTTAAGTTATAGAAAAACATTTAAGGAACAAAAAAGTACCATGGAACCAGTATCCTAAAGTTCACCATTTACGAGTTATATCGCTTACAAGGAAGCAAAAAAAAAATTTCCAGCACACTTAGTTGAATAACTCCAGTCCCCAGGTGCCGGGCGAGTGGACTCGGCATGTCTATTATGTGAGTACCCTACCCCAGAGATTAAAAAAATTCTGACCTGTTACCGACAACAACACGTTAGCCACATCTATTTCCGTTATTCTATGGGTCTAATTGTATTTCAACCATTTTTCAATACTGCAAAGATCATGATTTAATTGGTGTCCCGATAAAATATCACACGAAAAAATCACACACGAAAGAATATCACGTCGAAAATATCACAACGAAAAAATCCACACTATACGAAAATATCACATCACGAAAATATCACATCCTAAAATAACATGCTTCAAGACAGACGTGGGCTTCAAGCCGCCCCTAGGAGAACAGACGCTTGTATTGCATTGGTTTAAGACGCCAATGACTCACCATGAGGTAGAATAATTGAAGTATAAGGAGTATTCACTCTGCCTGTATCAACTAGACCAACCTAATTTTTATCAATGTTACCCAGATAGCAGAGGTGGGACGAAAGGAAGAATTTCGGTTTTCGCTACTTTGGACTAGCAAATTGAATTCACTTTTGATCGATTTTAATTTATTTAATACGAGCACCGTTTATTTAAATCATTATGTATAAATATACACTTTATGTAGTTTTAAAGAAAAATGGAAAACATACTAATATAGATTATTATATTTTATATACTGACACTGTTTTTTTTGACAGTAAAATTTTTACGTGATATTTTTTCGGGTGTGATTTTAGGATGTGATATTTTTTCGCATGTGAGTTTAGGATGTGATATTTTTTTGTGTGTGATTTCAGGATGTGATATTTTCGTATAGTGATTTTTTCATGATATTTTAGGCGTTATATTCTTTCGTGTGTGATTTTTTCGTGAGATATTTTATCATAGAACCGATTTAATTTATTTTGATGATTTACAATATTATGACCAGAAATTGAAATTAAAATATCATCTGCAGTAAATAAATTTATATTCGAATGTTCTATTGCAGTTACAATATCATTTATGTAAATTATAAATAAAATGAGGGCCAGAAGAGAACTTTGAGGTACTCCTATATTTACAAATTCAGTATCAGAAAAAACATCATTGAATTCGTTCTCTCCATTCGGTTGCTAAAAAAACTTGCAAACCACTTCGGTGGTATACCTATGATTCCATAAGATTCCAGTTTAGTCAATAAAATTATTCTATCAATTGTTTCAAATGCTCTTTTCAGATCTAGAAATACAGCTAAGGTAAGCATATTCTATTCAGTTTAGTTTTTCCAATTATTTAAAACGAGATTCAGAGCTCATTTTATTCTGTAGACGCAAGGGAAAATTTTATTTGTGCATAAATTGATAGCAAAATTCCGATATTTTAAGGTCGTTCATCACGTCCGTGCCTGTAGTCGTGCTCTAACTTGTGATCACCTTTAGAATACTAACGTACATTTTAATTGTTCCAGACTGCGCACCAGCTCGTAGAACATGCCCAAAGTAAGCAATCCCTTCGAATCGTATATAGTACTAATTATATTAGAACCCTGAAAAAGGTTCCTGATTTCAAAGTTATATCAAGTCCTTTTCTCGCAATCGTCGGTCTCAAGCAAACCAAAAATATAACGTAAGATCTAACGTTGAAATACAGACAAATTTTATTAATCAGGTTGTGTAAGGGTCTACGTTGGTGACCTATACAACACCACCGGTCTAATCATGCATAACTCAGCTCTTTTTCTTTGTCATGCAATAGTAAAGACCCAGCCAACATAGATCCATAAACAAAATTTGTTTCGCATTTTAGCAAATTCACCTTATTTTTCAAAATGACGGCTTTCAAAACTATAAACTGTTGTAATAATTCACATTAATACATACTAACGCATGCAGAGCTCAGTTTTTGATGATTTGTAATTATTTTTTTTTAATTTTTGTGTGTTTGTATTCTCGCGTTTTTCGGTTTCTGCTATGGGCATACCAGCTAACGTGAGATATCACATACCAATGGCAATGTCGAGCTAATATGTTATCTTAGGTGTGCTGGGAATGAACTGAATTGTGACAACGCTTATAGTATCTTTAATCTTAGTTATGGCATATTCCTTGATGATGGCATGATATTGCTTGCTCTCGAGGCTTCATATAACTCTATATATGCACTTTAATTATTGAGAAAGATGGTGCGTTACATGATCAAGGAATACGCCACTAGAACTATTGGCCAACCAATTTTAGTCTAGTTCCAACAATTTTTTAAAAAAATTTAATTTTACCTTTTGTTTTATTTTCTCCATTCTATATCATGAAATATTGGTTTATTGGCCTAAATTTTGCCAATATTTTATTACATGGAAGGATTTATTATAGTTATTTATTCTTAAAAAAAAAAAGTAAATAAAAATGTGCGTCCATCAACATGAGACCATGTTGTGAGACCTAGGCCTTAAAAGGTTTTTATGACTCAGTGTGACACATGCTTTAATTCCTACTACACATCACAATTTGTTGAAAAAAACAAAACAAATTCTTTGAGTCCGATTTTATTCAAATCGAATGAGTTGTTTTGGATACATCAAAGATGCTCTTAAAAGTCGACTTGCATTTTTGATGTTCGGTAGAGTTAAAATTAGTAGGGAAAGACTCACTAATACCTCTTTATCAAAATAGTCATACCTATGACTAACTCCTGTACAAATTCCTAAAAATTATGAAATAAAAACAAAGTTAACTGTAGATAATTGATAACAAATATTTTGTAAGTGTGAAATGATGACATGTAAAAAAAACGTGACGATAGCCGAGTGCTAAGGCTCGTTCTAAATTTATGAAAACTAAACTTATATATTTATGAAAATTTGTTTATCTACTATTCTATAACTTCGCAACTATCAATAATAATTTAAATTTATTACGAAAACAACTAACCAAATTCATCCAAATAACAAGAGATCCATCTCATAAATAATGTAAATAAATTAAAACTAAAATTGCAGCTTTTAAAATTAGCACGAACTTTTTCCGATATAACTGACTAATAGTAAAAAATAAAAAATTTGATTTTCGTGTTTAGATAAAAAAAAAATATTAGTTTAAAAATTCTGATAACAATTTCACTATCATTTTTTATCTAACATTTTTTTTACAAACGTAGGTTTAGACAGAATATGGTACGATTTTTTAATGAATTAGATACAGAGCCGGATATTTTCCATTTACAGCTATTAGCTAGTTTTGTAATGGCAGAAAAGATGTAAATTGACGAAATTATTCGCCCGTATCTATCAAAGGTTAAAACTCACGCATAAAAATAAATCCCTTCTCCCCTTAACCCGAGGCGACATTTACATAAATGTGAATGGGGCAAGGCGGATGTGACTGAAATCAAAGGAGTTTTAAATCCATGAAAACACAGTTGTTGGTTTGTTATAGACTTCAAATCATCTATTTTTAAGTCATATGGACGAACATCTATAGATGGACGAACATCTATGAAGGATTATTGTTAAGTTGGGTGCCGAATCTGTTGCCAACTTAGTCGATGTTATAGTACTCGGGATAAATTTAAATGAAAATGGAACTGCTGGATGATTTATTGCTGAATCATTATCAAAACTCATTAAATAAACTTTCACGTTTCATAAAAGTCAGTCCCAATTGGCATGATCAAATTTTTAATATATAACCGAATCGCTGACAGAATAAAATTGAAAACGAATTACTTTCAACTATCGAGTACTAAGAACATCATAAACAACATAATGTCAATCTCTTGTTACTTTACGCAAATAACTTATTTAATAAGTTTAATAAAAAATTAAAGAAAACAAAGCTTTTTTTAATTTTACTGTTACTCTATATATGTACCGTTCACTGCACAGACCGACTAACTCCACTTTTTGGAAAATTTTAAATTTAAATGTCAAAGTACTTGCTATAGTCATAACTTTCTATGTTAAAAACAACTTTCCTGAATAATTAAGATAAACACCATTAAAAGTCAAAATTTGTCTGACCATTAAAAAATGACTATTAAAAACCTGACATTAAAAACTAATAATATCTATTATACTAATTAAATTACTACTATAATAGCTAATTGATATACTTAGTAACCAAAATTAAATAAATTATGTTTATAATAACATTCCTGAATGATAAAGATTAACACTACTAAATATCGAAATTTATTTGACCTTTGAAAAAACTCAATTTTCTCAACATTTTGTTTTATGGAGTTAATCGTGTTGTGCAGTGAACGGCTCATATATTTCAGCTTGTTAGGCCATCTTCTGGAGTAATGATTTAATAGTTACAATAAAAATCTTATATATACAATATTTTACAAAACAATACGGTACTTGAAAACCGACAAAGAGAGAGAAAACAATAACACAGAACATAATCAAATACTTAAATTAGCAGTTATGAAAAAATCTAATATTAAAAAGAGACCAATATTTTAAGAAATAAAACTATTGTAAAACTAAAATTAAAATGAAAACAAAAGTGTTGAATCCCATGGTCTATCCTCCAGAAAAAAATATTTATGTTTTATGATCCCAAATAGTTGAAGTAATCTATCTAACATCATAAACCTTTGGTTTTTAAAAAAAAAAAAGGAAAATCAAAGTAGCTTATGCCTCTCGAAGTGGATTGAGTAAAATAAATCCGAAGTGATCACGAAAGATTATTTTGACCCTAAAAACATAAGACATATTCTGGCTTTATTACTTCGGTCTGAATGACCTAAGTATTACATTCTCGGGCCAAAAGTGAAATTCTTACCCACACTTTTTTTGACATTTTTTAATGTTTTAGAAGCTACTGATTCTAAAAAAGCAAAAAAAAATGTATGTCTGTTTGCCGGCCGGCCGTCCGTCTTTCCCTACGAAATCTAGAAAACCGCTGGAGGGATTTCAAAAATGTTTGTCTCTAAATATAGATATACTCAATGGACAGGTCTGAGACTATTTACTTCTGCTTTTGGTTCTTTCTTCAAATGCCCGATTACCACAAACCAATATTGATGCCCCACTGGTTTTGTCCACTGTCATTTAAGTTTTATAAGACTAACTTAAAACAACCAGGTTTACTTGTTTTTTCCGTAACGACTGACTTTCATTGACTGACTTTCATCAACTGTTCTACCTCGACCAACATTTTGTTCAGGCATGCCCTATTATGATCCTGGCCGGATCAGGGTGTAGTAAGGTAAGTCCTAATAGGGTATTTACATCCGGTCCCTATCAGAAATCATACCTGATTTCCCTAATATGGCACACCCTATTTGTCCTAATCCGGCCCGGACTGCGATGACCTAGCTCATCCTTAGTAGTAATTGCCGGATTAGTGCCGGATCAGAATCATATATGATTTTCCAATTAAGGTCTGCCCTTAATTTGTCCGGATCTGAGCCGTATTTTATTTGAATAAATTGCATTTGGTTAAAACTTAAAATTCACTAGAGTATTATCCATTTTCGTCATCCATTTTCGTCATCCATTTTCTAACGTCGGGACGTAAGTTGTCGTACTTAATGCAATTGGGGTTTATACTGGAGTTTTTAATATTTTAAGATTTCTTCTCACCAAGTACATAGCATCGAACGAGTTTCATTTTTGCAATATCAAATCATGTGACTAGATTTAACCAAGTCAGTCTGGTTTTTATTTTTAGTGGTCACGTAATCTTTGCCATTAATGTAATTAAGTAAATGACTTACTTCTCTTTTTGTTCCTAGTACCGTGTCTATTTTTTCTTCGAACACCAAGACTCGAGCTATACCTCAAATTGTTTACAGTGCCAACAATAGTACCATAATTTAAAGAAATATTAACTGAAACGTACAAAATAACAGTACGACTATGATAAAACGTGGTTCTGGGAAACCCTTTAAAGAAACGGGTTTTCTATTGAGACGTCTGTAAATGATTAACACAATATGTTTTATAGGTTTTATAACGTTACAGCAACGTTAGGAAATATTGCGTAGTACGGCACACAAACATCAATTTAAATCTACCGTTTAGCCAAAGTAAATCGAATTGAGAAAACTTTGTTGGAAGTGTACTGAATAATAGCTCACAGTTTTCGGTTATTGACCGCTGTCCTTGATATCTGTCATTTGTTGGATTATCCACGTAAAGACGATTAAAAATTTAATTTCTGTTAGTTCATTTACAAACAATTAATTAAACTATTATAAAATATTTAATAAGATTAATAACAAGTTGGAAGAATTTGCCTGCGTACAACCCTGTTTTTATATTTTACTATACAGAAAAAAAACCTTACTCGTAGTAATAAAATATTATTTAATACTAGACAGCCTAACAAATTGGAACAAATATTTGTGTAGAATTATTAATTATTTAAATTCACAAAAAAAAATTGCATTTAAAGAGAGAGCTAAAAGTTTTGATTGAATTAAAACATTTAATAAATTTGGACTAATAAATTAAAATCGGTAGATGAGGTAAGATTTTACAACTTTAGAATTTGGATATAGGTAAATTTTAAATTTTAACAATTCGTCAAACAAAACTGAACGATATAAATAAAAATAAATAAGTGAATTTATTTAATTAAATCAATCTTTTTGTTAAGTTTTTGTTTGACGATATGAACGAATTATCTAAGTAATTTAGTTGCATAACGAATATTTCTTCGCCAGGTTTTAATTTTTTCGCAATGGATATTAGAACTATAGTATACAGAATTTCAAATTTATTTGAAAAATTATAATTTTAAACGGTGAGGATACGTTGCAAATTAATAAAATTAAATTGACATGTTTGTTTATGTGCTTGACATGTTGCCATTCAAATTTAATACACATGTCTAGATTTTTACTAATCTACCTTGCATTTTCAGAACAATATGTTTGTTTTAGTTATAAATTTGTTTTGAACATCGAGAATTATTAGAAGTTTAATTATTGTAATCAAAACATTTTTAAATGTTCACATTTAATATCGTACAAAAGCAATTAATTTAAAAAAAAACTTTTAAAATTTAAAATTTAGTAAGTACAAAAGTCGTTTAAGAAAAATTTGTTGCTGGTCGCCATTAGTTGTTGGAAAATATTTATATCCCAAATCATCAATTTTTTATTTTTAACAAATACAATACAATAGCTACACATTTTTATTTCAGATTTTAACGGCTATAAAAATTATGATTAAGAAATCTTAGAAGGTCAAACTTATAGTTATTAATTGTACTGATTATCGGTAATGCTAAATTAATACAATTTTTGTTGAGATATTAATAGTAGAATGTTGAGTTGAACTAAAAGAATTTTAGCATAAACACCAAAACTACCCTACATGAACAGTACCGTCAAACATATTCTTTACAAAAAAATGTTGAATTTAAACTGATTTGTCAAAAAAAATTAAACGTGTTAAAACAAAAGTCAGAGTGCAATCGTGATATTTGCGTAAAGCAGGCTACAGATCTTCAATCAATTTGTCAATCAATTCGAAAACGAAATAAAATTTAGTGTAAAAATCCCCTAAATTTTATTTCGTTTATTTTTCGTTTTCAATTGATTGACAAATTGATTGAAGGTCTGTAGCCTGCTTAATATTATAATTCACGATTTAAAAAATTATTATGGCGTACCCCTATAGTTGTATTTATAATTATAGTTGTAATTGTAATTTACTAATTAGTAAAATCAATTAGTACTCTATTCTACCATTTGTGAGTGAAATAAAAGCATTATGTGTAGGTAGTGGAATAAAAGTATTCATAAGGCTTGCAACACGAGCGTTTTTCATTACTAGAAAGTGAAATTAGTTCCTTAAAGAAAATTTTTTATTATTGTACAACAAATTTCAATACACCATCAACATGAACGTGATGGAACGTAATGAAACTAACGTCACAAATGTTTTGCTAAATTTCGGCAAAGAAATACGTAGCTAGGCATTACTACCTGGATGGAGACATCCACGCTACCACGCTACATCTACCTAGATTGTGGTGTTGTCTTTCGTGTAAATAAACAGACATTGATCTTTCAGCGTCCGTTATATCCACACGTAGGAGTCTTTTGTTCACACCGTATTTTTCCGGTTCTTTAAGAAGTGACTCAAAAGTGGCTTTGTCAAACGCCCCTTCTATGTCAAAAGAGCGCCAAGAGTGATAGTCTTTTTATATATAGTCTGGTCTGGTCTCGGGCGATACAACTAAATTTGCCATTATCCAGTCCATTCGGTTAGATTTTTCCCTATTTTCCGAAACTGTCTCCTGTGTAATCTTCCCAAATACACAGCTAGGAGAAGAATGCTTGCAGGAGTACTGTATAAGTTTCTTCCTTTGAAGAAGTGTGTGTACCGTTGGATAATTTAAGACTATCCAGTCTCGCTAAAGGATCCTTTTTCAAAGTCCTCATTGGTGCAGGACCATGATGGTCTCAATCGGCTCACAGTACTTTTTGTAAGAACTTTTTGTTTGATTTACGAATAAATCGTTTGAAAAGTTTTCTTACTTCACTGCACAGAGCCCAGTCAGCTTCATCGCGAGTTTTCAAGGCTCTGTTCAGAAGTTGCTTGGACCTTTGACTTAGCTTTTCAAGGTTTTTGTTAAACCAAACGAACTTGTGTGCACCTCGTTGTCTCGTTCCAGGAAACGAGCTCTCAAAAGCCGGACTAAAAGATCGTTGAACTGGTCAACGGCCTGATCAATAACCCGAATTTTGAAAATTCTTCCTTCTCTAAAAAGCCCCCATGGATCGTCTTTACTAGACAGTCAATATATTTGTGATCGCTCATAGATATATCAGTAAACTCTTGATGTCTTCTAGAAGAGACCTGGATCATAGAGTAATGTCTATATGGTTTCTTGCCGTTGGAAGTTAACAAAAGTGAGATCTTCTCCGGAATAACATTTCAAAATTAGTAGCAGCCGAGTACTCTAAAAGAGACTCACCTTTGCTGTTGTTATTGGTGTTGCGTTGCCGCAGTCCACATGATGTGAATTGCAGTCATAGCCGACTATGATATCCAGGTTTTTATTATTGGCATAGTCAACCACGCGCAAAAATTCCTGTTTTGACGAGGGAATAATGGAGTCGTACGGAAGATAGCCACACACAATGCGTATCCTCCACATTTCTCCGTAACTGTTTCGTTACTGAGCATTCCTACGGTTAAATCGCCTGAGGATAACTCAGTCAGAAGATGCATATCAAAACTTTTATGTGATGTTAATCAGGTTCTGGTTTTATCAGGACCCTTCATACACAATGTCCCAGCCCTTCATGAATGGACCGGGAACTCTGTTTTTAGTGGTGTAGCGTTCCGGAATTATTAATATTTTTTAATGCAACTTTTTAGTAAGTGAAGCCATGGGATTATATGACCCACTTATGCTATGTTGCAGATTGATTTATCGAAAATGGCCGAAGCTGGTTATTTAGAGGCATAATCAATTTTAGCGAAGTTGTTAAAATGATGTAGGTGTTGTGTAATTTTAAAAAAATAAACTCAAACGAAATGCAAGATGATCCTGAAAGCTACGAGATAACAGCGACTAGCGAGAGTTTTAACGTGTCAGTCACAAAGCCCTCGATATATTCTAAGCCTAGGTGTTTTTATCTCGTGAACCTATAGCACCATCTTGAAATATAAAACTACAAAACACAATTGAAAAAATCTAATCAAAAACACAAATCGATTTTTTTTGCATATAGCAAGGCTCATTGTTTTTTGCATATGGCGTCAAACAATCAGGCTTAAAATATATCAAGGGTTTTGCTGTTTTCGTGTTATCATAAACATAAGAGTAGCCGTTCGTTAAATAGCCGACATCCCCCCCCAGGTGTAGAACTGTTTTAAATTGTAAACGCAGTTTTATAAAATTGTTTAGAAAGAATGCAATCTCAGCTGCTTTCAAAGCAATAAATCTTCGAAATGTTGTCGCGTTTACCATAGACGTAATTAAGAAACAAATAGAAAGTCTTCACTGTTTGATTTTGGCCAAATAAGATAAAAAAATATATCGAAAATAAATTGGTTAAGTCAGACGCTAAACCTTGAAACATGAACGCAGTGGCGAAAACTATAACCTGAAGTTGTCACAGAGCTACAATATGTCTGTATTGAAAATAGGACGGTTATGAGAATGCCGATGGCAACAAATTTAGGCATGAAAGAAGGAATTAATTATAAACTCAGCCCAAACAAAATTGATAACTGCATTTTTTTAAAAAATCACAGTGAATCTATTAAGGATTTTATTAACGTAATTGACAGAGCTGTACAAATTATTAAAAAGAATTATATACACAATAATCTTACTAGGTAGGCTATTGATTGTATAGTTAATCAATCTCAGTTTCACAACATCCCATGCTCCAAGTAATCGAATCTCCAATTATGTATTAAAAAACCTTGGCATTGTTTTTTACGGAATAATTTGTTAATTTTAATACTATATTTTATTTCTGTGGTTCTCAAAGTGCATATCGCATATTTAGAAATACATAAGTTAAATTAAATTAGATTTCAACTTGTTTAGATCAATTGTAAAATTTTGTGTTACAATATTTCATAATTATATAACTCTTATCTCATCAATAATCTTATCTTAAAAAATAAAAATTCTTTAATCGTACAAACAAAGGTATGATCAAACTAATCAAAAATCAAATTTCAAACGTGGAAATATATAAAATCAAGACTAATGTAACTTGATGTATATAGATTACCATTATGTAAATGTTTTATTCCGTGTAAAGGGGCCCATTATCTAGTGTAGTACCAACAAAACTAGCACTTGATCAACAATTGATCCAGAACAGCAACAAGATATTAAATATTAAACTGGAGCACCAAACCACCATTTCTTCACACTTACAGAGATCTGCAGATTTTCATGGATTAAGATCTGGCAGATAAGCTTATTATTGAAATAAATCCTGTCCTTACGAATTGCTCCATTTATCAATTTGGCTATTTATTTTCCGATTCGTATAGAATTGTACTGGGTCAAATAAAAAATATGGCAAACCTAAATTTTATTATTTGAATATGTGTTGAATTAATACAAAAGAGCTTGTGACAAACCGATAATCTTGAAAAAAGCAAGGGATTTTCACACGTTTGCCACGCACATTAATTTAATAAATGCCGATTCATTTCATACACCAACAGTTTTTTTTTTAAGTCACGCCAAGTTTTCAAAACAGATAAATTACAAGCAAACGCTAATTTTAAGATTTAGCCTTTTGCTTTTTCTGATCTAATTGTTTTAAAATGGAAACCTACTTATGCCCGGTTTCTTGAACATTTAAATCTCCGATAACTTTTTTAATCCTCCATTTAACTAGTTTTGCGTATTTGGATCGCGATTGGACCTTTAAATAAGGCATATAGATTCAAAAAAGTTTTGCTCATCTTGTTATTTAGTTAAATGTTTGTTTGTTTTTGTCAAAAAACGGCGTGAAAACTGTTTGAGAGATATTTCTTATTGACGATTTAGCTAAGTCTCATTTAGCAAACGTTCAAGCAACCGAGCATTAGTATTAGATTTTTAATATCTATTGGCTTGTCACAAAGAGCAACATCCTCGCAATGACACCTTAACTACGATCGAACCACCAAGAGACATAAGGACGACATCAAGATGCTTTCTGCAAGAAATCAGAGATAGCCAGATTACGGGTAACATAGACGGATGTACATATAGAACTGGCTTAAAAACAATCCACACCAAAACGGTTGAAAATACAATAAAGAACTATATTCCAAATCGTGTTTTGAACAGAAAGCCACCAAAAGTCGCTGCCGAAGAGGTCCAGCTACCCCGTAGCACCAGATCCATCCTAGCTCAACTAAGATCCGGTTGGTCACGCATTCTAAACAACTACATGAACAGAGTTGAACCTGAAATTATTGACAAGTGTCCCGCATGTGAGGGCACGTCACACGATGTAGACCACCTATTTGATTGTCCTGCAAATATTACAAACTTGACGAAGGAAGATTTGTGGTACCGTCCAAGGGCAGTAGCAGAGTTCCTGAACCTGGACATGGCGCCGGAGGATTAGTACCAAGCACGTCGCTACAACATTAGATTTTTAATAATATTTTTGTGTTTTAATTTATAAGTATAAAATCCATTACAAATTCAATGTTATCGTTAATCTCACCATCGAAGTATAAATTAAGTTTATTTTGTGTGAATGATAACTAATTGTAATTTTAAACTTGAAAGTAGGACAACAGCTTAATTTTAACCTCAGACAGATAGATGGATTAATGGAGTTGATAATTTTTTATGGTGTTCCGGCTATACGAACACCTTATCTACATTTATCTATATTTAAATACTAATAGTTGGGGTTGGTGTCTATTAATCAGCAAGTGACATATGTGAAGTTGAGCGTGATTGATCGTTTCACCAAATAACAAAATAAACGTTATATTACTTTTTTACATAATTCATTGTATCCTTATACACCTAAAGATTTATCACTTATCGGCAGTAATAGTTTTTTAAGTTTAGATAAGAGATATAAGAGGAATTTTCTGAAATGTTAAAAAAAGATTCAATACTTTTCAGAAAGGCGTTCGATGCCACATCATTTGATTTAAATTCCATTCCATATTTGTTGTCATCTTGTCTTAAAAAAGAGTGAACCATAAATTTTAATAACAAATTATTTCCTTAATATTACCAAAACTTACATTTGTAAGGAATCATTTGAAATTAAATACTTCGAAGAAGAAATTCCAATTCCATTCCACCTTCCAAACTTATATAATAAAATATTATCCGTTATAATAAAATTTAAATTGAAAAAAAAAATCAGAAGTCAGATTTTTATCGAATTGATCGAGAATATAGAACTTGCTCCTAAAGAAAAAAGTTTCAATAAGTGAATCAATGCCTGACTCAGAATAGTGAATATCATATTTTGGTTAAAATGCTCAAAAAAACTCCAACTCCCTCTGATTGAAAGGTGTAAGATCTTTGACCTTTGAAGCGAGATAAACGTTTTTTTAAATCGGCCAAGTGATTCGCGAGATACGTTATTATGAATAAATGAAATTTGTTAGTTTAAAAAAAACCCTTAACTCAAGAACCACTTGACGGATCTAAAAACAATTTAACTCTAACGGTGAAAAATAAATCCTTTTCAATAAAAATAATTCAAATTCAAAAATCTGATAATTTGCTATAAAAAAAAATAATAAGTGTTAGACGATTGATATCCCTATTGTTTTTTATATTTTCTTCCATAACTCTAAAACTTCGTTAATTTTCGACAAAAAATCAAAAAAATTTGGTGAAGTTTTTTCCTGAAATTATAGAAATTTTTTAAAAAATCTTTATCTGTAAAACTATAATTTTCAAAACAAATATCTAAAATCCAAATCTTTGGAATTATGTAAAAAAATAATTAAATTATAAAATTATGGGGAAAAAAATTAAAATCAAAAGGGATCTCAATCCTCCAATTTCGAGAAAGGCATTAATTAGGCAGAAATTTTACTGTGTAAAAGAAAGGTTTTTTTTAACCCAAAAGAGGCATTGCAATTTTTTGGAGAATTTTGCGGTAAAAAAGTGATATTTTTAGTATTTACACCAATTCTTTATTTTTTGTTATTGGTGATCCGCCCACAGAGTTTTAAGCAAGGTAACCGACGTTCGAAGTATGCGTGACAATAATTAATAATTTTTTATAAAAAAAATAAATCTATATAAACTACAGTATGTATCACAATGACAAATAAAAACCGTCTAAAACCTACGATTGGCTGAATACAATTCATCTACCAGCGCCCCTAACGTATCACCTTGACTAGTGATATCACGCTGTTGTTGTTAATGGTATGTGATATCTCCCATTTACTCATATATCAATCACAGAGAGTGGAGTATGTGGGGTTGTCAAACGTGTCAAAATAATAAACAGGGTTGTCATTTCAAAAAATTGATACAATTTAAATTAAATAATGTAATTAATTGTTCATTGCTACTATTATAAAATAATCATTTTATTTGTTGACATATTTGTAAATTTATTTTAGCGATTCTTTGCAATACTCTACATTGATGCATGTGCTTTCGATATTTTTTGGGTGAAACGCAGAGACAATTCAATGATTATTTGTCAAGAATCTCGGTGAATGACAAATACGCTGAAAGAATATTTTGCTTTTGGTTGCTTTCGGCTTTGCTTTTTAAATTCTAGAGAAATGAGTTGTCTCAAATCTTAACGAATTACAAATGAACTAAAAGAAGACAAAAACATGCACCACGAACTTCAATCTAGCTGTTTCTTTCTTTTAAAATAATGAATTTACGATTACCTTTAATCGATCGATGGCCGTCATTGCTGTTTATGGTAATTGCAAAATAAAAATATATTTAAAATTGTAAACGCCTAAGTTTGTAATTCGGTGGCTATGATTTGTATGCCTGACATAAGGATATTTCCTCCATTCACACATAAAACTGAGATTTTTCTTTTATTGTTCATAATGTTTTCCATCGGAACTAAGCTTCATTGTAAAGACATGGTACGTAAGAAGAGGGAAAGTAACGTTAATTTACAATTTTTGTAACATTGGTTCTTGTTTGTATTTAATAATTTCTCTTTAATCATACATAAGAAATTTGTATCATATTCTTGTAAATCTCATTTCATTATTTTGAGTTTTAAATCGACTATCTTTACTAATTTTTAGGAACATGTATTACATATAATTGCAGACCAAGAAATAATTGGTGTCAATGAGAAATATTTGTTGCATATTGGTGTGCATCCGATGTACATAATTTTGATATAAATGTATTACTTAGGTCTGAAAGACCTAAGTATTACATTCTCGAGCCAAAAGTGAAATTCTTACCCCCACTTTTTTTGACATTTCTCGACGTTTTAGGACCTACTGATTCTAAAAAAGCAAAAAAAAAAATGTATGTCTGTCTGCCTGCCGGCCGTCACCACCGACGCAATCTAGAAAACCGCTGGAGGGATTTAAAATACTTTTGATTCTAAAAATAGGTATACTCAATAGAAAGAGCCGAAAGGATGATGTGTTCGATAACTGTACCGGAAGTGTGTCAAAAAAATCGTCAAGTGTATCAAAACAAGGAAATTTGCATATTTTTTGCTAAAAAAACGTTCATTTTAAGTGATTACGAATAGGAACATTGAATTTGGAGAAATCTTGATGGTTAGAATTGGTATGTGAGACCAAAAACTAGATAATTGCATTATAAGTTTGACAAAAAAATGTTGTCAAGTGTGTCAAAAGAATGATATTCATTTTTTTGGAAAAAAACGAAATTAATTATTTGTTTGACATGAAATGTTAGCAAACATGTAATTGAACATGGAAAATATGGAGGGGCTGAAATCTCAAGCTATGAGATATCAAGACTTAGGTTTTGGTTAAGGATTTTGATATAGTTTTCAGCATAAAACTTTTATGAGGACATTGTTTTTAGTTTTGGGCAGCGATGTATATCAAATATAAAACTCTTTGTTAAAGTACATGTATTTTTTATCTCTGTTTAGAAATTTATTAAAAAACTACCCCATCAATACGTTGCCACAAAATTATAACAGATCACAAATTAACATAATTTAGTGATACAATCAGCAAACTACTCAAAAACCTCTCCATTTAGCGTTTCGAAAAAATATTACAAAACCAAAAATTCATAATTATTTCAAAATTCCAAAAATATTGTAAAAATTAAATAAAATAAAAAATTCATACTTTTTCCAAAATTCTAAAAATATTGCAAAAATTATAACAATATCAAAAATTGAAACTTTTTTCAAAATTCCAAAAATTAGAACAAAATCAAAATTTTAAAATTTTTCAAAAATTCTAAAAATATTTCAAAAATTCTTACAAAATCAAAAATCGAAGCATTTTTAAAAATTCTAAAAAAATATATAAAATTCAAATTTCACAAATTCAAAAATACTATTTTTTTCAAAATTCTAAAAATATTGCAAAATTTATAACAAAATCAAAAATGAAAACTTTTTCAAAAATTATAAAAATATCAAAATATTCCAAAAATTATAACAAATTCAAAAATTTCCATGTCCAATTTCATATCAAACAAATAATTAATTTTATTTGCAAAAAATTGGCTAAAAAAGTATATGAAAATCATTTTTTTGACACCCTTGACAATATTTTTTTGACAAACATAATGCAATAAAATTCTCAATAATAATAATTTCATTTTGACATTTTAACATTTCAATGACATTTTAACATTTCATACAAATAATTAATTTTATTTTTTCCAAAAAAAAATAAATGAAAATCATTCTTTTGACACACTTGACCAAATTTTTTTGAAAAACTTATAATGCCATAATTCTCAACAATAATAATTAAAAATTTCACGTCATACAAATAATTAATTTCATTTTTTTCCCAAGAAATTGTGTAAAAGCAAAATGAAAATCATTCGTTTGACACACTTGACAACATTATTTTGACAAACTTATAATGCAATAATCTAGATTTTGGTCTCACATACCAATCCCGACCATCAAGATTTCTCCAAATTCAATGTTGAAATCCCTCCAGCGGTTTCTAGATTTCGTAGGTTGTGACGGCCGGACGACCGGCAGACAGACATACAATTTTTTGTTTTGCTTTTTTAGAATCAGTAAAAAACGTCGAGAAATGATAAAAAAAAGTGGGGGTAAGAATTTCACTTTTGGCTCATGAATGTAATACTTAGGTTGTTCAAAACCGAAGTAATTTTTTCAAAACCGAAGGAATTTTTGATTTTGTTATAGTTTTTGAAATATTTTTGGAATTTTAAAAAAGATTGTATTTTTGATTTTGTTATAATTTTTGCAAAATATTTAGAATTTTGAAAAAGTTTCAATTTTTGATTTTATTATAATTTTTGCAATATTTTTAGAATTTTGGAATAAGTTTGAATTTTTGAATTTGTGACTTAAGAAATTTTGCAATAATTTTAGAAAATTGAAAAAAGTTTCAATTTTTGATTTTGTAAGAATTTTCGGAATATTTTTAGAGTTTTGAAAAAGTTTATCTTTTTGATTTTATTATAATTTTTGGAATATTTTTGGAATTTTGAAAAAAGTTTGTATTTTTGATTTTGTTATAATTTTTGCGATATTTTGGCAAATTTTTTTTGAATTCTTGATTTGGAAAAAGTTTCAATTTTTGATTTTGTAATATTTTTTGAGTTTCGAAAAAAAATTGTATTTTTGATTTTGTTCTAATTTTTGAAATATTTTGGGAATTTTAAAAATGGTTTGTAGTTTTGATTTTGTTTTAATTTTTGCAATATTTTTAGAATTTTGAAAAAGTTTCAATTTTTGATTTCATTATAAAGATTTATGAAAAAGTTTGAATTTTTGATTTTTTGAATTAAGAAATTTGGCAATAATTTTAGAATTTTGAAAAAAGTTTCAATTTTTGATTTTGTAAGAATTTTCGGAATATTTTTAGAATTTCAAAAAAGTTTAAATGCTTGATTTTATTATAATTTTTGGAGTTTTGAAAAAGTTTGTACTTTGATTTTGTTATAAATTTTGGCATATTTTAAGAATTTTGAAAAAAGTTTGAATTTTTGAATTATGAATTTTTGCAATATTTATAAAATTTTGAAAAATTTAAATTTTTGACTTTATTATAATTTTTGGAATTTTGAAAAAAGTTTGTATTTTTAATTTTGTTATAATGTTTGCCATTTTTTAAAAATATTGGAAAAAGTTTCAATTTTTGATTTTGTTATAATTTTTGCAATATTTTTAGAATTTTGAAAAAAGTTTCAATCTTTGATTTTGTAATAATTTTTGGAATGTTTTTAGAACTGCAAAAAAAAGTTTAAATTTTTGATTTTTTTTTTAATTTTTAGAATATTTTTGAAATTTTGAAAGAAATATGAATTTTTGATTTTGTAATATTTTCTTGAAACGCTAAATGGAGAGGTTTTTGAGTAGTTTGCTGGGTGTATCATCTTTTCACTAAGTTAAATTAATTTATGATCTGTTATAATTTTCCGGCAACGTATTAATATTTTGTGTTTGTTTTGTAATAAATTTCTTAAAAGAGATAAAAAAATACTTGTACTTTAACAAAGAGTTTTATGTTTGATATATATCGCTGCCCAAAACTAAAAACAATGTCCTCATAAAAGTTTTATGCTGAAAACTACATCAAAATCCTAAACCCAGACCGAAGTCTTGATATCTCAGAGCTGTGAGATTTCAGCCCCTTCATATTTTGTTTGTTACATTGTACCTTGATTTTTCATTTTTTTGATAATTTGGTTCAGCGAAAAAAAAACTCGATCAAAGATAGCTGAGCGAATAAAAAGATATTTGAATAAAAAAAAAACAAATTAAATATGTATCAACATTTAGGCAAAAACTGTTAAGAAAATTAAAATATTAATTTAAAAAAAACTAATTAAAATTTTAAAATTCGGACTTCGAGGTTGTTTACAAGCCGTTAATGGCCTTCTAATGACGAAATTTCATGCCTTGACGTGCAGTAGATTTTACAGGAAAGTGCATACAGACAGACAGACACTTTATTTTATTATATTCAATAAAGTTTTCATAAATTTTTATTGAAAAAGATTTAAAAGTAACAAAATTATTATCTTCGAAAGAAAGAGCGAGATAAAATTGTTAAGCTGGATTCATTCCATTCATAAAATGACTGTGACAGCGTCAATTTTTTAAATTTTGACCTAAAATTTTATACACATATTTTCGAAGGTATAAACTTTAAATTACAACAAACAAAATTTTTTTTGTAACCCATCACAGTGGCTATCCCTCTTAATTAGTTTTATATGAATAATCAATCAGCACAAAGATTTTCCAATTTAACAACTATATTAATTGAATTTCGGTTAGTTGAAAAACCGATGTGTTTGCGTTTGTTAGTGTTTTGCTTAAAAACGCTTTAACCTAGATGATAGTCTAATCTGAGTCCTCCGTGTTCGGCGTCCAGCGTGCTAGTCCAGAACCACTAGGCCACTTAACACACTAATAATAATATCAAAACGAAAACTAACGAAATTCAGCGTTTCGTTATATTTCTTTTTTTATAACGAAAATAGATTTTTGTTTGGGTTTAATTAATTACAACATATCAAAAAATATCAATAATAGAATCGTCGATGCCTAACCTGATGTTTTTATTTTAATTAATCGAAAAAGGCAATTAGCTTTAGTGATATTCAATGTTTCCCTCATTAATAATTTGACTGACCCCTATTTGTTAACGGACTCCAAAATGTGACCTAATTTATCAGATCACTATAAGCGAGGTCAACTTTATGTATACTTTGCATTTTTATCGAAAAGTGAACGACTTAATCAGACACAAAAACGATAAATTTGAGATCACGATCTTTGACTTATATTAAAGTACTCAGCTAAGGAGTTTTAGAAGTGAATCTTATTTTATAAATTAGGCAGATAGAATTAACATTAATCGGGCAGGCAAAAAAAATTGATGTTTCCGATTTTAGTAATATTTGATTATACCTATGTATGTATGTTCTCGATCCATATGCGCTACTTACACAATGAAATCCAAAAATGTTCGAATTGAAATAATTAATTGCTCACAAACTCCAAATTTTTAGGGAGTCGAACTTTGAAAAGTAAAATTGGTACCCTATTGGTGAGACTTCTGTGTCCTTTCGAATTTCTGCATAATTGATTTTCTCAAAAACTATAAGTACTCTCACCTTGAAAGTTTCTAGTTATAATATGTATTTGTCCACGCCTACTGAGTTTTATCTGCGTTTTATAGACATAGTAAAACAAAAGTTTTTCTAAGGAATCGAGCTTGATTTTGGAAAAAAGGAAAATTTTGGAAAAAATTTATTTGTGACCTTGAAGAGTGACACATATGAAAGGTGATTTTTTTCTAGTTCAAAACAAATTTTTTAGTAGTTTGCAAAGGCACCGTTTTTATTTATTTCTAAGACTATGTTTTTGCGAAGAACTATTCTCGTAGAATATTATATACACGGAACTCTCAGCGAACGAGTTATATTCGCACTTGCCCGAAATTTTTTTAATGTTGTGAATTTAAATATTTACTTATCTAGAACTTACATGCATATAACAAATATATAATTTAAAACTGAACATTCTGTATGTATACACTCGTATTAAAATTGTTTTAATCTCATTAATCTCTTCGGTTTTATTAAACAAACCAAATCCTAAAACATATTGCACTCCCATCTTAACAGTGTATTCCTTTTTAAGTATAGTTAAAAAAGGAAAAATGCCAAGAAATTGTTCATAGTTTGTTTCAGTTATATCATTTCTTAACAACTTTTGAATTTCGATAATATTTTGATTGAATAATTAAAAACAAAAAAAATAAAACTTACCTAATCCTATTCTACAAAACATTTCTTCAGCTGATATTATTTCGTCAGTAGTTTTAAATGATTCTTTTGCCGGTACATCAGTGGATTTAATTTGTTTGTTAACAATTGGTTCTGGTGTTGGAGTTTTAACATTTGACTTAATTGGTTCAGCGACAACTTTAACTGGTTCAGGAGATATTTTAATAATATCTGGTTTCGTTTCAATTGTTGATGATTCCATGTGCACAGATTCAGGTTTGATTGGTTCAATTTTTACAGGTTCTGGTTTATTTTCAAATACTTTAATCGGTTCGTTTTTAATTGGTTCTGGTTTTAATTCCGGTTTCATTAAATCTGTTTCGATATCAAATAATTTATCCATGTTTTTAACAACGGATTCTTTTGCTTTAATTTCATCATCTTTTAGTATTGATTTCACATCATGAATATCAGCTTCTGTTTCCATCAAATTGATTGATGATGGACCTTGATCAAAATCGTCTAAAATATCACTATAATGTTTATCACTCACACCAAATTTAGGTTCCATTTCTGGCTTAAATGGTTCAATTAAATTTTCAGATGTTATAAATTTATCTTTTGTTCCATCTCCATTCTTCTTCGACCCATATGAATTTAAGAAATCAATTTCAGCATTACTCGTAACTTTTGGTTTTTCGGGTAAGACACCATCATTTCTTTCAAAATCAAGTAAATTAGTAACATCACTAAATTTCTTTCCAAATGCTTCAAATTCGTCATCGACATTTTCTTCTAGATTTTTAGGAATGTTTTTCAAAAATGCATTGCTATCGATATTTGATTTCAGATTATTAACCCCTTGAGATGTTGTGTGTAAGAAATCGTCTCGATGATCTAATAAACTTGACGGCACACCTAACAAAAAATCATGTTCAACATGTTCAAAATCATCTGACAACAAATTGTCTGTTTTCTGCGAATTTCCACCACTTTCCTTAAGGGTGTGGTCGATTTTCTCATCAATATTTTTCAAAAAATCAGAACCTATGATATTATCTTTTCCTTGGTTTAAACTCATTTTTATTTGTATTTAAAATAATTAATCTTTCCAAAAACGTAATGCAATATAACTCACTTTAATAAAACTTTTCAAAAAAGAAACAAGTGTGTTGATTTCAAACTATTTGACTTTCTGAAATATAAATACAAAGAAAATTATTCACTATTTTTGTTAATATTGATTAAATAATATGATAAAAAAATAATTCGTCATAACAGTAACTATGTATTACTTTTATTTGGAAGTATATTTATTTCGCGTTTTTTACCAACAAAATTAAAAAACGACTGAAATCTATTTTTTTTGTTTAGGTGAAGAATGACAGATTTTTATTTTTGAATAGCAAAATTTTTTGTCTTTGCGAAAACGTTAAAATAAAATATTACGAAGATGTATGAATAATACTGGATGATTTCCATCGACCTGCGCAAAGCTTTTTTTTGATAATTCTTAAAAGACGATTTGGGGAGATAATCATTTTCTTTGTTGTAGAGGTGTGACATTACACTTTAATTGCTATGTTTATGAAAAATTATATTTTTTATTTGTTGCGTTTTTATTTTTCATTACCAAACTCATGGCTATTGGTTTTTATACGACATACCATAATTGCTCTATTTTTAATAATTAGTAAGTTAATTTTTATTATTTTATGGTGCATCACCAACCAGCTTAGGAAGCTTAAATTAAAAATGTACAAAAAGCAGCATTGTTTTGTAAGTTAAACTTTAATTTTCAATACACGTTTCTTTTTTAAAGTATTTATTCCAGACAATGTAATCACGTGATTCCTTGGTACATGCTATGAAACACCATAGTCCTTCATACCATGTTCTATAAATTTTATCAGATCGAACAAATAATTCTTCAGGATGAGAAAATTTGATTCGGAAATTACCTTCCCACATGGAAAAACGAATTTAATCATTAAACCAGTATATTGACCCATTCGTTCCGATTTGAATATTTGTACACGAACGAATTTTGTAAAAGTTGCTACAAAAAATATCATTATTTAAAATAATTGTTTGTCTGCTTGCCAATATTTTCATCCTTCTACTGATCCTTACTTATGTTGATTCTTTTAACTGAGTTTCTCATCGATGCTGATGTTTTGTTTGAAATTTGCATTGAAATTTTAATGAGAATATCCGATTCAATTTTGCTGATTTGTTTTTAACCCAGAAAATTTACTCAAAATTAGTATAATGAATAGCAGATAAACTTAACATTATTACAACAAAAAAGGTTTTATAGATCCACGGCGGCCCAAGTAATATGCATAGAAAAATAATTAGGTTAAATGTTTATGTAAAATAAGCAAAAAACCTTAAGCAGGAATTAAAATCTCAAGATAAATGACCTCTTTATATATAACAAACTTAGGTCGATTCAACACACAAACTGTTCATTAACTCAAGTCAAATGATATGCACAATTTGTTTAATGTTGGTCAGATTTAGCGCAGGTTACATTCATTATCGAATCTGACTATCAAATTTAAATGAAATTGAATAGAAATTTTAACAGAGCTCGATTCAACTAATAATACTGCCACAATTCTAACCGAGGCGTTAAATTTATCGACATATAACTGCATTAAAATCATAATAAACTACAACAGTTTTTTCTCAAATAGAAAACGAAATACAAAATATAATTGACCTACGCTACGCTAATATATATAACAACATAAAATAACAGACAACACGATTCAATATCTCAGAACGAAAAGGTTGTAGTAGTGTGGCGATAACTCCAATTCAAAATAATTCCAATTCTAATAAATAATACATAACGAAAACAATTCCTGCTGAAAGATATTAAAAAGTTGCCAACGTCACCTCACCACAACTTAATAAAACTAATCACAACATTTTGTTGGGTAATTATAAAATGTCTAAAAAAAGTGAAAATAAAAATCACGTAAATGCTGAATGTTAGAAAAGTTGAAAAATAATGCAGGAATTTCCAATTGAAATTCCAAATAAAGTGATGTTTTATGGTTTAATCGAAAAGTTTTACTTCACCAACACCAATACAAAAATACAATAGAAAATTAAGATTGTTAACTGATATGTGACACAACATAACTTCTCTGCTGAAAACATTGAATGTATCACAAGCTATATTTTGCATTATATTATGCGTTCACCATTTTTATTTAACCCGAGTTACCCACATCTCACCAACGGCATCCTTATTCCGTCATTGAGACAATTGCATAATGCTTACTACTGGAAACAAGTGAAGATAGTCACCAATTGAACCACAATTGGAAGCCTTGACAAACCCACACACAATGCATGAAAAGATTGCAGCAGTTGTTCTAGAAACAATAAATAATTAGATATCGAACCGAGTATTAAACGGCAATCTAGTACAACCCGTCTACGACAAAAATTATTTCCACGAAAGATTAGTTACTATTAAGATCTTGACGCTAGACATTAGGACCCTAAACTCTAAAGAGTTACCTGACACACATTAATTTTTATTGACAATTATTCCGTATGAGTCGCAACACCGTATAATATTAACTAATTATCTACATGTTCGAAAAACTTTTTTGATCTAGAGAAATAGATATCACTGACACCACTTTAAGGCAGTAAAAAGTATCTTAATTTGCTTATCTCTAGAACAATAATCAGTCGTTCAGTGTAAAACTCTAGTAAATATAGAAACTCTTCCTTAACTTGTGTTTTTTCTTTCTCCTTAAAAGAATATAACCAAATCTAATGATTTATACGAAGCTGTGAACGTACCTTAGAGCTTTAATAAAATTCTGAAGATATTTTACAATTTTAAAACTGAATTAATGGTACTTTAACCAATTAGTGTTTAATGAGATAGTTTATTCTTAAGCAAAAAAAACCCATTTCATACAATCAACCAAATTCAACTAAAATAAGAGAATTTAAATTAAAATTTGATTTTTGAACAAAACATATCAAAGCCATTGTGATTATAATTTGAAAATAATTTTAATCCAATCAAAACAATTTGACCAATTGAATAATGATAATTTTTATAAGAAAATTTTCATTAGACATAAGTCCATTAGCTCTAAAACATGTAAAACAAATTCTTTTGTGTTGTAACGTTTCTTGGCAGAGTTTGTAATATTTGGTTCGATCACTAGGTCAGGAAATTAAAACAATGGATAGAACGTATAGAAACGTTATAATTTTTATTCGTTCAAGATTTTATTTCTTATAAAAATATTTCTCTTACCAGCATTATCCTTAATTTTTTTTGTATTCACAATAACTACTCACTTATAATAACTCTATCACACTTATAATAATCTCTTACAATTATTTTGACGGACTTTTGCCACCGCTAATTTTAACTCGCTTATATCACTGCTAAATTTATACTGAATCTATCCTCTAGCACAACTTCTATATATACTACATGCAACAATAGAAATATTTCTACAAAATTTTAGAACGCAACCTTTATCCTTCCTTTATCCACAAAAACATACTAACATGATCATCAAATGTTGAAACATAGGTGTGAGATCTCTATTTGTTTATTTACCCACTTTAAGGGGTATTTATTTTCTATTCTTATATTAGATAAGACAAATATTTCCGGTTACGTATTGCTTTGGTTTTGTTATCTTTATTCCGGTGTTTTTATACTCTTTTAGTGGAACTATTTTATCTACAGAGTATTTTCAAGAACGATGTTCTATTGTATTGTACTCTATCGTTCTTACTAATGGTCACATTCTCCCCCGTAAGGTCCTTCCAAAGATGTTTTTAGTTTTGAAGATGATCATTTTTTCACTGTGGAGCCACACTAGTTGTCGTTCTTCATATTCTTTGGCGTTAGCTCGAATATTTCCTGAATGGTTACTGCTAGGTCACTTCCTTTGGTCACTTCTAGAAATCTGTGTGTTTTTTCCTTCTTCTTCTGGATTGGTTGCGAAAACATTTTTTTTAGTTTTATTATCATTGTTTTTATTTGGAACTTGCCTGCCAGAAATATCACTTGCGCTGATTTCACCTATTACCTTCAGTTTCAGAAGAAGAGATATGGTCTGTTTTATAACATATCCAACACCGGATTTGCCTCCTGCTTTCTCTGAACACGGCTTGCCTTTGATGTTACCATAACATCAAAGTTCGACTTCGTGTCTCAGGATTTCTAATGCTGCCGATGAACGCATCTATATTAATTCTTTCCATATAATTTGGAGATGTATTTCCATGTGCCATATGTACCAAACGCCAAAGACCATTCATATTTTACTGTCTAAAGTTTTTCAGGGTTTTAAACGCTCCTATTTCAGTCCTTAGTTCGATCTTTCAGAGAGAGTAACTTAAAAAAAATATAACATTAACAAATAAATGAGTAAAATAAAAAATATCGCACTTTTTCCTAAATCGAAATGAATCTTTTTTTACAAATACTCACACATTCAATTTTTGCTTCAAATTTGATGCTTTCCTTCGTAAAAAATAAATTGCTTTTCTGAATGTTTCTTCAGTTATCCAAGTATTGTTATAATTATAAATAATAAGGATGACCAAGAAGTACTAATGTTCTTCTTCTGCATAGTGGTATAAAAAATAAATAAAAATATGACCGTCTCCAAATGTAATAAAAGTTACTTATGATAAAAAACGAAAAATATAACAGATTGTTGAAAACTATAACAGAAAAAATGCCCGATTATAACAAATTTGTAAAAAGATGAAAAAAGCTGCCAGTTGGCAGCGGCAGCGCTGGGTATGTTATTCAACCTAGTGGCATTAGATTTTACCAAGAACATTACTGTCCAAACTTCGACTAACGAAATGTTGCGTAAGGAGAACGACAATTCATTTTCAGTAATGGCTTCATCAACTCTTTCATTGGTTAGACCAGATTTTTGGAGAGTGAAATTGGAGTTGAATTTCTCAGCTTTGAGTAAATTAAAGTCACTTTGGTCTCTATAAGCGCCCGTTCGTTCAAGCTTGTTTTACAGTTACTTAAAAGGTTGTTCTATAAATCTATACTATAATAAGTTTTTTTTAAATACATGTATTTTTCCAACCTTGTCAATAGTATTCACCAAGTGGAAATTGCAGTCCAAGATCTTCATTTCTGAAGTGATCCATCTGTGCAGATTTTCAATGCGTTGGTCGCATTCCTCAATAGCAAATCATCTACAGACCGGCTCACTATTTAATTACAACTCTATACTGCTTTTGAAAGGCAGTTGGAGGTAATGAATCAGCAGTCGGCATGAACAAATTTGTGAAGTGTTTGCCAGAGTCGTCTAAAGCGCTTGATGACTTTTCCTACAGCCCCTGGTAGTTGCCATGAATTTGAGCCTTTTTGTAGCCTTAAGAGCCACCATTCTTACAAATGCATCATACATGCAGGGGAAGAAGCCCTAATATAACCTACAGAGTCATTGTAGATGTTGTCCTGAAAACACAAGTGATACATAAGAAAGCAAGCCGGTTTAACGCCTCCAGTTTTTTTATCGTTTGAGTGTTTGCCAGAGTCGTCTAAAGCGCTTGATGACTTTCCCTACAGCCCCTGGTAGTTGCCATGAATTTGAGCCTTTTTGTAGCCTTAAGAGCCACCATTCTTACAAATGCATCATACATGCAGGGGAAGAAGCCCTAATATAACCTAGAGTCATTGTAGATGTTGTCCTGAAAACACAAGTGATACATAAGAAAGCAAGCCGGTTTAACGCCTCCAGTTTTTTTTATCGCATTCTTAACAAAAGTTCTCGAGAGCCATGCGAAGAACCCATAGCTGACAATGGATCAAACAATTAATTTATACAGCCATTGGAGCATTTTCGGAGTCAGCCTACGTTTGCAACCAAAAGCCCTCTTGCACTGTCACGGAACTAAAGTTGTGTTTGCCGCAACCGTAAACTAGGTTGGACCGTAGACTAGGAGTATTCCAACTATTTTAATAAACAATAGTTTGGCGCCGGGGTTTAATGAGACTTAAATTATTAACAAACATTCCGGTTTAACGTCAGATGGGGATGCTTTGTAAAGTTAACTCCAGATTTTATTTGCCAAAGCGAAATTCGCATTAAACTATCAAAAATAGTTTTCAAATAAAACGCACTAAAGAATTAGATTTTTTTAATAAAATGTGTTGTGTAGTAGGAATTACAACATTTATCACAACAACACATAAAAACCTTTTAAGACCAAGGTCCCACAACAACATACGTTCAAAGGTGTTGATGGACGTAAACCTTTCTTTTGTTTTTTTTATATTTTTTTGTTAAAGAATGGATAACTAAACAATAAATCGTATCACTGTCAAAATATGACATAGGCCAATATTACTTCGGTCTGAAAGACCTAAGTATTACATTCATGAGCCAAAAGTGAAATTCTTACCCCCAGTTTTTTTGGCATTTCTCGACGTTTTAGGATCTACTGATTCTAAAAAAGCAAAAAAAAATGTATGTCTGTCTGCCGGCCGCCGTCATTACCTACGCTACAGGGAAAACCGCTGGAGGGATTTCAAAAACTTTTTTTCCTAAAAATAGGTATACTCAAGGGACAGGTCCGAAAGGACGCTGTGTTCGATAACTGTACCGGAAGTGTGTCAAAAAAATCATTAAGTGTGTCAAAAACAGCAAAATTTCATATTTTTGGCTTAAAAAACGTTCATTTTAACTGATTACGAGTAGGAACATTGAATTTGGAGAAATCTTGATGGTAGGGATTGGTATGTGAGATCAAGAACTAGATTATTGCATTGTTAGTTTGTCAAAAAAATGTTGTCAAGTGTGTCAAAAGAAAGATTTTTATTTATATTTTTACCCAATTTTTGGAAAAAAAATCAAATTAATTATATGTTTGAAATGAATTACTTCGGTCTGAAAGACCTAAGTATTACATTCATGAGCTCAAAGTGAAATTCTTACCCCCACTTTTTTGGCATTTCTCGACGTTTTAGGACCTACTGATTCTAAAAAAGCAAAAAAAAAATGTGTGTCTGTCTGCCGGCCGCCGTCATTACCTACACTGCAGGGAAAACGGCTGGAAGGATTTCAAAAATTTTTTTTCTAAAAATAGGTATTTACAAGGGACAGGTCCGAAAGGACGCTGTGTTCGATAACTGAACGGGAAGTGTGTCAAAAAAATCATTATGTAAAGATATTTTATTCAGTATGTGTGATGAACCAATAGGTGAATGTAAAAACATTCGTTTATTGGGTGTCACAGTTTCAAATGACCTACTCTGGAACGATCATGTAATGACGATGGCAAAAAGCGCGTCTAAAAAACTCGGCCTCCTAAATAGATGCAAAAAAATTTTCACTCCTTACCAATTGCTCCATGTTTATAAGTCCTATATTCGTCCCTGCATGGAGTACTGTTGTCAAGTTTGGTGTGCTGCCTCTGTTTCCATCTTGGCCCTCTTGGACTCTGTTCAAAAGCGGGCTATACGAATTGTAGGTGATCGAGCTTTGACATCAAAACTTGATTCCCTACAACATCGTCGCACTGTTGCTGACCTCGTTGTTTTTTACAAATATCGTCATCAACAGTGCTCAGATGTAATCAGCGGCATGCCTCATGCCTCATGCTTATTCTTACCCCCGGCATGCCTCAAACCCCCGGCATGCCTCAAACTTATTCTTACCCCCGTTCCACACGGCAATCGGCTACCGCAACCAGTGAAACGGTAAAGATCCCGCGCTATCATACTGGCAGATCGTAGAGAGACTTCTTTGTCCGAACTGCGTACAAATGGAATAGTTTGGCGGAACCCTTAGTCTTAGGTGGCTTCAACCCGCAGAGGTTTAAAGAAAGCGTTAATCAACATCTTAGAACGCCAGTTGTTGTGGGACCCAGATCTAGACCTAGGTCTTAAAAGGTATTTATATGTTGTTGTGACACATATTCTAAACCCTATTACACAACACATTTTATTTAAAAAAAAAAATACTTATTTTAACTTATAATATATAATAGTTAACTATATGAATTGTTTATTGTAATTTAAAATAAAATTCATGGTCTATATGCCAAATTTCAGGAAAATCGGCAAGTTGCACATTTTTTGTTAGTAAGTATTCAAATGGGTTTGTCTCGTTATCGAAACAAAACGCTTCTCTGTAATATTAGTATGTTTTGGGTAAAAGACTAAATCTTTAGAAAACTAAAAAAGAAAACGAAAAAAAGGTGCTTTTGGATTTAGTCATCCTTGAAAATACTATTTTTTTACAAATTAAAACTAAAAAATTCCATGTAAAATAAGCGAAAAATTTTTTAGTGTAATTTGTTTTATTAAGTCTTATTTACTACCTTCTATACAAAAAAATTTGAATAAAATCGGTAAACTAGTTCTTAGTAAATGGCACAAAAAAATCAAACTAATAATATACTAAAATCCCTTTTTCTCAAAAACAAAAAATAACGCATGTCTATATTTTCAGTATGTTTTAAGTATATAATAAACCTTTAGAATATTAAGAAATTAAGTTAAGTAATTAAATATTAAGAATATTAAGAAAACAAAAAGGCACTTTTTGAATAAACCATGTTTGAAGAATTAAAATTAAAAAAAAATCATCTAAAATATAAATTTTTTTTGCAGTGTAATATTTTTATATAGCCACACAAAGTACCTTTCAAACAACAAAAAATGCACTCAAATCGATTAACCACCCGTTCGAGCACAATTTAACTTTAATCTTTAATTGTCACTAAATTTCTTAAGAAATTTCGAGCCACCCTGTGTCAAAAGTAGTGAAAAAATAAAAAACACGTATTAATTATTTTTTTGTTATTCTAACGATTACCAAAGTTTTAAAAAAATCGGAAAAGGTCGGGTTCACATCATCGGCGTCTTAATTCGATTTTTCATTTTCCATCAATAAAGAATACACTCACTCTTAGTTTTGCGTTTGGCCGAACAACGTTTCTTTTAAAACGAAAATGAAAATTATAATTGAAATCTAGTTCAAATAAATTAAATTTAATTTAAACGTGCTTGTTTTTCTTTAATAAAAAAACATATTATGAAAGGTTAAGCTTTAACCCCTTCATTATCACTGGCGAACGTGCTTTTACAAAGGTAACC
The DNA here is from genome assembly GCA_963693315.1 of Diogma glabrata. Lineage (NCBI taxonomy): Eukaryota > Metazoa > Arthropoda > Insecta > Diptera > Cylindrotomidae > Diogma > Diogma glabrata. Next base: position 78,530,517 of record OY856186.1, on the reverse strand, counting down.
ACTCCCCAACACCCCAAAACTACTTCAAAGAGAAGAGGAGGCCTATCCCAATCGGTCGGTCTATTGCATAGCCTAAGACATAGGTGACATACGTCCTACGAGCATTTGTAAATGTTAAGGTGTGAAGCTCATGAATGACTTCTTAGGCGTACCATATCAAGAAAATTATTATATAAATTAAACTTCATTTGAGGGCAGGGGTTGAGCTACGCATTGGTTGGCAGAAGCTTCAACAGTCATTTCCTTCTCTAGATGAAAATACCGTCGCCTCAGCTTCTGCTTCTCAGCGAGTCAATTTTAATTTTTATCCAATATATTTTGACCCTTCTAAGTCTGCTGGGCGTTACCGGCTCAGGAATTGGAACCGACTGTTCCAATCTCTGGTTCGGCCCAACTGGTGACCCAAGAGGACTGACTTCTGGCTCGCCTGCTCCACTCCTACCACTCTGTTGTGGCGTTTCGCTTAATAGCATTTTGCCAAAAAAAATATTGTACCGCTGATGCATAGGCTAGCTTCACCACAGTTCTCGAAAAAAAGTGTTCTGATTGAACTTCTGATATTGGTTGAAACCTTTAACCAACGTTTCATGAAAGTCGTTTTGTAACTGAAGGCTATAGTGGCGATAAACACCGAAAAAAAGCTTTTTAACCAGAAGTTACAAACTGGAAGTACCAATATATCAAATTTAAAAGAAAGAAAAGTTAATCAAAAAAAATTTCAACGAATATCCATTTCAAATTATTATAAGAAAATCAAAGTTAGCCGATAGGCGACCAAAATTTAAGTATAGATTTATACCCTTTTTTATTACATTAACAAATACATGTATCTAAATCCAAAAACTCAAAACTAGCTGGAGTTGCGTTTAAGTTCGCGTATTCACCACCAACTTCGCTACGTCTCAACTATTTGCATCTCTAGATTGGAGTGGGGAATTTTGCTATTTTTTTTACTTCTAAAATTTATTTATTATATATTTAGTTTTTAATTAAAACGCTGTATGTAATGAACCGTTATCATACATTTATCAAAAATCTATATCAAATTTCACAATGTCACGAGTAAATCGTCAAGGCTGCAGAAAAACCGGTTCGGATAGCTGTAGAATATTCCTTGATGGTGAGAGTGAGACGCTATTGCTTCCTCGGGGAAACGAGTCTTCATATAACTATGTGTGGGCTCTAATCATCAAGAAAGACGGTGCGTCACAGGATCAAAGAGTATGCCACCGGCTGGATTATTGGCAACTACATTTTTGTTTTGTTTTAGCAAATTTTTGTAACAAATTTGCCATTTACTTTTTATTTTACTTTTATTTTCTCTATTCTATCATAAAAATATGGAGGGGCTGAAATCTCACAGCTCTGAGATATTAAGACTTCGGTCTGGGTTAAGGATTTTGATATAGTTTTCGGCAAAAACTTTCACGAGGACATGGTTTTTAGTTTTGGGCAGCGATGTATATCAAACATAACTCTTTGTTAGAGTACAAGTATTTTTTATCCTTGTTTAAAAATTTATTACAAAACTAACACGAAACATCAATACGTTGCCGGAAAATTATAATCAAAATTCCAAAAATATTGTTAACCCCTTGTGCATCAATCACGAGTCTGACTCGTGGACATTTATTTTGCTTTGTGAAACAATCACGAGTCTGACTCGTAGAAATTTATATTACTTTCTAAGACAATCGCGAGTTAGACTCGTGATAACAAAATAAATTAAATTCATGGAATCACTTGACTTCATTTCAAAATTGTGATCGAACGGGTGAACCGATTTTAATGAATTTTTTTTTGTTTAAAAGGTACATAGTGACGCCTTATGAAAATATTACTTTAACAAAAAATATTCATATTTTTAGATTTTTTAAAATTTTATTTGTTCAAACATGGTGAATTCAAAAAGTATCGTTTCCTTCTCTTTCATAAATATATATATATAAAATGGCGGAATCAATATGGCAGCTACAGGCTTACGGCCTCACTCTGAAAGTATAGAAATTCGGCTACCAACACAAATTTAAAATATCAACAGATGTGTTGTTTTACTTAGAATGTTGATAATTATAAGTAGTTTCAACTTCCGAGTGGTGTTAAATTTTTTATTCAAAATGGCGGCTCGTAAATATAAAAATATAAAATTAAAAAAAAACAAATAACAGATCTCCCGAAGTTTGTTATCCAATTCTAACTTGGTTAGAGTATAACAACAATAGTGATCAATTAGAGAAATAAATTGACTAAACCTGAATCTAATATCATATGTTTATGAAAGTTTTTTGGTTTCTTATACTTCGCTAGAGAAGTGACCTATTTTAGGTTTATATAGCGAAAAATTTTTTTGGTAGTGTATCTAGTCGGCTAGCCCTGATGAGAATGATATACTTTTTTAAAGTGTAATAAAAAGTTCTTATCGGTTCGAAACTAGATCGATCGACAATTTTGTGGATAGCAAAAAAATTTCATAAATTGCACACCATATTTTGTTAGATTCAGTCTTATTATTCATGATGGGATTATTTCCATCGGAGTGATGTAATATCACAAATAATTCATTGAATTAATTGTAGATAATGTGTCGATAGACACAAGTGAAGATGGTCATCTTCTTCTTACCGATACAAGTTTGTTATCCAATTCTAACTTGGTTAGAGTATAACAACAATAGTGATCAATTAGAGAAATAAATTGACTAAACCTGAATCTAATATCATATGTTTATGAAAGTTTTTTGGTTTCTTATACTTCGCTAGAGAAGTGACCTATTTTAGGTTTATATAGCGAAAAATTTTTTTGGTAGTGTATCTAGTCGGCTAGCCCTGATGAGAATGATATACTTTTTTAAAGTGTAATAAAAAGTTCTTATCGGTTCGAAACTAGATCGATCGACAATTTTGTGGATAGCAAAAAAATTTCATAAATTGCACACCATATTTTGTTAGATTCAGTCTTATTATTCATGATGGGATTATTTCCATCGGAGTGATGTAATATCACAAATAATTCATTGAATTAATTGTAGATAATGTGTCGATAGACACAAGTGAAGATGGTCATCTTCTTCTTACCGATACAAGTTTGTTATCCAATTCTAACTTGGTTAGAGTATAACAACAATAGTGATCAATTAGAGAAATAAATTGACTAAACCTGAATCTAATATCATATGTTTATGAAAGTTTTTTGGTTTCTTATACTTCGCTAGAGAAGTGACCTATTTTAGGTTTATATAGCGAAAAATTTTTTTGGTAGTGTATCTAGTCGGCTAGCCCTGATGAGAATGATATACTTTTTTAAAGTGTAATAAAAAGTTCTTATCGGTTCGAAACTAGATCGATCGACAATTTTGTGGATAGCAAAAAAATTTCATAAATTGCACACCATATTTTGTTAGATTCAGTCTTATTATTCATGATGGGATTATTTCCATCGGAGTGATGTAATATCACAAATAATTCATTGAATTAATTGTAGATAATGTGTCGATAGACACAAGTGAAGATGGTCATCTTCTTCTTACCGATACAAGTTTGTTATCCAATTCTAACTTGGTTAGAGTATAACAACAATAGTGATCAATTAGAGAAATAAATTGACTAAACCTGAATCTAATATCATATGTTTATGAAAGTTTTTTGGTTTCTTATACTTCGCTAGAGAAGTGACCTATTTTAGGTTTATATAGCGAAAAATTTTTTTGGTAGTGTATCTAGTCGGCTAGCCCTGATGAGAATGATATACTTTTTTAAAGTGTAATAAAAAGTTCTTATCGGTTCGAAACTAGATCGATCGACAATTTTGTGGATAGCAAAAAAATTTCATAAATTGCACACCATATTTTGTTAGATTCAGTCTTATTATTCATGATGGGATTATTTCCATCGGAGTGATGTAATATCACAAATAATTCATTGAATTAATAACAGATCTCCCGTTTTTATATTTTCTTCCATAATTTACAAGGGACAGGTCCGAAAGGACGCTGTGTTCGATAACTGTCCCGGAAGTGTGTCAAAAAAATCATTAAGTGTGTCAAAAACAGCAAAATTTCATATTTTTGGCTTAAAAAACGTTCATTTTAAGTGATTACGAGTAGGAACTTTAAATTTGAAGAAATCTTGATAGTCGGGATTGGTATGTGAGATCAAAAACTAGATTATTGCATTATAAGTTTGTCAAAAAAAAGTTGTCAAGTGTGTCAAAAGAAAGATTTTTATTTATTTTTTTACCTAATTTTTTGGAAAAAAAATAAAATTAATTGTTTGTTTGATATGAAGTTTTATTATTATTATTGAGAATTATGGCATCATAAGTTTGTCAAAAAAATGTTGTCAAGTGTGTCAAAAGAAAGATTTTTATTTATTTTTTTACCCAATTTTTTGGAAAAAAATAAAATTGTTTGTTTGAAATGAAATTTTATTATTATTATTGAGAATTATGGCATTATAAGTTTGTCAAAAAAATGTTGTCAAGTGTGTCAAAAGATTTTTATTTAGTTTTTTACCTAATTTTTTGGAAAAAAATAAAATTGTTTGTTTGAAATGAAATTTTATTATTATTATTGAGAATTATGGCATTATAAGTTTGTCAAAAAATGTTGTCAAGTGTGTCAAAAGAAAGGTTTTTATTTATTTTTTGCCCTATTTTTTTAGAAAAAAATAAAATTAATAGTTCGTATGACATGATATTTTATTATTATTATAGAGAATTATGGACTTTATAAGTTTGACAAAAACTAATGTCAAGTGTGTGAAAAATGATTTCATTTAATTTTTTAGCCAATTTTTTTGGGAAAAAAATGTAGCTGTTTTTATGACGTAAATGTAATTTAAAATGAATTGGACATGGAAACTTTTGAATTTGTTATAGTTTTTGAAATAATTTTGGAATTTTGAAAAAGTTTGTATTTTTGATTTTGTAATAATTTTTGCAATATTTTTAGAATTTCGGCAAAAGTTTTAATTTTTGATTTTGTAAGAATTTTTGAAATATTTATAGAATTTTGAAAAATTTTTAATTTTTGATTTTGTAATAATTTTTTCAATATCTTTAGAATTTTGGAAAAAGTTTGAATTTTTAAGAATATTTGAAATATTATTGGAATTTAGAAAATATTTAACTATTTGATTTTATTCTAATATTTGGAATATTTTTGGAATTTTGAAAAAGTTTGATTTTATTTAATTTAACAATATTTTTGGAATTTTGATTATAATTTTCCGGCAACGTATTGATGTTTCATGTTAGTTTTGTAATAAATTTTTAAACAAAGATAAAAAATACTTGTACTCTAACAAAGAGTTATGTTTGATATACATCGCTGCCCAAAACTAAAAACCATGTCCTCGTGAAAGTTTTTGCCGAAAACTATATCAAAATCCTTAACCCAGACTGAAGTCTTAATATCTCAGAGCTGTGAGATTTCAGCCCCTCCATATTTTTATGATAGAATAGAGAAAATAAAAGTAAAATAAAAAGTAAATGGCAAATTTGTTACAAAAATTTGCTAAAACAAAACAAAAATGTAGTTGACAATAATCCAGCCGGTGGCATACTCTTTGATCCTGTGACGCACCTTCTTTCTTGATGATTAGAGCCCACACATAGTTATATGAAGACTCGTTTCCTCGAGGAAGCAATAGCGTCTCACTCTCACCATCAAGGAATATTCTACAGCTATCCGAACCGGTTTTTCTGCAGCCTTGACGATTTGCTCGTGACATTGTGAAATTTGATATAGATTTTTGATAAATGTATGATAACGGTTCATTACATACAGCGTTTTAATTAAAAACTGAATATCTAATAAATAAATTTTAGAAGTAAAAAAAATAGCAAAATTCCCCACTCCAATCTAGAGATGCAAATAGTTGAGACGTAGCGAAGTTGGTGGTGAATACGCGAACTTAAACGCAACTCCAGCTAGTTTTGAGTTTTTGGATTTAGATACATGTATTTGTTAATGTAATAAAAAAGGGTATAAATCTATACTTACATTTTGGTCGCCTATCGGCTAACTTTGATTTTCTTATAATAATTTGAAATGGATATTCGTTGAAATTTTTTTTGATTAACTTTTCTTTCTTTAGGTGATGTAAATTTTTTTAACTTACAAGAGATTAGCAAAAATCGGAATTCTTCTGAAGCGAATCCGGTATTTACGTTCACGTTACCGTTCAGTTATTCATTTTTTTATTTGTTGAAAAGTTCAATTTTCTAGCATTTGGCGCCGAACAAAAACAGTTTTTTTTCGGTTGTTTACTAACAATTTTCAAATATGTGAAGTAATTTTATTTTATTTTTTGTTTTGGATCATCCTCTATCTAAATAGCCAAAAAATTTGGTGCATGTCTGTGTGTGGGTGGGTGGTGGTTGGTTGTGTGGGTGCGGGTTCGTGACAAAAACGCATGGGATCTTTATGAAACTTTGTATGTTCATCCAGGTTTACTTGAAAATGGAAGATCTGGCTTCATTTCAAAATAGGAAAAAATGGCGGCAAGTCTTCCGAACACCTTTAAGTTTGAATCTTTAATAACTTTTAATCCTGAATTTCAATAGTATTGAGATTTGATATATTGGTACTTTCAGTTTGTAACTTCTGGTTAAAAAGCTTTTTTCGGTGTTTATCGCCACTATAGCCCTCAGTTACAAAACGACTTTCATGAAACGTTGGTTAAAGGTTTCAATCAATATCAGAAGTTCAATCAGAACACTTTTTTTCGAGAACTGTGGTGAAGTTAGCCTATGCATCAGCGGTACAATATTTTTTTGGCAAAATGCTATTAAGCGAAACGCCACAACAGAGTGGTAGGGGTGGAGCAGGCGAGCCAGAAGTCAGTCCTCTTGGGTCACCAGTTCTGCCGAACCAGAGATTGGAACAGTCGGTTCCAATTCCTGAGCCGGTAACGCCCAGCAGACTTAGAAGGGTCAAAATATATTGGGTAAAAATTAAAATTGACTCGCTGAGAAGCAAAAGCTGAGACGACGGTATTTTCATCTAGAGAAGGAAATGACTGTTGAAGCTTCTGCCAACCAATGCGTAGCTCAACCCCTGCCCTCAAATGAAGTTTAATTTATATAATAATTTTCTTGATATGGTACGCCTAAGAAGTCATTCATGAGCTTCACACCTTAACATTTACAAATGCTCGTAGGACGTATGTCACCTATGTCTTAGGCTATGCAATAGACCGACCGATTGGGATAGGCCTCCTCTTCTCTTTGAAGTAGTTTTGGGGTGTGGGGGAGTGGTTACCTTTGTAAAAGCACGTTCGCCAGTGATAATGAAGGGGTTAAAGTTTAACCTTTCATAATATGTTTTTTTATTAAAGAAAAACAAGCACGTTTAAATTAAATTAAATTTAATTTATTTGAACTAGATTTCAATTATAATTTTCATTTTCGTTTTAAAAGAAACGTTGTTCGGCCGAACGCAAAACTAAGAGTGAGTGTATTCTTTATTGGTGGAAAATGAAAAATCGAATCAAGACGCCGATGATGTGAACCCGACCTTTTCCGATTTTTTTAACACTTCGGTAATCGTTAGAATAACAAAAAAATAATTAATACGTGTTTTTTATTTTTTCACTACTTTTGACACAGGGTGGCTCGAAATTTCTTAAGAAATTTAGTGACAATTAAAGATTAAAGTTAAATTGTGCTCGAACAGGTTATTCGATTTGAGTAAATTTTTTTGTACTTTGTACTTTTTAGGTACTTTGTGTGGCTATATAAAAATATTACACTGACAAAAAAAATTTGTATTTTAGATGATTTTTTTTGATTTTAATTCTTCAAACATGGTTTATTCAAAAAGTACCTTTTTGTTTTCTTTCATTTTTTAATATTTTAAAGCAGTGGTTCTTAACCTTTCCGCAGTCGCGGCCACCTTAAAATAAGTTTTTGGCAATCGCGGCCCCCTTATAATAAAATATTCTCGCGGTCATCATACTCACTATAAAATAATATAATAATCATTATAATATTCATTTTAAAACAATGAATTTATTGACATTATGATAACAATAATTATTTGATAGTTTTTAAATATATCTAAAGCAGGTTACTTCGCCTTATTCGCAAATTCATTTCACTGTTTGAATACTATAACATAAAGCCTTTAAAATTGAACCCTCATGTAATAAAGATTTGCAAAGGTGTCTTGATCCACTATTCCAAATGCTATATTCTCGACCGCGTCAACACCATTACTTTGACTTCAGTGGAAGAAGACAGCATTGCCGTTTATCGGTAACAAAGAACCAAATTTGTCCATAAGCCTATACGAAAAACATTTATTCTAAATATGTAATTGTAAAGAAATTTTTGCTTTTATCAAAATCTATTACTAAAATTTCTGTGGTTGTTCTTATACTTTTTGCATAAAAGAGTTTCTTCAGATTATGGTTTATTTATTTTATTGTCCATTGTGGAAAACCCTTTTTCACGCAGATATGTGCAAGCAGGCATGTATGCAAAATTGAAAATTGAGTTCCAAACTACCTCTCTCAATTTAAACAATTTGTCATCAAGAGCAATAATTTAGAATTATCTTATTTATCAGAAGGATCGTGCTCAAAGTCTTCTGTTATCAAGTTCATTATTTGAAATATTAAAATCGAATTCTTAATCAGTGTTTGGGATGTCATTAAATTAAATAATTTGTACGTTCTTAGTCAAACTCACAATTAAATATCTGTAACTGTTTGAGATAATTTGGAAACATTGAAAACAAAACGATTTGGTACTTTAAACCCATGCATGGAATTTGTTTTTCATTGCTTTTGTTTAGGATAGGTAATTCAATTTCTTTTATTCTGGAAATATGACCCCAAAGGACAGGATAATTTTTGTAATTGTTTTTTATTTTTGACCGACTGGTGTGGCAACCGTGCGTACTCCAGCCAGCGTAGTTCCATTTATTTCGTACGTATTGAAAATAAATTGATAGATTAAAAATTTAGCATTGCCGGATTTGTTGATAGCATTGTTTTAAGTGTGTATTCATAATAAAAACTCCCTCCAGATATGTGAAGTTTTTTAATTTTTAATTTTTTTCTTTTTTGGAGATTTTAAATAACGTTCCAAAATAAATATACATTTTCGAATGAATATTAATTTTCAATAATATACATACGCGTTTTAAATGGAACTACATTTATTTTGCCTGGTAATTTGAAAATAAGAATTGTCTCCACGTCTAGTCAATTCGCACGGTCACGTTTTATTATATACAGCTTCATACTACTTACGAAATGGACATCGAAGATTCTTTCGTTTTATTTTATTTTGGGTTTTCGGGAGCATACGGTTTTTAATCAAACACAAAAAACGAATTTTTAATAACTGCTGACGTCACAAGCGCCATTGGTGATCTACTCAAAAATTCGTTTGAGCAACTAATTTTTTCCAAAGGAACGCATAATAAACTGAAAATTTTATTTAGAGAGTAGGGATGGCAAACCGGTTTTCGGTTAACCAGATATTTTTCCAACAAATTACTATTTGAATAACCGGGTAATCAACTCGGTTTACCGGATAATGCAATTATGTTATAGTTTCACAAATAATAAAATTTAAAAATATTATAAAATCACTAAATGTAATATATTTTTGGTAGTTAAGCCCATAATCACGCCTAAATACACATATTATTACAAATTATGAGTTGCCCCCATAGTCATTTACTTGCAACCGGCACTATTCGAATAAAATCCCAACAATTTTATATGCTAATGATTTAATTAATCGGATTTTTTCTAGCTGTAGTGGCACGTAAACAACGAAAATTTGAATTCATCTGAATCGGAAAACGATTGCCAACATTTTATTATTTTATGATATAGAATGAAGAAAATAAAACATAGCTACAGGTGAAAAATTTCAAGCATTTGATAAACAATATGCAGCAACTACACTAAAATTGAATTGCCAATAATCATAGTGCTAGTGACGTATTTATTGATCATGTGACGTACGGGCTTTTGCAACCATTAAAGCCCGCATATAGAGTTATACAAAAGCGAATTACTTCGAGTAAACAATAGCGTGTCATCGTCAAGAAAAATTCCATAACTAAAATTTAGGGTACTACCGTTTACTGAATAAAGTTCATCCGCTAAGTGGTATAGTGGTATGTATATGAAATCAAACGTATACTCATATCGCTATAGCAAGGACTGGAGTACGCGGAATTGTCATACTCCTAGACCAAAAACATTACAAATCAACAAAAACTGATCCTTTTATGCGAATTTAGAATTACTGATTTTTTAACATGATTTCGTGTTTTAATTGATTAATTCTGGTAAATATGAGGATCTCGGAATAGCAAGATTTTCTTTCATTAAGCCCAAGGTTTCGGAATTATAAAAATATGTCGGGGCTCAAGATTCCGCGATTACAATCCCTGGTCACAATTGAAATAGGATGGAGCATATAAACTAAATAACTAAATCGTTAATTTATTAATAATGAAAACTCAATTGCGAAATACCTACTTTAACAAGGAATTTTATTTACAATTATTTATCATGTTTCTCCAAGTACCAGCGGTAAAAATGTAAAATCCATCGAATTTGAGTAAAATAAAGTACAGTTTTACATTTAAAATTTAAATAGATACAGATTTTAACTATCAAATATGTGCTGATATTTATTTTTCTTATTTTTAATTTGTTTTGGAATGTATTAAATGAAGTGTTTTAAAATTTAAACACTTATTTTAGAAGATTATTTGTGATTGAGAAATAAATGTTTGTTTCAATTTTTTTCCTGTCGGTTATTAATTATATGTCGGTTAAAAATTATAATTTCTTCTATTCAAATCGTTTTATTTGTTTTTTCATTGACTGTTATAAGGTTTTTGCAAATTGTTGTTGTTGGAGGATTCTTGCAAACTTTTTTGCTGAAGCCAAGTCAAAAACCTCTAACTGGGACAGGTTTATATTTATAAGAAACGGATTAAAATGTTTCCAGATTCTAAATTTATGAAGTTTTTAAAAATATAAATAATTAAAAAAACCTTTTTAAAGATGGCGTTGAAGATCAATTGGAATTTAATTTATTTTTTTTTTGGAAAAATAGTTCTATCCTTACTTTAAAATATTCCAAATTAACAAAGAGGCTAATATTCGTGTTCTTGAGATATTTAATTTTAAAGATTTTTAGGACGACTAAAATTCTGATTTTTGATTATTTCTTCGAACAATTTTTATCAAGTTCGAAAACGAAAGCATATAATTATTTATACATGTATTTCCGAATGATCGTCGTTTACGTAATCATAAAAAAATTTTAATGATTTTATTAATTAGTAACAATTATTCAACGATAAATATGCAAATTACCACGCAAAAAGCGATTTTTTCGTTTTTTCAATTTTCCAAAGAGTAAAAATGATCCGTGCAAAAGTTGTAGACCTTTTTCTTATCTTAACTTTGCTGATGCTCGGTTTAGCCAGAAATCACGAAAAACTGTTTTCAACCCATAAAAACCCACCCCATTCTCCCCCCCCCCCCTCCCCCGGATAGCAGCTGTCGGTTCGATTTATGTTTCCCTCTTTTACAATATCGTGTTCTACAACAGCGTTTCTTAAACTAGGGGTCGCGACCCCAAATGGGGTCGTCAGACTTTTTCATGGGGTCGCGAGAAATTTCCAATTTAAAACAACTACGCTAAAATTTCTATCTCTATACCTATGTTATAAGACTTAAATTGACAAAGTATACAAGGTTTTTGAATTGGATCAAATTTCAAATTTTCTAAAGTTTTTCTAGTCTTTTGGTGACATTTCACAATCCACTTATAATCCATTTATATACAACTGTGTGGTGTTCCATTAAGCAATCTTGTGTAATTTACACATAGATGACGGTCGATATACGTTTTCTAATGACATCTATAATTTATTGAATCCATAAATCAATCATTTTGACATTAATGTTAAAAATTTATTATGAGCTGTTATGGGGGCACTGCGTGGGCATCTGTAGTGATGGTGCCGAAATGGTGATTCAATGGTGGTTCAAAAATAACAGTTACCCATTGTATGATTCATCGTGAGGCATTAGTGAGTAAAAAACTTTCTCCTGATTTATATCATGTTTTAAAAGAAGTTGTAAGTGTTATTAACTTTATAAAATGCCGCGCACTTAATAGTCGTTTTTTCTCAACTCTGCAAGGATATGGGATCAGATTATAAAAATCTCCTTATGCACGCTGAAGTTAGATGGCTATCAAGAGGCAAAAATTTGAAGAGTTTTGGTGTTAAAAGACTAAATAAGATTATTTTTGATGGGAATGAATTCAACTATGGCAGATCTTTTTTGTGACAAAAGCTTTATGTTAAAATTATTATGTTATTTGATTGATATTTTCGACAAACTTAACGAGTTGAATATATCTATGCAAAGCAAACATACAAATATTATCAATTTGCACGATAAAATTAAGGGACTCATTCAGAAGCTTAATGTGTGGAAACTAAATTTAGAAAAAAACCAGCTTGACATGTTTCTGTAAACAATGGATTTTATTGATGAAAATGAATTGAATATATCCGATATAAAAAATCTAATTGTATCTCATCTTTCAGCCCTTGAAACTGAGTTTGAAAAATACTTTTCTTCTGAATTCAATGTTTCACAACACCATTGGATGATAATTCAGCCTTTTAATATAAAACTTAAAGATATACAACATCTGGACATAAAAGCACAAGAATTTGCTGAACTATCCTGCGATTGTAGTTTGAAGGCACTATTCAGAGAATAGTGCCTTCAGAAGAGGAATCACCTGAAAATTTTTAGTTGTCAATTAAAAGAGAGTATCCATGTTCGTCTGAAATGTTAGTTCAAATTTATTTGCCTTTTTCCACGGCACTTTTTTGGCATTTTTATATCCGCTGGAAATAAAATAGTATTTGTTGTTTAAACGTTTTATTTTGAATAACGATTTAACGAATAACGTAAAAAAAAATAGGTTGTGGGTCGCCAAAATACGGCATTCAAAATTTGGGGTCGCAATACAGAAAAGTTTAAGAACCGCTGTTCTACAATATCCCGCTGTCAGATTGCTGTAACGAATTTTTTTGTTGTTCAAATACTATTTTTACTGGCCTATTTCCTATTAAACGATGAGTATTTTGCTTCAGTAGAAGTGAGTTTCCTGGAGAAAAATTCAAGTGGCTCCCAACATCCGTTGTTGTACAATACGACTGCGCTGTTCGAAGCGTCTGATATTATGTTGAACTGCGAGTAGTCCAACGGATGAGCTAAAAGAGTAGTGGTGGCAAGAGATTCTTTGGCTATCTTTCGATGGTAGTCCGCCGGTTTCCGAAATAGAGTGGCTCAAAAACTCAAGTGCTTTTAAGTCTTATATGCATGTTGATGCCGTATTTGGTAAGGCGAGTGAAAAGTTTCTCCAAGTGTAGGAGATTTCTGTCTCGAAGCGGCTAGCTATGAGAATATCATCTAAATAAACAAAGACGAAATCCAGTTTCTTTGTTACTTCATTGATGAATCACTGAATGCCGGTGTTGAGTTTCGTAAACCGTAAAGCATATGAGTAAACTTGAACAATCCAAAACCTGTTGTTATAGCTGATTTGTGTATATCCTCATCTGCCAATGGGATCTGGTGATAGACTCTTAGCAGATCTATTATGGGAAAAAATTGCACCCTGCAGAAACCGCGGCTGCGTTTAGCTTTTTATAGTTTCCAAAATGTGCCAATTCTTGTTCTGTTACTGCAGCATGTGTAAAGGTGGGGAGACTGGGAAATTAGAAGGACGAAAAATACCTAGTTTCACCATATGTTCAAATTCGGTTTTCGCAGCTTTGAGTTTCGTCGGGTCCAAGCGTTTGGGATTAATGGAGCGAAGTGCTTCTCAAGATGGACGGGTCTACGCCCCAGAAGTACTCGGAACCAAATTCCGACCAAGGACCATCACAACAATTTCAACGAAAGGTGCAAATCCGTCGCTCCATTTTTTGGGTTAGGAAGCAGCTTTCACTGGCCTCACTGCTTCAAATACTCCTCGTCATGGTTGGTATTGAAAGAAATCTGGGACCAACTATAACATGGCATTGTTCAATATGTAAAAACATTTTAAGGGCAAACATAACATCCATCCAGTGCAACACCTGTAAAGAATGGTGTCACCTCAAGAACTGCTCAGGTTTAGCCACACATAAACAATGGAACAAACACTACATAGCGCCATGCTGTCAATTACCGAGTCAACATACCAACACGAGTTCGCTGCAAAACACAATGGGAATGAACACGCATCCAGAAACTCCGAGTGATGTCAAAATGATGCAATTGAATTGCAACGGTCTCACCAACAAGATAGATGATATTATAAATTATATGTGCAATAACAATATTCTAGTCACAGTTCTTCAAGAAACCAAATTAAATGTAAGATCTAAGCTTAGTGATAATTATTGTGATTACAAAATTATAAGGCCGGATAGAGGGAAGGACAAACTACCGTACAACCACATTACCTGCAGTACCGGGAACTGATAACTCTAGTCAATATCTATATTGCACCAGTAAGCAGCTGTGATACCGGTTACCAACCGTCCATAGGACATCTATTTTATACAAGAGACTGTTTGATTCTCGGCGATGTGAATGCTCATCATGATCTATGGCACTTACACCTAAACACTGATTCACGAGGTGAAAATATTGCTGATCAAATTGACGGCTCCAATTTTGGAGTCCTCAACGAACCACATCCAACAAGGGTTACAAACAACTCGTATTCTTCTCCAGATGTTTCCCTTGCCAGCATGTCACTAATGCTAATTGCAGAATGGAGAACTGATATTGCATTGGGATCAGACCACGTGCCGATCATAATCAACTTAAGCCGTTCCATTAACATAATAAAATCTGAGAAGAAGACCTATACTAGTTTTAACAAAGCAGAATGGGAAAATTTTTCTAATTTTACTGAAATGGAATTCAGTAAACAGTTTTTACCACTTGACGCCCTCTCTGGGGAAAGAAATTTTAGAAAAATTTTTAATACAGCAAGATCTCGCTTCAATGGATGAAAGAACGATGGAGTAAAGACGTATTTTCAATTAATGTGTGCTCAAATTAGTATAATTATTAATTCAATTTCTAAAATTAAATATAAAACTATAGTTGATGATACTTCGTTTTTCTATTATCTTTAGTGTTGTGATTAAATAGAAATTAGTGTATAAACTTTAAAAGAAGTACAATTTAATTTATATTAAATCTAAAAACAAATGTAACGGTGTGACAAGTGTGATCATTTCATTTAAGTTAATTATACACAGAAATAATTAACATTTGATTAATTTAAATATAACGGTTCTATGCATATAAACATTTATGTGGTCATGTCCTTGGTTTTTTTGTTTTGTTTCTTCAATTTTATCAGATGTTTTTGATATTTTAAACATTTAAACTGAGCAATAGTTTTCAACCAAACTTTAGATTCTCAACTAAAATAAAATATACAGTGAAAAAATAGACAGAATACTGTTATTAATAATAAATTATAATTTTGTTCTTTTGCTTTAAAAAGGACCGAGTATGTGGTAAATCTTTGTAATATTTGGAAAATTTGTTGATTTTTCTTTGCAGCTGAATTTGTAATCTGCTACTTTATCTAAGATATCAGTATGTTACGATCACCACCATCTCCACTAACTAAAAATGAGAAACGGCCAAGGCCAGACAATCTTGTTTGTCATGCTTGCTTACAATTAATTGATCCTGACAAACCATCAATGAAATGTAATGAATGTCTTGCGTCGTTTGAACTTGGGTGTATTTCAATATCTTCCGATCAATATAGATATTTTATAACGAACAAAATTTCATGGTGTTGCCCAAAATGCTACTATGAAAAATCGTCTTCTACAAATAAGGTTGTTTGTGCACTTTCCGAAGGTGTAGAGGAATTGAAATCTAACCTTCAAAGTGTTCTTAAAAATGTTAATGAAATCTCAGCTCGAGTGGCTGGAATTCACCAAGAAATGATTGCTCGTGTAGAAGACGTTCAAAAATGCTTTAATGCTGCTCATAAACGCATAAATTTGATAGAATCTGAAAACTTGTCAAACTATATAAGGATACATGGAATATGCAATATTTATAAAGAAGATCAAGGCATGCTAAGACTACTACTTAATGATATGCTTGGAGTATTAAATATTAAGTTATGCGACACTCAATTTGCGATATCACGGAACAAAACAACTCATGAAATAATGGTTGTCATTTATGACAAACCTTTGTTGAAGCTTATTTTTGAAAATTATGCTTTACTTTTAGCCAGTGACGCAAATATACATGAAACTTTCTTCAAATCATTAGTTTCCGTAAAACTTGATCAAATGGGCGCTACATCTAATAAAATATCAATATCCTTTGAATCAGAGAATAATAGATTAAAAAAACGACTGGAATTTCTTGAACAGCAATCTTTAGCAAAAGACATTAAAATAACCGGTATTTCCTTTCGGATTGATGAAACATATGACAAGCTACAATCAATATTCATCAAAATCTCAGAACAACTTAAAGTTTGTATTTCTATAGCTGATTTCTCTATCCGGCGAATAAAGCAAACACCAATAGTTATCGTAACGTTTCGTGATAAAAGTTTACGAGATACGTTGTTTTATAAATACATATCAATTGTCAAGAACTCAAAATCAGCTGGCATTTCTATTCATCAACAAGATGTCTTACAATCGTCATCAAATAAGATCATGTTTAATGAGCATCTATCTGAATCCGCAAGACTTATTTATAGTGCTGTACGTGCTTCAAAAAAATTGAATAAAATACACTCATTCTCTGTGCGAGGCGGAAAAGTGGTAGTAAAAGTTTGTCCTAACGCTGACTGGCTATTTATTCAGTCACTGGAAGATCTACACGTCTTACTAAATAGCAATTAGTCACCAATCAACATTTTTTCCAACTTTAATGAATTAACATAACTAAATATTATATATTATTTGCTTAACTACTTCGAATTATTTTTCTGAATTTTGCTTTCTAATTTGATACTTCTTAATTTTTGTGAATTTATATCTTATTTTTCTTTTGTTAAATTGTTTAAGGGCGTTACAATTTTTTGTAAGATAAACTTAAATTTATATTATATAATTAACTAAACTAAACCATTCTAAATTTTTTTATCACGTTCTCGTTTAAAATTTGCTACTTCTCTTCAGAAACATGACTAGAATTGTGACTCAAAGAACATCAAACTCATTGAACTCTGTGAACTTAACCAACGTTGTCCTTAGATCTGCTTTTAAGGATAATTTAAATCTCCTTAATTTCTGTCATTTTAATAGCCAAAGCATTTATACCAAAGCCACTAATAAAATCGATGAAGTTCGGAATATTCTGAAGGATGCACCACTTATTGCAATAGGTGTATCTGAAACATGGTTAAAACCTTATATAAATAATAAACTTGTGGAAATACAAGGATTTAATATGTTTCGCAATGATCGAATCAAGCGTAGAGGCGGAGGTGTAGCCGTTTATATTCGGAAAGGAATAAAGTGTTTTGTCGTAGGAAAATCAGTGGAAATATCTGGAACGGGTTTGAGCTGTAAGCAAACTTTAAGTTTACATGAATATTGCGTTTCTGGAATAGAGTTTATTTTCCTTGAAATTCATATATCAAACCGGAAAATTCTTTTTGGCGTTGTTTATAACCCAGATAGTAAAAAATTTAACACTAGAACCGGTCTCAATAGTATTCTTGATAATTTATTGCCCCAATATAATGATGTGATTATTACTGGTGACTTTAACACCAATTTACTTATGTCCACTCCTATATCTAATGACTTCACTGATCTCTTGATTGAGTATGGGCTTGTAAATCTATCTCAAAGTGCAACACATTTCACTAAAACATCATCATCATTGCTTGATCTTGTCATTGTAAATGATACTTCAAAAATCTTAAAATATAACCAAGTTGATGTTCCTGGTATTTCTAAGCATGATATGGTTTTTGGTACCTACAATATTGAAGTTACTCAGACTAGCAATAATTACAGTTTTCGAGATTATAGAAATATCAACATGGATGATGTCGTTTATAAAATATTATCACAACCATGGGAAAAGTTTTATAACTTAAGTAATTCTGATGATTTGCTAAATTTCTTTAATACAACTATAAAGAAAATTTACGATGAAACTGTGCCGGTTAAAGAAGTAGTTATTAAAACGGAAATAAACCCTTGGTTCAATGATTCTATTCGGGCAGCTATGGCTCTTAGAGACAATGCCTATCGAATATGGATCAGGACGAGAGATCAGGAAAATTTCAATACATTCAAATCGCTACGAAATAGAGTTAATTTCTTATCTAAATGTGCTAAGAAAGATTATATGGAAAAATTCATTAATCCAAATTTGCCAGCGAAAGAACTTTGGAAACGAATCAAAGGGACTGGAATTAGATCTCATGACCGGCAACATATTTCTTTCTCTCTAAATGATATTAATACACAGTTTGCTTCAAATTGTGTTAATAGTACAATACAAATTGACTCAGATACGTACACACCTAATAACAATTTACCCAGCAATAATTTGCCTAAAAATAGCTTTTCATTTTACAATGTTTGCACGCTTGATACGGTTAATGCTATCAAATCCATTAAATCCAACGCTATAGGCTTTGATGAAATTCCTCTTAAATTTATAAAACTTTGTCTACCCATAGTTGCGCCTTTCATAACCCATATTTTTAATTTCATACTCACTACATCCCAATTTCCTAGCATCTGGAAAGTAGCCAAGATCATCCCTATTCCTAAAAAATCAAATCCAAAATCTGTAAAAGATCTCAGGCCAATTAGTATCTTGTGTGCTCTCTCTAAAGTTTTTGAGATTATTGTTAAAAACCAAATTGATGAACACATCAAACGCTATAAGCTGATGTCGACCTTTCAATCTGGTTTCCGCAAAGGGCATAGTACGCAAACAGCACTTTTAAAGGTTGCAGACGATATTATAATGTCACTGGATAAGAAAAAAGTCTCTATTCTAGTTTTACTAGATTTTTCTAAGGCGTTTGATATGGTAAATCATAAAATATTACTAAAAAAACTGTCTGATAAATTTAATTTTACCTCGAGTGCTCTACGTCTTATATCATCCTATTTACATAAGCGTTGTCAAAGTGTTACGTTGGACAATCTAATTTCCGATTTCTTATATATTAGTTCAGGTGTTCCTCAAGGTTCTGTGCTGGGTCCCCTGCTTTTTGCAATATATATTAATGACTTGCCATTGGTATTAAAATTTTGTAAAATACATTTATATGCTGATGATGTTCAAATTTACGCAGACGGACTAGCGAATAATATACCGAGTATTGTCTCTAAAATTAACCAGGATTTGGAAAGTATATTAGAGTGGGCGTATCGCAATGATTTAGCTCTAAACGCTTGTAAAACTGTATCTATACTATTTAGTATAACAAATAATCACTACCACAGAACACATGCTCCATCTATTCGACTGGGTAATAAATTGATTCCGTTTTCTGAATCTTCACGGAATCTGGGTGTAATTTTTGACTCACAATTAAATTGGAACGTGCAAGTCTCCTCAATTTGTTCTAAAGTTTATTCTTGTCTACAGAGTCTATGGCCGTCTTCATCTTTCACAACGATTAGTCTTAGGAAAAAATTGTTTAAATCACTAATACTGCCACAATTTACCTATTGTTCATCACTTCTTGGTAACCTTAGCGCAGGCGGTTTTTGCAAGTTACATAGGGCTTTCAACGCTTGCATTCGATATGTCTTCCATTTGTCTCGTTTTTGTTCTCTTTCACGCTTTAAAACATCTCTTCTTGGTTGTTCTTTGAAGTGCTATCTAAATTACCTTCTATGTGTATCAATATATAAGTTAATTACCACCAAAACCCCTAATTATTTATATGATAAGTTAAATCTTAGGCATCGAAGAAGTTCAAGGCTAAACCATGTTACACTACCTATAAACCGTACCACTACAAAAAATAAATCATTTTTTGTTTATGGGTTGTCTCTTTTCAATAAACTCTCTCCAGATATACGGGCTGCTACATCGTTGAAACAATTTAAGGATAAGTGCTTTGATGTTCTTTGTCGCATGGAAGAGATATAGTTTTAAAAAAAAGCAAAAATTTTTTTTTTTGAACGTTTAATGATGTCTTTGTTGTTTATATGTAAGTGAATCCCATATAAAATAAATTTTTTTTTTTTTTTCTTTTTTTAATTAAGTTAATTGAACTATAGTAAGCTTACTTTAAATGAATTAGTTTTATACTATGGAAATTTTATCAAATTGTTCTTTATAATAATTTCTACATATATGTACACCAAAAAAGGCTAGGCCTTATGTATATATAATTTTTAATTTAATAAATAAATAAATAAAATAAAACATCCGCAAAGCAGATCCAGCTGATACTAGAATTCCAGACCTTAATAAGAAAATTAATAAGTTAGTTGCGGAAGACAAACGTGATAAATGGAGAAAACTAGTGAGTAAGCCGAACTTTGGCCCAAGCAAAAGTCTCTGAAAGGTCATAAAAGGTTTAACCCATCCTCAACAACCTGGTAACAATTTCATGATCTCCTTCGATGATATCCCAACTGAAAACCACAGAAAATGCGCAACAAAATTCAACACACAGTTTACAGAAAAGCCACGTAAACATGAAAAGCAAACTAGGTCAGTATTGAGACATCCAATACTGAACATTTAGAGGAAATCACATTTTCGGAAGAAGAGGTTGAGAATGCCATAAAGAAGATTAAGCCATCCAAAGCTATTGGACCCGACGGCATCTCAGCCATCATGCTAAAACATATTGGACCCAAAGGATTGAAATATCTCACTACCACACTCAACAAATCGCTAAATACGCTACAAATACCAAATATCTGGAAACGGCGAGAATAAGCCCCATCTTGAAGCCTGGAAAACCTAAAGAAAAGGGAGAATCCTACAGAACGATCTCCATCCTTTCATCGGTCGCAAAACTGATTGAATCGCTTCTATTACCTCGGTTAACCGGACCTTACAACTTGGCGGCACACCAACATGGCTTTAGGACAGCACACAGTACAACCACCGCTCTTCACAGAATACAAAATCAGATCAGTGATGGATGGTCTGAACCAAAAACAACCCTGTGCTAGAACAATTTTAGTTGCACTCGACCTATCAAAAGCGTTCGACAGTGTCGCACGCCGCACTACTAGAAGACATCCTAAAGACCAATTTGCGAGGTCTTATAAAGCGCTGGCTCTGCAACTATCTTAGAGGTCGCCAAAAATACGTCGAGTTTCGGAACTGTAAGTCCAAGATGAGAGTACTACGACAAGGAGTTCCACAAGGCTGAGTTCTCTCACCATCATTGTTTAATCTGTACTTAAGCAGCTTACCTGCACCGCCGGAAGGAATAACCATCACGTCATATGCAGACGATTGCACAGTGCTTGCAGCAGGTAACAACCTAGAACATTTCACCAATATCCTAAACACCTACCTTAACATCCTCAATGAGTGGTTTAAAACAAGGAAATTAAAACTTTCTACAGAAAAATCCACTTCTACACTATTCATCACATGGACGAAGGAGGTAAACACAACACTAAGCATCTGCATTGACAACACACTGATTCCTACAGTAAAAAATCCGAGATTGTTGGGGGTAACATTCGACCCACTGCTTAAATTTAATGCTCATGCACAACAAGTGAACTCCAGACTGAAGAACAGGAATAGTGCATTGAAAGCACTAGCGGGTAGTTCATAGGGCAAGGATAAAAATACAACAATTACAACGTATAAAACAATAGGTCGACCTATTATAAACTATGCTGCACTAATATGGATACCCCAAGTTGCGGACACGCACTGGAAGAAGTTACAAACAACACAAAACGCAGCCCTGCGAATTGTGACCGGATGTCATTTGATGGCCCATCGAGATCACCTGCACGAGGAATGTAACATACTGCCAGTCCGTGAACATAATGAAATGCTAACTAAACAATATCTATTGGCCTGTCACAAAGAGCAGCATCCTTGTAATGATACCATTTTGAAAATTGAACCACCTAGAGGCATAAGAAAGACAGCAAGATGCATGAGGTTAGAGACCATCAAGTAACAGGTAACATCGACGAGGTTACATAAAAAACAGGCTTAAAAGCACTTCATACAAAACCTGTTGCGGACGTTATAAGAAACTACGCCCCAAATCGAGTTCTAAATAAAAAGCCAACAAAAGTCGCTGCCGAAGAGGTCCAATTGCACCGTAGCACCAGATCCTAGCTCACTTAGATCCGGTTGGTCACGCATCCTAAACAACTACATGAGTAGAATCGATTCTGAGATTATTGAAAAGTGTCCCGCATGTGAGAGTACGCCACACGATGTAGACAACCTATTTAATTGTCCTGAAAATGTAACAAACTTGACGAAGGAAGATTTGTGGTACCGAACAAGGGCAGTAGCAGAGTTCCTGAACCTGGACATGGAGCCGGAGGATTAGGACCAAAACTGTCGCTACAACAACAACAACAATGGACCGAAGTCTTCCATTAGTCACAATGTAATGCTTTACGTTGTGCTTAATTGGGCGGTTATATTTTGTTGCCTCGGTAAGTGACGGTAACTTCTTCAAGAGAGTGCCGAATTGATTATCGACGCTGAAAGGTTTAGCAGTTGGTGTAGAACAGTTCGTTATAATTGCATTCACATGACGAGATGTTGTTGAATCAATTAACTTCCTATGTTTTAGGTCGACCAAAGTCATACTTTGAGAGAATATCAACACCTATTATAGGCCTTTTAACATCTGTCAGTATGCAAGTGTGTGTGAATGTACGCCAAAGTCCGATGTTAATTTTAAGTAGCTTAGTACCATAACTGGAAATAGCTGTACCGTTAGCACCTGTTAATGTTTGAATGGGATCTTTATTGCCGTGTGGAAAAGTAGAATAGGATAATACTGAGACTTTAGCATCACTATCGACCAAAAACTGTAATAAATTTTCATAGTTCCTAACAAAAAGATATGGTAAATGGGGGTAGCTCGGATAGTGTCAAGAGTGGTATCATTGGAAAGGTCTTAAAGCTCATCCCTAAAAAAGAAAAAATGCATAAAAAAAAGGTAAACTTTAAACACTCACAACTTTTTCCAGGGATAAGACCGCGGATCTAGATCTACCCCCATATACCCTACATAAGCCCACAGTTTAAACTTAATCATGATAATTCATTGCGAAATACAACTTTTGACTTCTACACTGATCATAGGCAACCAAGCATAAATTTCTTTGTTCGTTGTTACATAAAATATTTAATAAAAAAAAATTGATTTAATTTGCACAATTTCTAAATAAGATGACATTGAAGATATCATACTATGTTAATTAAATAACACTCGATTTTATAATACAATCGCTGAATGGATTTTAATTATATATGTATGTATAGGATTAAAATTTCATTATGCAAATAATTCATAAGCAATCTCGACTATTCGTCATCGTAGTTTCTAAAAGCGATATACAAAAATATATTTATGACTCACTTATACTTTGATGTGGTATAATTCCTTCGACAATTCAATGTCAGGACCTCCAACGTCGGCTCGTTATTGACGATCTGGGAATTATGACTGATTATTTCAAGTTTTTCGTTAAAGTATATATTTTTGAAGAAATTCGAATTTCAATCACAATTTCACGCACAAATTTTTGTTTATTACTTTTGATTTTCCTTTTCGTCAAAATTTCTAATTATAAAAGACAGGTTGGAATTAGTTATTTATGTGGTTTTTTATTTGTTATTTATATATAAAATGTATTACCGGAATAATTTTCTGAATGACAATAATTTTCTATTTGTTTTAATTTATTTTATAAACAAATTTTTACGCCGTCTAGAATTTCAAAGATAAACTAAAATAATATACTGGAATTTCTTGTGGTGTTTGCCGCAATAGCGCTACAGATTTCATGTGTAGCCATCGCAATAACAATTTTAAAAATTATCAATAAAAACAGTTTTTCTCTGTTAATAACAATATATCAATCGTAATTAATTGCGTGTTACTCTTATTTAGTTCGAAAAACATTAGATTTCTCTCTAATTTGCTAGATAACGTATAATTAGATACAATTGTTTTAAAATTTTAAAAATTTATTTCTTTTTCTCAAGGTTGGTACTGCTAACATCGAAAAGTCAAAATTGTTGAGGCGGTCAAGTATTGGTGTGATAACATTGCAAAATAAAATCTAGAGAGGAGAAAAAAATGGCTACGATTAGACGGAATTTTGTAGTAACCGGTGATAAAAAATTAATTGACGAGATAACAGGAGAAAATGGTTATTTTGATAATTCATCAAACAACTACAAAAAAAATGGATTACATAAAAATGGATTTATTTCACGACATTCTAAGGTGAATATACATTTTTTTGCATATAGATACATTTACTTTTCATTCTCTTATCATCCACACCTAATATCCAATGTTTGACTAATTTTTTATTTCCTAGAAACCAAGCAATGGTTCGTCTAATCTACATTCTATGGAAGGACCTAAAGAGTCATTTGAAGATGTACCACTTATTACAGCTTGTTTAACATATCTTGGATTTTATTTATTAATGATTTTGGGTTTTATTAATAAAATGTTCTTCATTCCAAAAGTTGCAACAGAAAAAAATCGTGATGTAAATTTATAATTCATATTTACTGTTATTTCGTTCGGATTTCATATTTCATTTGAATTTTAATTATGCTTCAGGGTTATGCACCGTTGTATGACAGCTTTGAAAGTTTTTATTCACGTTATGTTTATCGTCGTGTTCGTGATTGTTGGAATCGTCCCATTTCAAGTGTACCAGGCGCAGAATTAGTACTAAAAGATCGAATAACTAGAGACTATGGTTGGACGTTTGAGTATGTTTTAGGTATCACTTTATTATTCTGATTCTATTAAAAAGTTTGTTTCTAGGTTTACTGGAACGTATACAAAATGTCTTAATTTAGGATCATACAATTATTTGGGTTTTGCCGAAGCTACAGGACCTTGTGCTGATAATGCAGAACAATCTTTGAAAGACTATGGAATTGCACTATGTAGTTCCAGAAGAGAATTAGGTATATAAATAAAAAACTTTATAATATGATTCATAGGGTTATCCAGTGCTACAAATATAGTTCACTCTGGTGCACAGAGGGTTTCTGATTTAAACAAGTTTTTAAAAAAAATGTTGAAATTCAAATATGCAAAAATTATTAATTTTATGTCTCATAAACTTTGTAACGTTATTCAAGGTTTTGAACATGAGACGTGTTTTTAGTTAGATGATTACAATTTTTGAAGTTGTTGAAAAGTTGTGTCCATTTAAATGACAGAAAACTGTTACATAATATTCGGATTACGACTCAACAACCCTTTAACAGGAGTTTTTTTATGACAAAATAGCAAACGAGAATTTAATTTTTACATAAAATAAATTTTATTGAGTGACTTAAATATCTTCCGGTTTCTTCATTTATTCTAGACGATAGCAAGCAGATATTGGAAAAGTTTACGGAAGAGATTAAAATATTTTATACAGAAATTGGTTTTTTTTTCAATTTATCTCAAAATTGATAAAAATGTTATTAATTGTAAAATTCCTTGTTGTAATACATATACATATTTCGCAAGAGATTCTAATCTATTGCGAAATACTACAACAAGGAAATTTACAATTATTCATCCTGTTTCGCCTAGTACCAGCGGTAAAATCCATCGTATTTCAAAACGTTTTTGTACACGATAAAAATTATGTTGGGAAATTTGAAACTATTTACTATTATTAATTAAATTATGTTTAGAATTTCATTTTATTGTGTAATAAAATGCATTATGCGATAAGATATATTATGTGTTACACAACCAACATGCATGTAATGATGGTTTGAGTGCTACTCGTGCGATATCGTTTCTTGATTCAAGAACTCTGCTATTGTCTTATTTCAGTACCACAGATTTTCATGAAGGGGAGCCAGATTGCAGGAGCTGGTAGACTAAGGGGCTTAAGTGCGGTTAGTGTGGGAAAATTTTTTTTTTCTTTTAATTTTTATTTTTTTCAAAAAATTTTAACTGTTACATAAAGCTCTGGTATCGACAACAGAAAGGGTATAACATAGAAAGAGTATAACATAGTAGAAACAATAATAAAAAGGGTATAGCATAGCGTTTTTAGAGTTTCCCACACTAACTGCACTTCCCCCGTATTTTGTATCTTTAACGTAATGAGATGTGTTAAGCTAGGACAGGTTAATTTTTTCTGTACAAGCAGTACCTTCTGGAAACTAGCTAGAGCTTCTCAAGAAGCGACAAATGTTTATAACATTCATCTCGCAGATTCGTCGGATCATAAAAGTTGCGTTCACCAAAAAATTTAAGTTTGGTCTGAGCCAGACCAGGACACGATCAGAGACGGTAAAAAGCTGTTTCCTTCCTCGGTCATGCATCCGCGACTGCAGTCATAAGAGAAAACACTCTGTCAGCTCGCATGTTTTCCGATAAGATAGTGTCTTCCATAACTGTTGATAACTCTGCGATTTATCAATATTAGTTGACTGGTCCATTATTATTATTTTTTATTGGTTTTATAAACCTTCTTTAAATTACAATTTTTTATACATATTTAAGTTCTACAAAACAAAAATAGATTAAACATTTTCTTTGACAAAAATGAGAGTTAATTCTTTAAATTTTCTAAAATTTCCTTCTAACTTGATATTATCTGGAAGTTCATTATACATTTTAGTTGCTTTAAACATAACTGAATTTTGTGTTGAAGTTTTGTTCAATATTTGAAGACGAAAGTCATTACCATTTCTGAGATTCTAATTTGTTGCCTGATTTACGTAGATTAAATTCTGAGATAAATATGTTGGCATCAAGTTGTACTTAACTTTAAAGATGAAAAGTAACACCGTAAATATATTTCTTCGCATAATACTCATCCACTTTAGTTCTGAAAGCATATATGTTATTGGTGTATGGATGTCCCTTTTCAATATTGGTCTTATAGCCTTATTTTGAAGAACTTGTAGTCTGGTCATGAATTCGTTATTTGCTCCAAAAATTATAGATGAAGAAAAATCGTAATGCGGATGAATCAAAGCGTTGTACAGTATAATTGAAGTTTCTCGTGAAATAGAGGAACGAAGTCTCCTTAAAAATCCAATTTTCTTATATATTTTAGCACAAAGTTTATTAAGATGTTCATCAAACTTTAGTTTATTATCTATTATCACTCCTAAGTATTTAAAGCTTTTCACGACTTCTATTTCTTTGCTTTTGGTTTTGGAAATATTAATTTTAAATTTGTTCTTATTGATCCAGTTTTGTAAATTCAGAAGGTCATAATTTAATTTTGTTCAAGCTCAATAATATTTTTGCCACTTATATAAACAAGACAATCATCTGCAAATAAGGCTACTTGACTATGTTTTAACACAGTACCGATGTCATTTATATATGTATTTTTATATGTATGTTGTACCTTGTGGTACAACAAGTGTCACAGCTCTAGGAGTTGATGTGCATGAGTTGTTTGGACACACACTTTGTTTTCGTTCACTTAGGAATGTTCTGAACCAGTTATTTTCTGTACCTAAAAATCCATATCGACTGAGTTTGTTAAGTATGACGTCCGAATCCAGCCAACTCTGCCTGATCCGCCAACTTGATAAGAAATGCCAGACAGTACCAACCTACGTCCTCTATTATAATTGCAATAGTTACGTCCTCTATTATAGTTGCAAGTTCAGTCGAAAAGAGACTGTGATCAAGCAGATGAAAAGAGAGGTTTATTTGAGTTCTTTGCAGAAAGTCGACTTTGCCATTCGAGAATGAATTACCCATCTGTATAGAAATGACAACACATGTATGTGTCTAATTCACTTTCCCAATCATCTCTATGCCCGAAGTCAACCTATGAATATGATTTCAGAATGGAATAGTAATGCTCGAAGCTGATCAGTATATTGATGCTGACAAGAATTGAGGAGTTCCATAAATTACTGCAACTCTCAATACCGGTAGACTTAAGTCTAACTGCTGTGTTGGCGACTATATGTTTGGCTAAGATTGATTAATTAATTTTATTTTATTTAATAATTAATTACCTAAAAGTTTGCGTCACAATACTTCCATATTTCGCTTTTAAATTTTTCCATATTACTTTCACAATTTAATTCTTTGCTAAGGGAATTAAAAAGTTGTAACCCTCTGTACATTACCATATTCTTCGTTGTCTCATTTGAAAAAAATTTTACCTATAGTCATTAACGTCGTTTCTCAAATTGTAATTATAAAACTGCTTGACATACGTAAGTTTTTCTGTTAAATATTCTGGGTACATATTATTTTTAATTTTAAATATATTTCATTTTTAGATTTTGGTAAACATTTAACCACTTCAAAGCCTTCAACATAATATCCTTTGACGTGTATCTATCTTTTTTGAGAATAATTTTCATAGCTTTGTTTTGCAATTGTTGTAATCGATCCATCATTTCGTTGTTGTCATAAAAAGGATTGATGAACAATATTCAAAATGGTGCCGCCCCTCCCTTCCCTTCCCCTCACCTCGCCGACACCCCCACCCCCCAACCGCCCGATGCGGTGGCTATTTTTGATCGAAGGTTTGCAAGGTCGCACAAATAATTCTTCGTTTCTTTAAATGACACATGAAAAACAAAGCTACTTAAGTGAAAAATTAAGAAAAAATGCATTAAAAAGCTAAATTTTAAACACTAACAACTTTTTTCAGGGATAAGAACGCGGAAATTTTTCACTTGATTTGAGCTTGTCTTGTAAAGACCTTTCCAATGATACCCCTTTCGACATGATCCGAGCTACCACCATATACCCTATATTAGAATTTTTTTTTTCAAATGCCTATATCTCGTGAACCAAGAGGCTCACAAATTTTTGGTAGAACATTTTCTCTTAATTTTTGGAGCTTAGTAATAAAAAAATAAATTTAGGCCGTGCCACACTTATCATAGTCTCCCCAAAAATGGTGCCCTCATGGTTTTTTGACCACAAAGAATTTGTTTAGGGGGCGTCTCGGAAAAATTAATTTTTAACGACCAGTCTAATGTATACTAGTTTTTCCCGATATATTTTTCTTAATAGATCTTAAGAAATAAATTTTTTTCCCAAGTATTTTGCAAAGGTCAAATTACTTTTAAAATTTAAATTATTATCGATAGTAAATAACACCTAAATATTTTACTTCACTGACTATTTCAATATTTATATCTTTAATAAGTAGGTTATTGTTATTTATTCTACCATTTATACACATGGCCTTTGTTTTATGAACATTTAATTCCATTTTATTCATTTCAAACCACTCCTCAATGCTTTTTAAATCACTGTTCACATTGCTACACATTCCTCTACTGTGTCTCCAATAGCATACAATAGCCGATCATTCGCAAACAAAAAGATTATCGACTGGTACCACCACTTTATGGAGAAGGACACCCAACACTGTACCTTGAGGTACACCAAAAATGACATCAATTGATTCAGATATTGAGTCATTCGCTTTAGTTCTTTGTCTTCTTTCGCTTAAAGACCTAAACCAATCAATTCACTTATATTGGATACCATATTTTTGTAGTTTACCAAGGAGTATATCTCTGTCTACAGTTTCAAATGCTCTTCTTAAATCCAAAAAGACTGATACAATAATCTTTTTGTCATGGACAGCCATTTTCCAATTATTAACAGTTAGATTAATCAAGGATACACAGCTATGGTTTTGTCTGAATCCAGATTGATAGTTAAATATAAAATTATTTTCTTCGAAGTATTGTTGCACCTGCTCATTGACAACCTTTTCCAGAATTTTAGATTCCGTCCAAATCATATTACCTGGTGTGATTTTTTGAATTTTGAATTTTCCCAACAGGCACTACCATTGATTCTTTCCAAATTGATGGAAATAATCTTGATTCCATCGATCTATTAATTATGGACAGCAGATTCTCACCAATCAAATCGAAACTATCTAATATTAGATTTTTGTTAACATAATTAACATCATTTTTAGAATTCATATTTTTTTTAATTTTGAAGAGATCGTTTATATGTATTTGCTTAAATTTAAAACTGCAAGTAGTAAGTGAAATACAGTCTGCGTATTGACAAAAAGGTATACTATCATTAATACTTTTAATGCTTTCTACAAAATATTTATTAAACTTGTTTGCAATAATCCGACTATCATCTATTTTTTTATTATCAAAAAGAATGTCATTTTTAGATTTTTTAACACAAAACACTTAATGTTTTTCCACATAGATTTTTGATCATTTGATTCTTTGATTTTATTTTGTAACATTCAATTTATTTTTATAAGAGTTTCTGATAGCTTTGTAATTATTCCACTCAAGTTCTCTATTTGTTATATATGCAATTCGATACTGATTTATTTTTAAATTTCTTGAGTTTTTTAGATCGCTGGAGAACCATGAGTTGGTATTCCTTCTTATAGACTTCTCGGTAATACACATATTGACTCAATTATGTAAACTATTACTGAACCCTTCAGCTTTATTGTAATTATAATACGTCGTCATAAATCATAATACACCGTCATTATATCATTTTTGCAAATTTGAGACAAATTTAAAATTTAAACAAATTTAAAAAAAAAAAAAATTTAAACACTTGAACTAATTTATTTGACTATCTATTAGGAACTGATTTTATTATACTTATT
Organism: Diogma glabrata; assembly: GCA_963693315.1. Taxonomy (NCBI): domain Eukaryota; kingdom Metazoa; phylum Arthropoda; class Insecta; order Diptera; family Cylindrotomidae; genus Diogma; species Diogma glabrata. Next base: position 78,499,658 of record OY856186.1, on the reverse strand, counting down.
TGTATTGTTTCATGATCACTTATTTTAAAATCGTTTATCACTTTTGAGTTTATATTATGAGTCATTAATTAACACATAATCAATTATTGTTCTCGAAGATTTCGTAATTCTTGTGTAGTCCTCTGTACTTTGTTTAAAACCAAAGTCATTACAAATTTGTTTAATTTTCTTTTTTTTTTCTCGCTATTTGCTTCCCAGCTAACATTCAACCACAAATGAAAATTTTTCCATTCAAACTAGACATTTCACTTAAACAATTTCTAAAATTATCATAAAACATTGCCTCAGAGCGCAGATACCTCGGTGCTCTATTAAAAAATAGCAATACATAGATCAAAGTTTGTGTACGATACCCTAAGAGCCAGCCACCAAAAATCCAGATTAACCACATTTTTTTAAGATTTCACAACTCCAATAATTTTTAACATAAACACAAACACCACCTGTATGCCTAGAACTTGAATCTACTCTTACTATGTTATAATTCTCCAGCTGCACTAAACAGTCATCGTCAAGGTCCGATAAATGAGTTTCACTCAGGCAGAAAAATTCAAAATTATTTTCCATCAGTAACGACTCTAATTCACTAATAGCTATTTATGTATTAAGGGCGTAAAGCATGTTTTCCGCTTGAGAGTGAAATTGTTGCTCGAAAGCAAAAAAGATACTTTATAGTATCCTTCCCTTCCCTACCAAAATTCATTGGTAAAACGAATAAAAAACAATGAATTTTATTTTATTTTTGTACAATTCCAAACAATTAAATAAATTGTATTAAATTTCGAAACTTATTTAATTGTTTGGTATTAGGAAAATAAAATAGCCAATGAAATAATACAATGAAATGGCCTTTAAAATCTACATTTATTTCAATTTAACCGTAGTAGCCTTTGCCTTTTTCCATATTCGAGAGAGGGACATGCGCATTAGTTTGAATTTATTGGTTTTTATATAATCAGAGCGAAAATGTTTTTGTTGATTTGTTTATAAAATAGAAGACAATGATTAAATTGAATTAAATTTTCATTGTGAAATCATCATGTGCATCGAATACTCTTGGACAAAGTCATAGCACTTTCTAATTTAATTGATCCCATTTCAACACTTAACTTCTCACTATTGCTATTCAAATTATTGTTTAAATTTAATAAATTGAATCGTCCTATCTTATCTGCTGCCTCGTCCAGTGATTGTTTAGCTCCCAAGCTTTGATCGGTGAGAATATTCAACTACCTCTTGATGATATTGCTTGGTTCGTTCTTGCTCAATAGTCCTCTTTAAGACACTTGATAACATTTTTACACAGAATTTGCTCTTTCTTTTTTATCCGCATAACATAATTTCGCTCAAAATCTTGATCAGAATATTAAACTTCACTGTTCACATAGAAATTTACTTTATTGTTTTATTTAATTTTCAGACCAACATTTATCCAGAAGGTTTTATTTCTACGGTTCATTCTAAGTTTCCTCGGCTAGTGATTTTTCCAGTATCCCACCGCTGTCACCAAATAATTACAACAATTTCTCAGTATATTAACAATTAGCAAATTTTATTTTTTTGTAACCAGAAATGCCTCATGCTCTAGCTTTGCTTGTGGGCAGCAGTAGTTAGCGATCTGATCGTGAATTTAACTTAGTTAAGCCTGCGTACTATAGTGAACCTAACCTTAAATGACATTAGTGACTCTGTGGCTCTTACTCTAACCCACGACCCGGTTACAAACATGTATCATAGCAACGTACACTAATATATATTTTTTCAACAGTCAAATTAATATTCATGGCATGTTTACAAAAACCAGTTATAATGATAAAAAATTTTAACATAAAATACAATTTGATTTACACATTTTGTGTTGCTACTTGATCGTGAGAACTATAAAATTTCTTATTCGTTGGATGAGTACAATGGCAAACAACTTCGGCAAATTTTATTATTTAAACATATGTTTTTTTTCTCAGGTACCAATCCTCTCCACAAAGAACTTGAACAACTAACCGCAAAATTCCTTGGTGTTGAGGATGCAATAACATTTGGAATGGGATTTGCAACAAATGCATTAAATATTCCATCGTTATTTACACCTGGTTGTCTTGTGGTCAGTGATGAAAAAAATCACGCTTCGATTATTTTGGGACTTCGTTTGTCTGGTGTAACGTGTAAGGTATTTCGGCATAATAATGTTAAGTCTTTAGAACGTATATTGGAAAAAGCAGTGGTGCATGGACAACCTAACACCGGTGCACCATGGAAAAAGATTTTTATAGTAGTTGAAGGTGTTTTTAGTATGGAAGGTTCTATCGTTAAGTTACCTGAAATAATCGAATTAAAAAAGAAGTATAAAGCGTATATTTATCTCGATGAAGCTCATAGTGTTGGAGCTATGGGATCACATGGGCGAGGGGTGGTAGATTACTATGGTATAAATCCAAAAGATATTGACATTTTAATGGGTACGTTTACAAAAAGTTTTGGTTCTGCTGGTGGTTATATTGCCGGTTCTAAGGTAATAAATATTTAATATAATTATGTTTTAATTCTTATTTCTTCATATTTTTGTAGCAACTTATAAATTTCCTTCGAAGCGAAAGTCATGGGCATTGTTATGCGAGTAGTATGTCACCACCGATTGCTCAACAAATTATTACTTCAATGAAAATAATAATGGGACTTGATGGAACAAACGAAGGACAGAGACGAACGAATCAACTGGCTCGTAATACACGATATTTCAGACGACGCTTAGCTCAAATTGGTGTTATAACATACGGACACGATGATTCTCCGGTTGTTCCAATGTTAGTTTATCTTTTTTCAAAAATTCAGTAAGTATTCTTTTCTTAAAAATTAAAATCGATTTATTTGAAAAAAAAAACATAAAATTATATTTCTATTCAAGTATTGTTGTTCGAACTCTTACAACCAGAAATATTGCTGTAGTTGGTGTTGGTTTTCCAGCAACACCGATAATGAAAGGACGCATACGATTTTGTTTATCTGCAGCGCATACCAAAGAACAGTTAGATTATGCACTAGACGTGATCGATGAGATAAGCGAAAACGTAGGCTTAAAATATTCACGAAAACCGCGTGATTTGAATCCCATTGAATATTAAGTTTATGTATTATGGTAACTAATTTTCATTATACACATGAAAGTGCCTTGTATGGCGATTTTCAAAAGCTTAAAATATTATTTATTGAATTGCTTAAAATATACAAAAAAAAATTGCTTTTAAAAATGAAAGTATTATAATTATTTTTTGATTATGGTATTGATATATCTATTTATAACAGCTATTATAGCTGTGTATGTTTTAAATTTTATTATTACATATTTGTTTACATTACTATACATTGTATTATATTTTTTTTTCTTTTAAATTTATTGTAAATTAATGAAAGTAATAGTTTATATTTTAAATATAATTATTTTTAGTTCTTCATTGGATTTGTATAAAGCTATTATTTAATTTCATTGTATATTTTTGTTTCAAATTTTACTATATTTTGCAAAATATAGCTACTGATAATATAATTTTAAATTATACTTAAGTTAATTGCCATCATACAATATTATTAATATATATTATAATGTAAAATAATTTGATTGATGTAACGGTTCAAAAACACACGTTTTTACATTTAAATTATAGAGGGGAAAAAAATATACAAATCAAATTTAGAAAAATTAACTTAAAATTTCAGTTGTAAATATTATGCTGTTTTTTCAGGTTTTAAAAATTGTTCGATTTTAAATTTATTACACGAAATCTTAAAACCATATTAAATTAAAATCTCTTGCTCTCTTTTCAAATTAACATTTTCTTGGTATTTTCAAACTTTAACATACTTTTTCTCTTTATCTTTTAAAAATCGTTTTATTTAGATGAAACTAAAATAATCGAATTTTCTTCAACTACTTACTATACAAATTTAGATTACAATAACTAAATTACACTACTTACAGTTTATACAATTCCATGAATTGGTCGTTGAAAAATTAAAAAAATTATTTCTATTAATTTAACAGTTTAAATTTTTAAAATCACAAGAATAAAAATAAAAAATATCATTCCTACTTTTCGTCTATCATAGTTATGAACGCAAATTTTGTTTGATTTACTTAATTAAAAATTTTTATTTTTTGAAGTATTATATGAATACAATTTATGTTTCGAAATAAAATCATAAATGTTTTATTGTACCAATGAATTTATCCGGAGCTCCTGAATCTTATAAATATTAATTCCATAACTAAATTGTAAGTAAACTAAAAAGTAAAGTAAGCAAACAAATTCTTTAACTCTAATATTTTTCCAGATCCAGCAAATTCAACAGTTTCTTGAATAAATTCGGGTATAACAGGTACATCAGTAAAATCAACAAAAACAAACTCAACAAATTTCGAAGTAATTTTAAAAGAAGCAACAATGATAAAGTGTACTAATGAACCACCCAAAATATCAATAGTTTATGCTAGTGGGAATTTGCAACCAATAAAAATTGCTTTGCGCATCCTGTTTAAGATCTGGAATATAGAAAAAAAAATTGTCGTCATGATATTATTAGAGTATAAAAAACATCGAGTTGAGTATTCTTTACACTTCATAAAAAATTTATTCACAAATTATTTTAGTTTAAATTAATTAAAATTTAATAAATTATTTCTTTCCTACTCCTTTCCTATTTCTTTCCTACTCCTAATAATTTTTTTAGATTTCTTTTATTATATGTTTTTTTTTCATTCAATATATATTGCTCTGTTTTTCGCCGAATTAGTTCTATTCGGCTCGATTCCTTTCTAGCTCTAGCATCATCTTCTTGCAAAATATTTCTTTTTTTATTATGTCCCTTAATTGTTCTTGTAGTTATAATATTTTTTCTTAATTGTTCAAAACATCAGTTATAATAATCTCTTACTATTGTTCACCATTCACCTTGTATTATCACTTCACTTGTATCACTGTCAATTCCAGTTTTTAATTTTTGTAATTTTTTTTATTTTCTTATTAGATGAACTACAATTTCCAGTAGCGTGTTATTTTGTTTTTGTTATCTTAAAATATTTAATTAGGCATTTTACATTATTTTAGTGGAACGATTTTCTCTTGAGTATTTTCTAAAACGCATATTACATCGTAGTCTATAGTACGCCGCATCTCCACTACTTAAATCTGTTCGTCCTAAACAGAATCTAAATCTCTCGCTCTTTGTAGATCACTAATTTTTCTATAGTATACTAATTTTCTCTCTAGTATAGTTATAGATCAAAGGTTTGCGTTACGATAGTTTAATTAGATCTAAATCAACTTGTGTCCTTTTGTACGCCGAATGCTTGGCGTAGTGTTTTTAGAAAACGGCCCTTTGCCAACCTAAATTTCTGAGGGGTCCCTTTGTGTTGGATGTTCATCAGATACTAGATTTTTTTCATATTTATTAACTGTAGCCGACTTTTCTGTGTAGACCATTCAGGTGTCCCATGTACGTTTACTGGTTTAAATATGCTCGTCGTAAATTTTCTATGTCCAAATTTAGACAATTCCTGGAGTGTCTGGAGAGTATTGTGTGGACCACTTCAAACACACATGCAGAATTTTTGTTTCCAAATGTAGGTATTTTGATTGTCACCTAATGGCAAACCAAAAGCTGTAACGTGTAGAACAGCATTTTTTTTGTTTGCAATTCTTTTTCCACGAAATTTGACACAATTGTGGTGAACCAGATGATGCTATATGTTTTAAGATTGGGTGGTCAATGGCTTTGTGGTGGACTTGAAATAGAAATTAAATATTGCTCGAGACAAAACTCTTGTGGTCCACCTTGTTTAGCCCTTCAATATTTCAAAGTTCAATGTGTGTAGGGGATCTCGATTGTAATTCGAGAGCCATATTTTCATCGTTTGGTGTAGCCATGAGTTGAGTATATTAAGCAACATATTACTGTGACTAACGTTATCGATAGCTCGTCACAGTTTCATAGCGACGAGAACTGTTTTTTTATTCATGCATCTCGTATTGTCTCTGTAAAAGTGTGGAGGGCAGTTGTCGAGCAGTGCCCCTTCCTGAAGTCATTTTGGTGTGGCACTGACATCAGATCAGATGTTCATGCAGGATTGGTAGTAGAACCAGGTTCATAAGATTGCTCTCACGATAGATGTTCCTGCAGGATTGGAAGTAGAACCAGGTTCATATGATTGCTCTCACGACATCATCGCATGAGAACTATAGATTCATCTATTGTCAAGTTATGTAAACATTCTGATAAACTTTGGCTTGTTTTCTGGGGTGTGGACTTGATTTGCAAGGTCAACAAATCGTATCCAATATAGACGTCCGACTGAGCGCTACGTTGCAATGAATCGGTAGTCGCATTGATCACATCGCATTGATCACACCACACTTCTGCACAAGCAAGGACCCAACCAAAAGAACATTGACTAAATGTGTCCTAGAATATGCTTTGAAATCGGTTTTAGTGCTCTTCTACACTCCTCGGAAGCATGGTGGTAGTGAGGCTAGGACGAAATTAGAACTGCAGTGCTCCAAAGAATTGATAGCCGTGAGTAGGTAGGATATTAGTTCATTGGTAGGAGTCATCGCTGGTCACGGAATTTTTGGAGAACACGCAAAAACACAGCCTACCTGCCAACTTGTACAAACGCTGTAAAAATGAGGAGGAGGAGCAAAGTGTTGCATCTACTTTGTGCATGTCCACAATTTTTCCATAGACGGCAAACTCGTTTTGGAACGCACACATTGAAAACTCTCACTGACCTGAATAATTTTAAAATTAGAAAGATACTTAGCTTTATCAGAAACTTACAATGTTTTGAGTAGGGAAGGAGATCCTATGGTATCACAACCGACCTATTCTGGTCTAAGTGTGTAGTTCTAACGACAACCACTGCAACCTAACCTAATGTTGGGGTGTGGAGTGAACTGCTTGTTGAAATCATTTGCACACATCTTGTTTTTAGCCTACGATGCGCCCTTGAATTATATTTCTGCGTTGCTTATTTTGCGCTATATTGCCCATCGACAAGACGATTTGTTTACCTAATTTAATTTTATGAACCTTATTGGCTAACAAATTGTTAATTGATAAACCGGTGTTGTTGGTTAAAGTTTCAATTAAAAATACTTTGGGAAGTCCATCTCATGTCCTACGAGTTCAAGTCCATAGGTAAACACTAGACCACACAAAACACTTCTATTTACCGTTATCATTTTCAACTCTTTGAGTTTACATCATGTAGTTTTACAATGTTTTCGCCTGTAATAACAGGTAGGGGTTAAGTGCGTCACCACTGAATTATTGCTGTAATTAAATATCGACAATTGGGCACCTGCTTTCTAACTCCGTGTTTATATAACCACCGGAACTCAGAATTTGTTTTTATCCTTACGGACAAACCATTTTTTGAATATTCTTATCATTTTATACTTTCTAACAGTAGCTGTCCAGAAAGCTGCCTAATATTGTAAAATATATGTATGTATAAATGTTTGCGTTATTTTGAGACGATTAGTCTTTTCAAACGGAATCGACAGCTAACGGGTTTATAGATAGTCCTCTATTCCCTTACACCATTCAAAAATGAATCTGACGTTGATCGAAAGGTGCTTGTAATGAGTGTGTATTACTCGGTTGGGAACTGCTTATTTTAGAATTCACGGTTCACCTTTATATATGTAGGCCGTTTATTAACCGACATATTTTATCCCTTTTCGTTTCTATTGGTTACGGATTTTTATCAAACATCTAAAAGATACTAAAATTCATGTGTCCATAAAACAATTTTTTTTATAACATTTAACTTATTAATATTATAAATATACTTCTTCACAAAAAATTTCTTGAATAGATATAAAATCATATAACTACTTTAACATTTTATGTATTAAACGATGATCCACCTTCACCATTCGTTTCATTGTTGTTCTCTTGAAAACTCCCTAATTCTCCATTATTTAATCTCGATAAAAATGCATTTAGTAACAATTTATTTATTTTATCGTTTTGCGACAGGTTTTCCTCAGGAACGTTTTCATCTTCTTTTAAATTATTTGCAATTTTTTCATCTGGTGATTCACTGATTCCAGGCATTTTTCTTAAATTCTGTAAATTTGTTTAAAATGAAAAATTTGTTTACGATTTACGAATATAGAAATGTCAAAAATTGTAAGTTGGACAAAAATTGTAGTTGAAGTTGAAGAACTTCAGGGTGCTACAAATAGTAGCAGAAATTTAAAAAAAAAATGGTGATTGATGATTTCATTTGTTTAAATTATATTTTACAGTTGCACTACTAGATATATATATATATATATATATATATATATATATATATATATATATATATATATATATATATATATATATATATATATATATATATATATATATATATATATATATATATATATATATATATATGTGTTAATTTATTTTTTGCTAGAACTCACTAGAAAGTTTGGAAAAGAATTTTAAGGTATTTGTAGACAAACTAATTTTATTTAATTTGTAAAATGTAAAAGAAAGTTCGATAATGGAACTGAAATGTTTTATAATGTAAATAATTCAGTCAACTGTTTTTTCCGTTCAGTTTTTAGATTCGTGAATAGAAGGAGAACAAGAAACATTCAGTCTAGGCTTGTTGAGTACATTGGATTTTATACTGATTGCAGGGACTGCAAAATAAGGCTAATAACAATATGGTATGACAATTAACTTGGTCAATTATAATAACTTGAACTTTTATTAGAAAAACCATAATTATAATTTTCTTTTATTATGCCGGATAGCTCAAAGAAAGCTATATGAATCCTGAAATACTGAATTTAGCACGACAAACAAACTTTTACCTTGAAAATCTCTTATTTCTTCTCATTAATCACAGAAAAATTTAAACTATTAATTTATTAACATAAAGAACAATTTAATCAAAATCAATCAAAAATTATATAAATTAAAACATAAATAGCTTACAGTATATTTTTCTTCAATCATCATTCATTCGCATCCGCTTCTTGTTTTATCGTGACTCCCTTTATTTTTCCATTTAGTAAAACCAAATTTCCTTTACATTTAAAATGATTTTCTTCAACCGGCGTCATTATCTTGCGACGGCAAGTTTTATTAAGATAAGTGTTGTTAGTATATATATAATTCCGATGCCCTGATAAAAAAAATCCCATAGCTCGATTTGTGGATGTCATATTTATCCATAGAGGCAATCACATCGATTAACTTATTAAAACAGCACAATTTGCAACATGTCGAAGACGTTGTTTTAATAATCTAGAATAATACTCATACAAACATCTGGTATATTTGTGTTTTAGATCCATTTTTTTCCCTCCAGCAATCATAAACAATTCCCTTTAATCAAAACTTGTATTAAATTTATTTAAATAAAAAAAAACATTGGTATAGAAAAATGTAGGTACGTTCACAAAAACTTAAGACAATCAATAAAATTATTATTGAATTCGAAAATTATTATTTTCAGAGCAAAGATTAACACAGTCCGTCGTAACAAAACCAGAAGAAATGAAGACAATGATGGAGGCTACATCACTATCTGCTGTTTATTCTGGTTGGCTGTTTATTCTGAAAGACGTATAAAAAAACATTAAATCAAACATGTTTATTGTTGAAATTGAGTGACGCAACTAAATCTCAACAGTAGCATACAAAAATGTTGCGACCTTTAATAAAATTAATGAAATTATAATTGAAAATAAAAATAGCTGAAGAATGGACTGTTTCCTTGTTTGTTCGTGCAACACTTAATAGCCTATTGTCGAATCTGCAAAACTGCAGATTTTTTTTTTTTAATTTTGAAAGAAAATTAGGGCGCTTTTAAGTTTAAAGCAAATTTTTCAAATACATACATATAATGATCTTTTACTTTTTAATAATATCGACATTATTCTTGATTTTCGCAACTCGCAGACGCAAACGCGATTGCACAAACTGTAGCAGAACCTACCAAAAACATTACTTCGGTTTTAAAAAATCCTAAGTAGTGCATTCATGAACCAAATTGAAATTCTTACTCCCACTTTTTTGGCATTTCTCGACGTTTTAGGATCTACTTATTCTAAAAAAACAAAAAAAATGTATGTCTGTCTGTCGGCAGCCACAACCGACGAAATCTAGAAAACGCCTGGATGTATTTAAAAAATTTTTGATTCTAAAAATAGGTATACTCAATGGTAAGAGCCGAAAGAACGATGTGTTCGATAACTGTCCCGGAAGGGTGTCAAAAAATCGTCAAGTGTGTCAAAACAAGGAAATTTGCATATTTTTTGTTTGAAAAACGTTCATTTTAAGTGATTACGAGTAGGAATATTGAATTTGGAGAAATCTTGATTTTCGGGATTGGTATGTGAGACCAAAATCTAGATTATTGCATTATAATTTTGTTAAAAAAATGTTGTCAAGTGTGTCAAAAGAATGATTTTCATTTATTGTTTTTGGAAAATATAAAATTATTTATTTGTATGAAATGTTAAATATAATTGAACATGAAATTATTATTATTGAGAATTTTATTGCATTATAAGTTTGTCAAAAAAATATTGTCAAGTGTGTCAAAAATAATTTTCATTTACTTTCAATTTCTTGCTAATTCCTTGGAAAAAAAATTTAAATATTTGTATGACATGAAATTGGACATGGAGATATTTGAATTTGTTATAGTTTTTGGAATATTTTTGGAATTTTGAAAAATGTTTGTATTTTTGATTTTGTAATAATCTTTGCAATATTTTTATAATTTTTGAAAAAGTTTTAATATTTAATTTTGTTATAAATTTTGCAATATTTTTAGAATTTTGAAAAAAAATAGAATTTTCGAATTTGTGAAATTTGAATTTTATATATTTTTTTAGAATTTTGAAAAAAAGTTTCAATTTTTGATTTTGTAAGAATTTTCGGAATATTTCTAGAATTTTTGAAAAATTTTAAATTTTTGATTTTATTATAATTTTTGGAATTTTGAAAAAGTTTCAATTTTTGATATTGTTATAATTTTTGCAATATTTTTAGAATTTTGGAAAAAGTTTGAATTTTTGATTTCATTTAATTTGTACAATATTTTTAAAATTTTGAAAGCAATATGAATTTTTGATTTTGCAATATTTTCTCGAAGCGCTAAATGGAGAGGTTTTTGAGTAGTTTGCTGATTGTATCTCTTTTCACTAAATTATTTTAATTTATGTTCTGTTATAATTTTGCGGCAACGTATTGATGTGTTAGTTTTGTGATAAATTTCTAAACAGAGATAAAAAAATACCTGTACTATATTAAAGAGTTTTATGTTTGATATACATCGCTGCCCAAACTAAAAACAATGTCGTCATAAAAGTTTTATGCCGAAAACTATATCAAAATACTTAACCAAAACCGAAATCTTGATATCTCAGAGCTTGAGATTTCTGCCCCTCCATATTTTTCTATTACATGACGATCCAGCTACTTAAGCAACAGCAACAATCTATCTCTAAAAGTAACATCGGCGTTAATGTCGTAGGTTTTAATCTTGCACCCTTCTGGCATATACTCTACCCGATTTGTTATTCTTTACGCTTGAATCTCAGTTCAGTAGCGATGGAGATACGAGTCAAAAATATAAATTAATAGTACATTTTGTCGCGTTCTTACCCCTGAGTCAGGTCAACTGATTAGCGATGTCATCGCACATCCTGATCCCGATCGCCCATATGACTTAATTAAACAAACGGTTCTCACTCGGTTAGAAAAATCTAATACTGACCGCAAACATATATTGTGTTCCGTGGGATGGATCTTAGCGATAAACATCCATCCGAGTTGTTGCGAGCAAGGCAAAACGTTACTGCAGATGATCTTTTCAATGCTTTGATGTCTCCATCAATTTTCCAAGTTGCATAAGCTTCCGAACACTTCCCAACTAATAATAATTCTGCACAATTAAATTTAGAAATCTCATTGTTGCAACAGCTATTTAAAAATTTAGAAGTCCAAGCTGGCATTTCAATCATCGGCAATTAGCCAAACATTAGCTAATTCTACTAGGTCAAAATCTAGAACTCCCTCGCAAGGCAATGATCTCAGATCGCGATCTAACTGAAGTCCTTCACAATTTTTCAGTGCATTTGTTACTATCACCATCGTTTCGGTGACCTTGCTCAAAAATGCCATCGTGAATGTTCTCGTTATAGTTCTTTCAACCAAGTCAAAAAACTAAATGGCTCACCACATTTAGCGGATTGCGGTTACCACCACCATATAGTCAGCAGCAAAATTTAAAAATTTAGTGAAACTTATTTTAGAAAACGAGAGTAACCTTGTCCAACAAAAATTTGTCTCCAAACAAAATTGTGGTAGTAAATTTACAAGATCTTCGGGCAATCGTAATGCAATCGTAACAAAAATAGGCCGAATCGAGAAAAATGGCTGATACGAAAGTTGGCGGTCTTGTAGGCGCCTAGGACAGGCGCCTCACGAAGTATAAAATATGTGGTAATCATCAAATGATACCGACGAGGGCCTGGTGACTAATAATTACCATTTGATGGTTTATGATAACATCACAAATCTTCAATTTCTAATCGATACCGGTGCCGAGGTATCAGTAATTTCAGCTCCGAAGCTCTGTGTGAGATCAGACTCTTATTGCTGCGAATTTTCTACCGTGTCTGCTTATGGAACGAAAACTTTAACGTTCGAGTTTGATAAAAAATTCAATTTGATTTTTATGTTTTTATTATATTAGGTAGATTTCATATAAAAATCTACCTATTGCAATGGGCTTCATCTCGGAATTTCGGAAAAATTTTGATGCCAAACGACTATTTGTGATAAGCGGAGATGGAAAAACAAAAAAAAAAAAAATTATATATATATATATATATATATATATATATATATATATATATATATATATATATATATATATATATATATATATATATATATATATATATATATATATATAACGATATGAGGTATAACGGAATTTAGCGGCACTCTCACGGTCGCATTTTTCGACCTACACCAAAATAATTTTCTGTGTATGTTTCGGCAAATAATGTCTTGGACAAGTTCGTGAACTGGCCATATCCAGGTACCGGTTAAGCGGCTAGAGCCTAAAAAGTCGAATAATCTAGGGCGCTATAACTTCCGTTTGAATAATAATATTTTAATAAAATTTAAAAATATTGAATATTTGAACCTTTTTTTATCATTTTTATCCAGATGACCACTTTGGCGTTTCAGGTTCCTCAAAAATCAGCTGTTTTAAAAATTTACTAAACTTTGCTGCCCTTGATCTAGCTGAAATGGCCAAGCTCATAGTTGAAAACTTTTTCTCACGTACTTTAAATATAAATCTTTCCAAAATTTTCAAAAATAATAGTTTAAGTCTAACGGTTGAGACCCTATGGCTGTTGAAATAAAAACAAACGCAAAAGGCAATGCTTTCATCATGTTTCAGTTTATGTTATTTAAATTCATCTTAGCTTTTAAACATACTTTTCAACTATAGCCTCAAAAAATTTCAGCTTTCTAACCCAAAAGGTTCCATTTTTATAAGCATTATAATGCAACCCTTACAAGAAAAATATCAACTCATTTAGTACCATAGAAAAATTATCAAAATCTCTTTTGTTTTTATTTTTTTTACTAAGTAACCGTTTGAAAAAAGATTAAATAAAAACAAAAAAACACAACAACAAAAGATGATTTTGAAATAAAATTGTTTGATAATGTTTGATTATAAATTATGTGTGATGGTATAATTGTAGTTGTGACGTAGTTCATTTGATCTTTGGTGGATTTAATATGTTATTAAAAGTAATTTAAACCAACTTAAATAAAACTGTTCCGAAATTGTATTGATGGCGTTAGTTCGGATAATGTATTTAATTTGGTTCGATAATTTTTTTGAATTATTCTGTTTCTACTTATATTTTTTATTTAAACTAATCTGACTTATCTAATTTTATTTGGACACAAAACCGTCTGACCCCGAAATCTACCTATTTCTAGCGGATATACCTGCCGCTGGGATTTTTCAAATTGAATTCTAGATTAAATAATATGTTTGTTAAGGTTAATATATTTAAATCTAAATAATTCATCTCTACAAACATAAACGATCACTTGACGTTAACTTAATATACTTGGGACACAAACGGATTGAGTATTTGATAAAAGCTCAATCTAGTTCAACTAGTCGACGTCATGCGGCTGATGCTATAAATTATTTAATTAATTTATTTGAAATTGAAAATCGTCAATTAAACGTCATGAATAAAATTACATGTTTTTGTTGAAGTAAAACTAGAAATCCAAAAATTAACTTTACCACTTTTTCTTGATATTTTCAAATCTAAACATCGCTCTTAAAAATATTAACAATACAATGATTGTTTTATCGGATTGTATTTATTATGCAATTTGTTAGTAATAAATATAGTACTGTGCATTCACATTAATTTAAATTTATTAAGAATGATTATAATTGAAATAAACTGTATAATTGAAAAAAGAATATAAGTGAGTTATTAATACATGATTAAAGGAGTCCATCATGTTCATACACAAAATAACAACTGTTATTATGAGATAAGGGATCTGATAGAGACAATTAGGTTTTTACTATCGTAAATTGCAATGCAAATTCAATGTAAGTGCATATTAGAATAATTTTTTAACCCCCATGGGTCAGACCACCAGCACCCCCCTCCCCTTGCGTGCGCCACTGGACGAATACAATAATAAGTACTGGACTCTCAGTCTCCTGCTAAACTCGCAGTCTAGCAGCTGACACTTGAAGCTGCAAAGGCTGAATTCGACTTTATGCTAGAACAAGGAATCTGTAGACTCTCTATTAGTCAATGGTCCAGTCCTCTTCACTTGGTCGAAAAGTAAACAGGTAGCATTCGTGTTTGGGTGATATATCGTGGCTTAAATAAAGTCACAATCCCCGACAAATACAACATTCCTTTTCTTCAGGATTTTTGGCAACAACTTGCAGATTGCACTATGTTTTCGACTATCGACCTAGTGCGAGCTTACCACCAAATTCCTATTGAGCCGTCTGATATTCCTAAAAACTCTACACCATTCGGACTTTTCGAGTTCACCCGAATGGGCTTAGCTTTACGAATTCATCTCTTCAAGCTTTTACAAACTGTAAGAAGCAGCTCAGCGCTGCAACGATGCTCACTCACCCTTGTTTAGATGCCCAACTCTCTATAATGGTCGACGGTTCGTCGATGGTTCAACAACTGGCCACCGATTTATGACAGCCTCAGTTTCTTTTCGGTTAGACTAACTCAAACCCAACAACGCGTATGATCGTGTACTTTTGGCAGCTTATTTAGCCATTAAACACTTTCGTTACCTTCCAGAAGGGCGTAATTTTATCCTATTCACGGATCATGAACCTTTAATTTATGTATTGTCGCAAAATCCAGACAAAGGTAGTCCTAGACAATTCAGACATCTGGACTTTATCACCCAGTTTGTCCTAGACAATTCAGTCCTAGACAATTCAGACATCTGGACTTTATCACCCATTCACCCTTTATCACCCACTGACATACGACATATTTCTGGAAATGACAATGTTGTTGCTGACGCCTTGTCACGCATTGATCAAATCAAATCCAACTACATGAGAGCGTCGGTTATTCGGCAATTTCTGATTCTTAAATTAATGATTCAGAGTTGAAGGAATTGCTTTCGGAAAGCAGCACGACGCTCAAATTCCAACAGTTCCCTCTATCCTTCTACTCGTTCCCTCTATCCTTCCTTTCTTACAAATTTATTTTCTGTGACGTTTCAACGAGGAAACTACTTCCATTTATTCCAAAACAGTATCGTTAAAACGTTTTCGTGCAAATGCTTAACGATGTTTTCAACGATTTAAAAACCTGCACACACGTTTTCCTCGGAGTAGACACGGTCCGAAGGTCGTTGCAACAACTCTAGGCCTATCTCGTCATCAATCGAAATTGCAAAACTTTTACTATAGATATTAAAGAAAGAATGTCCAAAGTTAGTATCGACAGAGTGAAACCCAGTTATCAGGATAACACTAATGTCTGATCGAGCACTGATCAACCATTCACCAATAAAATCTAGCTCTCCTCAGCACTATTCTTCGACACCTGCTTTAAATCTTACGAAACAGGATCACATCTCTAACGCCGATCCTTCTTCGATTTTGATTTCAAGCACCCCGATCAAAATAAAAAACACAGTGCGATTTAATCTTCAACATAAAACCTTTGTTACCAGGTTGGTTGGACCGCACCTCCCCATTTCACCTTATTATGCAATAAGTCTTTATATTGTAAACTTTCTGCTTTAAATCTCTCCACAGTTGCTATCTACCCACAGCATGTAAACATCATTTTAGCGTGATATTCCTATATGACAACATCACTGATAAGGGGGTGTATGTGACGTATCGTCGAAACATGTTGCCAAAACAATGGCAAAGTCAGAAACCATTAATGGAAGCGTTGATAAGTTTTGATATCTAGTCAAATACTGATGAGGGAATATTTGGTCAACCACTAAATCTCTTCTAAAAACCCTTGGTGGGTCAAGTTTGTCTTGATGTTTGCAAAAGAGATTGCTATCTGAAATGTCAATATAAGGACGAAAAATCAGGTTCACCAAGAAGAACTATAAACTGGAAAAGGAAGCCGTCACACAGTTATGTATATAGACGAACGAAGAGTGAATAGTGCCAGAGTAAGTGTGAGGATATTGAAAGATCCAATAAGGCACATCAAATCAATCACGTAAACTTGTAAAAGGAAGTTGCTTAATAATTGAATTCAACATATGAAAGCTCAATTCTCCTATAGAACCACGCTCTTGTATAGCTAAGATGAGATTGGGTTATTACGGTGCGTTCAATCCCATACAAAAATTTTAAGTGCGTAAAAGAACCAAAAACTAATATAAAAGATTAAAAAAACCAAATGATTAGCGGTCTATATATGAAGCATGAACGCTACCTAAAAATATCACATAGTGCTATAATCAAAAGTAAAAATATAAATTGGTTTGGAAGCAACGCTATTTTCATAAAATCAAATCCACTCGCCTGATTAGTATTTAATTAGTCCTCGTTAGCAAATCGTCTTTGTTATTTTTATATTAAAATAACAAAAAAGGTATTGGAGTAGCAGTAGTCAATACAAATCAATATCTTCAGTAAATCGTACATATGGAATTACATCGTACAAATGGAATGCTTTACCCGAATCAATAGTCTCGAGTGCCTTCAATCCACAAAGATTTAAAAAAAGCGTCAACCTATACCTCAAGACGCATGTTGTTGTGGGACCTGGGTCTTAAAAGGTATCTATGTGTTGTTGTGACACATTTTGTAATTCCTACTACACAACACTTTTTATTAAAAAAAATATTCTTTTTGCTGTGTGAATTTAGAAAATTAGTTTTTCTCCTAAATAAGTTTAATGTTTGTTTGCCTCTAAATTAAATTGTTTTTAGTTTTTTTTTTAATTTTGTTCGTTTTAGGCATAGAATATTTTATTTTCAATATTTCAAAAATTTATTCAGATCAAATCAATCAAATTTTGTTTAGCAGGCAAGAACAAGCAACCAACAGCAACAATATTAAACGATAAGTATTTTGGAACCGACTCCAAATAAAGGTCAATATTCGGAGACGATAATAAAAAGTTCCGTAAATCGTTAGTAATCGTGTACTGACTGTCGAGCCGTTCGTAAAGGGAAAACGGGACACAAAAGTTATTGAATATGCATCAAAATAAGAAAATTATGATTCGAATTTGTCGAAGTTAAAAATATTACTTCCACGAGGGATAAATAGGAATGAAACACGAAGCGACAACAAGTTAATAGAAGAACTTTGAAGTGAGTTCGAGATGAAAATTCCTGAAGCAAGTACCCAATTCAACCTGGAAAGCTTTAGAAGGTGAACCTCAGGTATATCTATCACTTCGTTAGAAGCATAAAAATTTCCTATATGAATATGAGCTCGAAAAGTACCTTATTCTACAGAGCAATATAAGTTAATCATCTTTTGATACCGAAATACATTTTTATCCTAAATCCCATTTTGGTGATTTATGGGTTCATCGGGGTTCTTGAATGTGACTCACAATTTCATCATACAATAAAACAATGTAGTCTAATATTTGAACCTTAGCTTGTTGTTAAATGAATTATCTAAACAAACATTAAATTATTTATATTCTAATTTTAATAATAAACATATCTAATTTAGAACATTAAACCTAATTTATTTGATTTGATAATTTGATCCACTATTCATACATAAATCTATGATAACAGTATTAGCCAAGATTGAATGATAAGAATGGAAAATAAGATAAACTTTGAAGAAAATCTTTTAGATTTTTTTGTTACTTTAATGTGAACGGTTTTCTTAAAAATAGTATTTGGTGAAATAATGAGTGCAGCTCCAAGTGAATTACTAAAACCAGGAGTAATAATTCGGCCTGAAATCAATGAGGAGGAAGTTCATAGATTAGCGGAACGGTTATATGGAATTATAATCAGTGAAATTACTGAACTTGTTTCCTACGATGATCGTAATTTTTTGATACAAGTGGATAGGTAATTAAGAATCAAGAATAGTCAAAAGGTGATCTTAGAAAACTAAATTTTAACAGTGAGCCAAAGTGTGTTTCGATAAAAATCGTTTGAATAAAAACATTTAGAGTTTAGAATCAGTAAAAGTAATGAAATTTGCAAAACATACGTATTTTATAATGCAAGTCGAATTCACTCACCCAGAGTGCTTCAAATTTTGAAAAATAATAAATCAAAAATTGTTAATTAATTTTACTAAGTACATAGTTAAGTTTGTTGGCATTTTTGTTTTTCTTCAAAAGTATAAAGTCAAAGCAATATTAGTCAAGTGAATTTCGATTGAAGCTAACATTTATTATCACCATTATATAGTCAGTTAGGCAAATACAGTTGTTCCTGGGCGAAGAAATCATCCAAAAACTGACTTAAAATTATTGAAAAATCAATAAACTGGACAATGCAAATTTCTATTATTAATTTGAATGAATCCCAAACGAGCCTCCTTCTATTTTGCACGTCCTTATATTACATCCCTCTACAAGTGAAATCAATTTTTTGTTTTTAATATCGCTTTATTATCCGGGCAAGCGAGTGGTATGCTCATTTCAGGTTAATAGAATTTACAGTTTACGAGATAACAGACGATAAAAGACAAACAACGCAGTCTCATTAATAGGGTGACATTTTTACAAAAAAAAAGTGAAACCTAAAAATCAAATATTTGCTTGAATTTTGTATTTTTTTCAAGATGCGAAAATAACAAAAACCAAAAAATACAACAAACTTTGATTATATATACGAAGAGTCGAAGGCCAGAAAAGTCTGACTTCTCTTTGAGTCAACCAAAAACAATTCTTCCAATCATCGGCTGTATTTTATGTAAATAACCGTGAAATAAATAAACGATACATCTTTATCAGATGAAAGTTAAATAAATACCAATACTTAAATTAAATTTAAATTATGATTATTAACGATTAAAATAAAACTTAAGAAAAACTTTTTGTTCTAACTAACCGGACTAATTACACTCCTATCCAGAACACAATTTATTTTTTTCTAAAAACTAATTAAAATTATTTATCGTCGAATAGTTTAATTTTTCACAATAATTTATTAGTAACAATAACAGAAAAGCAACGCAGCATTCAATCATTCATATTCCTTATATAAACGATAAACTTATTTATATGAAATTCCACTATTAAAATTTATTTCTTAAACTAACACTTCTCGTATTCTTTTTACACTATTTCATTTACACGATGGGGGTTTTATTTAAAATTCATTCTCACACGATGTCATTCCGTTATGAAAGAGTCGGTTGCATTTTAAAGTTCTTCTATCCGGAATATTTTATATGAAAAACCTCAATAATTTTTATTTGTTGTTGTTGTATTTTTATTTTCTAAGAATAACAATGAATGTATATGTCTCATTTGTCTTGTTTTTCAGAAATAAAACAACGGTTGATGATGATGGTGTATGTATGTAAAGGGTGCTTATTGCTTAACTGAAATTGTTATATAACTTTTTTTATATTTTTTTACGATTCTGTTAGTACCGTAGCATTACTCACCCAGCTTAGCCTGTTTGTTGCGAACAAAATATAACTCTCATTTGTTGAAGGCCAATTTTGCCACACTGTTTTTTTCTTATCTTTATAGGATTAATTTCATTCAATTGAATGTTAACTTCACTATGACGAAAGTCATACAAATTGTTCTTCCTCAACGCCTTTATTATTAGATCGCATATTGTATAGGGTTTTCATTTGATCGCTGACCAATTGCGTCTTCTGTCTGACAAATTTGTGAATGTTCGCCTGTTTCTTTTTGCTTTACCAATGGAGCAACAACTTCTACCTTTATCCTATATTACTCTGCAAACATTCATTAGTCCTCGCGAAGTCTATTCTCTGGATGACTGCATCCACAATATCAGCTACAGCTGCTTCATGTTGAAAGTGAGTGTTCTACTAGATTTTTTTGTGTTTTTTTATTTTCCTTTTAATACTTATATACTTTCTGCAGTTACCATTTGAATTTTGTATCTCTCTCCTGATTGTTTTTTTACTACATCTGTGCTGACAATTTTATCAGTTTCTTCCACATCTAATGTAATGACCCAAATATTCCTATAATATTAGAATTAAACCTAACAGTAAAGCTGTCACTAGCTCTCATTAATCTGAAAAACAGTGTAATGAACACTTTGATTTCCTGATAGTGGAATCATTATCAGGAACATTAGAGGAATTGCGTGCCTTTAATTTTAAATTTCCGACTAGTGCAGTCTGTGAGTTTGATTATACCTTTCCTCAGCCCACCACAGCCCACAAGACTGATTAAAATAAGCAAAGAACAGGGATTCTGACGACTCCAAAAGTCGACCAAGACCATTACAAAAACCACATCAAATAAAGTTATTACATTTAAAAGCTAAAGTGTTTCACTTGCCAAATTATTTGAATTTGATTCAACTCTACATGCTTCCTCCACACTAACCAAGCATAGTGAATAACATACAGTAACTAATCCAATAAAACCACCAATCGTTGTGCCAATGATACAGGTGATTGCTGATTAATGACAATAATAAAATAAAAATCGGTGAGCCAATGGAACATAAAAATAAATTATTATAACAGTCAATCGTTGCACCATTGTTGAATATGAATGACAAATCAATATAATAGGAATACTTTACAAGAATACTATCCAATTTCAAATTTTAATTTTTACCGTTCTCAATATTTTCAGCCTTTATTTCTTAGCTTTTATTTCAACACATCTGACCCATAATATTTAGAAAGATTGAAATTTATTTATTTTTTTTTATAATGATTATAAATTTTATTTTAGTTTTCTTTAAGTTGTTAAACAGTAAAAAAAAATTCAAAACTAGTCCATCTCACATCACCTATTATTCCACTAATCGAAAAATAGTAGCAAAAACACCCGCCCACAACAATAGTAGTATAAAAAATTAATATATTCAACAAACAAGCATTTTCTTCTTTCATTTAATTTCCCTTGTTCACTTGTATACAAATTCAAAACTGGCGTAATTACATTAGTAAATTATAGCTTTGGAAAATTATTTTACAAAAATTCACTGAGTAAACTTTTAAATTTACTAATTAAAGTCGAATTGGACTGGTTCTGTTTTTTTGGAGTAAAATCTATTACAACCAAATTACAGATGCGCTGGCAAAGCTCACACTCCCTTAAAATTACTATTAAACCACAAGACAAAAATTAAAAATCTTTTGTGTTCATATAAAAATTTATAATTTGACTATAAAAAATCAACTTCATATAACAAATGATTGTTTTTATTATCTGTAAGTAATTATTTTAATTTAAAACAGTCAAGGTTGTAATCCGAAAAACATTAGTTTTTGCTGACAAAAAATGTTAAAGTTTGTTAAAAGTTTGTTTAAAGTTTCTTTGTTAAAGTTTGATCATAAGAAACCACAAAAACAATATAATTATATGATTGATTAACATTTACTATCATTTTTATAAACAATTTAATAACATTTTATCATATTTTCCGCAAGAACATTTTCCGCAACATTAACACAATATCAGAAAAAAAATATTTCGCGTTCATTTGAATATCTATTTTTATTCCATAAATTTTACGAATCGACTACAGCTATTGAGTTAATTCACGGCAAATCCTTGTACACTTGTATAAGTATATATATAAAAAATTAATGAAAACGCAAGAAAAAAAAATTAGACAAAAACCCCTTTGAAATAATTGACCATGGTGAGAACGATAAGAATTATATCGATAGCGAATCGGTAAAACATCTTTTCAAAGTCGAAAAAATTACTTCAGGGAGATCTGTTTTGTAACATATGACCCAACTGGTCACCTAATCCGCATAGAATCCTATTACTTCTTAAACTTGCCATCTGATATCTTTTACTGCCAGTTTGCGTATTTTTAGGGCTGCGATCGTCAAGACGCAAGCAATAGTTTCGACGAATGTTGGTTTTACCGACACCATTATACAGTAAGCGTAGAAGAAAATACAAAAACATAAATCATCTGGGTCAACGACACAAAATTACAAAAAAATAAAAAATACGTTTATAAACTACAAAAGCTTAATTTTTAATCAAAAGTAGAATTAAGAAAATGTTTCTCTCTACATAAAATTAAAGTGAAATACAATGTAAAACATATATGAAAGAAAGGATGCACGGATATAATATCCCAACAAACCCACAAACTGTGCAATACAATTTTACTACAATTGTACACTGAACGCGAAATAATGTAATATCCGAATAAGCGAAAAAAGTGAGTTGAAAACAAAAGTTTTAGTTTTATGAAATCGAGCCTGAAACCTTAAGAAATATTTTATAGTTAATTGAAAAAATAATACAAACCCAACCGAAGAAAAAACAGCCTCCTTCCAAAAAGAATCTGCCAAAATCTGACCATCAGAACGCTGTTTCGAGTCTAAAACTAGAATTAAGATATGTTTTTGTTAAGAATCTCACTTTTTAAATCAAATTTTCCTTCAATTCAAATGAATAAATTCCGTTAATGTTGTGGATTTTGTTTATGCATTATCATATGTTTTTCAACTATTTCACTGTAACTTAACGAAAGAAATTCAAATTATTAATACGCCTCGTTAACCAAATATGTTTGGTCATATCATGCTTGAACGAATAGCATTTATTATAAAAACAATTTACGAGTACACACAGATAATGTTAACTTCTAGTGACAAACACTTTTGTTGTCTTTATTAAAAGATGGAGGTTTTGATTAAATTTTAATTTCAAGGATTGACATTTTTCTTAAAATTTAAAGTCATGTCATGTCTAGCTTTTTAATTAACTTTTGTTTTTCATATGTATATGTATATGCAACATAGATACTTCCTATTACGATACATATTTTGTTTATGTTTACATAAACAGAGATTGTAGATGTAAATCCTAAGCAGACACTCCCATTCACCCGTTTAATACGTAAATTTCAATAGGTAAACAGAACAAAAACAAAAGTTTGAGTCACTTCTAAGAATTTTAACTGATAATTAGATTATCTGATAATAAAATTTTACAGTTAAATATTAGCGTTATGTCTAAGGCTTGTCAGTTTCGTTTAATAAATTAATCAATGAAAAGTGAAATCAGTTTTAATTTTTATTTAAGTTTGATGACAAACGTTAAGACAAATGTCTGAACAAGAAATAGTAAATTGTGTAACAAGGCCACGCCCGAATGTTGATGAAAATGATATAAAATGTTTAGCTACACGTTTATATGGGATTTACGTTGAAGAAATTTGTGAACTTAACAGTTTTTTGGACCGTAGTTATTTGATTCAAGTTGACAGGTAATTTCGAAATGATCAGTGATAGAATTCTATATTATTTAAAATAATTTAAAATTCTATATTAATATATAAATATTACAAAGTTCGAAAAATTATAGTAAACAAAAATTGAAAGACATTACGCTATAGCACATGTTGAAAGAAACTTCTAGAATTTCTCACGTGATCTAATATGTTTCGTTACACTATTGTTTTGTTGCAA
Organism: Diogma glabrata; assembly: GCA_963693315.1. Lineage (NCBI taxonomy): Eukaryota > Metazoa > Arthropoda > Insecta > Diptera > Cylindrotomidae > Diogma > Diogma glabrata. The sequence goes on along the minus strand of OY856186.1, from coordinate 78,475,462 downwards.
TTTAAAGTTATAATATACCATTAAGTTAAGCAAAAATTATTTGAAGTTTGTATGGTTTGAGTCTTTGGTTTATGAATGAAATGGTTTTTACTGGTTGATCAGCAGCTAAATTCTGCAACTGCGAAGTGGCATGATGTGACGTTTTTTAGCAATTACATAATCTAGCTGCCGGCGTCTGTAAAACTAAAACTTAGTGTCTTTTTGTGTCTGAGGTAAGTTATGTACAATTTAGTTTAAAACATGATTTTGGTGATAGCTTCTAGAAAATACCATTATGGTAAGACCGTAGAAATTGTCACTTATATCATACGGTTTTATAGCGTAAATAAGTGAATAAATAAAAACTTGCAATAAACTAGAAATAATTGTATCCAAATAATTTTTTCAATCATTGCGGGCGAGACTCATTGAAGTTTACGAATGAATTTGTAATACATTTTTTTGTTTACTCCTTTTTTATAAACTGTTATTATAGTATTATTTGTTGTTTGATAATAAACCATTCTGTTCATATATTTTTAAAAAAATCATTTAAAATAATTTAAAAAAGTTATTTGTAAGTGATGCTTTATCTTTTCAAATGAATTTCTTTTTCTTATGTGCAAGTTTTGGATTTGTTAAAAGTATTAGCAAGGGAATTCCCTCACTCAAACGAACAAACTTTAACAGGAAGCTGAAATGAACACTGTGCATTCCTGATAGTGAAATCATTATTAAAAACATTAGAGGAATGGCGTACCTTGAGATTTAAATTTCCGACTAACACAGTCTGTGAATCGATTATATCTTTCCTCAGCCCATCTCAACTGCAGAATTGCACATAAAAGTTTCACAAGAAGATGGATTCAAATTAGAAAAGAAAAGATCAGGGACTCGTGCGACTCCAACAGTCGGAGTAATTAGGACCATCACACACACCACATTCAATATAGTTACTAGATTTAAAAATTTAAATGTTTCGCTCATCCCCATTATTTGAATTTGATCCAACTCTTCACACCGATTGGTGGTTTATTAGATTACATGCTATATGTTAGTCACTATGCTTGGTTAGTGTGGAGGAAGCACACTAACCAAGCATAGTGAATAACATATAGCATGTAATCTAATATAACACCAATCGGTGCGCCAATGATACCGGAGAATGTTGAATATGAATAACAAATCAATATAATAGTAACCGCTTACTTTTCTTTCTATCAGATGTTATTTAACAAGACAATTTCAAATTTTCATTTATACTATTCACAATATTTCCAGCCTTTACTTGTTAACTTTATTTCAAAACATCTGACGCATAATATTTAGAAAGATTGAAATTTATTTATATTTTAAGAATGATCACTAAATTTCATTCTAGTTTTCTTTAAGTTGTTAAACAATAAAAAAATTCAAAACCAGTCCATCTTATATCACCCACCCCTAACACCTACACATCACACACTCCGCTAAATAGGAGCAAAAACAGCTGCTCACAATGATAGTAGTATAAATTTATGTATTCACAGTTTATGACAAACAAGCATTTTATTCTTTTATTTAATTTTCTTTGTTCACTTGCACACAAATTTAAAGCTGACGTAATTACATTTAAAATTTATTTTTTAATTCAATAAATTTATGGTATAATAAAATTGCCTTTTCCATAGATATCGAATAATATTTCAAACCTTAGGTTTCTTCTGGTATTCACGGAGCTTCCAGTATTGGACACTCGTACAAGTGTAAAAGAAACAAAATTAATGAAAACGCAAGAGAAAAAAATGTGACAAAAAATTCATTGAACTAAAATACGTTTGCAACGCTCATGATATTACTTCAGGGACTACTGCTTCGTAATAAAGCTTGGAAAACTTAAAAAAATTAGCAGTGAATTTCTTAGGCAACAAGAAGGGGCCGATTGCGAAAAAAAACAGAGTCCATATGTGTAAGAACTTTCAAAAATTAAGACGTTTACAATGAATATGTTATTCTGGTGACGGATTTAGATTCAGCTCTTCAAAATGCATAAGAATATATGCGTTTGATTCGCAGATTCATTAAAATACATGGTGATACTTGGGTTTCGTCCCAAAAATCCTTAGAACCGCTAAAATCACTAAACCTACTTCACATTTACTAAAACGGTCCTAAAAATTTTCTTGACCAATATATTTCCAACATTCAACTCTATCTTTCCAAAAATGATTTCAAAAATATTTTGATAGCGACCTTACCTTAGTTTCGAGAAATGGTAATTACATCAAAAGTTATTTTTAGCTGAGAAAATCAATCAGCAGAACACCGAAATGATTTTAGTTTGAATTGACGAATTGACGTCAAATTCGATTTGTTATGCAAAAAGTTTCTATCGCACTATTGGCGTTCTTTCAGATAGCGAAAGGTATCATAAGACTGCATTCTCTCCTCATCTAAAAAAAGAAAGGATGAATTTTGTAGAAATAAAGAACGCATATGAAAAAAAAGACAAAGACGAAAAGAAAAACATATTTGTTTAGCACTTGTTTTATACGCACGCTAACGTGCTTATAAAACAAGTGCTAAACAAATGCTTTAACGTGCGTATAAAACAAGTGCTAAACAAATATGTTATTCAACGAATTACGCCAAGAGCCTACGGCAAAAAGTGTAAACTATACGAAAAGAAAACTTTATACAGAATTGAGTAAAAGCATGTGCTAGTGCAGTTAAATATTCTCAGAAAATTTGTGGACAGAATAAACTTTAAGATATTGCTGATCACTTAAGCTCCAAAAACTCAAAAAGAAGTTATCATGTTATTAAAACCTACAATTCACAAGATCAAGAAATATATGAAAAGTAGCAGAATTTAACGCTGGGAAACTTAAAAGCAAAGTCACATAGCTAGATCGATACCACCTATGTCGCGGCCCTCACTCCTCACTAGATTATCACCGTCAGCTGAACACAAGCGACAGACAGACAGCCTGTGGATTAAAAAGCTCCTAGAATTAGCTAAGATAGCACCATCCCGGAGACCATAACGCAGCACGTGTTGTAAAAGATAGCTGACAAAATATTTAAAGCATGTTTCATCGCCCAGATTCCGGCAGTGCAACACCATTCCCGTTCAACAACCCGCACAGATCCTAATCGCGATGAATAGAGTCGACCTTCTGGTGGCTCTACTATAGAGAGTCGTCTTGTTCAACTCGAAGTAAGGTTCGATGAACTGTCAAAAGGGCAACCGATCAACAGATCAACTATCTCGATCACGATCTACAGACCGCAGCACTTTATATTCAAGTAGACAATGGTATGGCAGCAACTCAGATCACTCTACAGGTCGCTGTTGGTATAACACACGTTTCGGCACTCTAGCAAAAAAATGTACGACTCCGTGCAATTTCAACCCACGCCCATCCTCAACAGCCAAAATGGATGTTGACCAATCATACCAAGAAAAAAATTAGTCAACAACTGGATCGACACGGCAGCCACGCAACATGAAATTTCTAACCGTATCTTCATTCAAGATAAAATTAATAAACTTATTTTTATATAATAGACACCGGTGCAGGCCTGTGTGTTTTTCCCATTACCTTGTTCAATAAAACACGAAACATTTCATATTTATCATTCGATTTTGTTTTGTCTTGATTTTGCTTATGGTTCTAGCATTCCAACTTATGGTATACAATTGCTACAAGTCAACATCGGACTCAAACGAACATTCACGCATGCCTTCACCATAGCTGCTGTGAATCGTTCAACGTCACACTAAATCACCTCATGGACAATTCAAATTTACCACCCGGTTGATTTGAATACATTCAGTTAGATATAAGGACCACTTCCACTTTCAAACGAATTTCAATACTTACTTACTTGTGTCGATTGTTTCAACCGCTGGCATGAAGCCTTCTGCATGACCAATATGTCTACAGAATCCATTGTCACAACATTTGTTAGAAACTATGTATCACGATTCGGGGTTCCTCTCGATATTACCACTGATCAATTAACACAATTCGAAAACAAACTTTTCTTAGATTTAACACAATTCCTCGGTTCTCATCGGATACGTACAGAGGATTACCATCCGCAAGTCAATGGCCTTTTGGTCGAACGCTTCCATCGACAGCTAAAAGCTGCTCTCATGGCGCGAGGTAACACTGTTAATTAGAGTTCTCAGATTTCCTTTCCCTGATACTTCTAGGCGTTCGTGCAACAGTGAAGGTAGATCCAAAGTACTCACCAGAGGAAAATGTTTACGGACAAACCATCTAGCTACCCGAGTTCTTCATTGAAAATCCTGCTTCACTCATGCCGACTATGTCAGATAAGGTGCGCTTAGGATTATCACCCGCATACAAATGTCCTTACAAACCGAAACCTACTTAGCTGATTTTGCAAACACTTCATTATATCAATCAAAGCAATAACCACAATGTTTCAATTGATAGGCGAATCCAGCATGTGGAATATTATCAGCACTCGAATAAACAACAGGATTCAAATCTAAAAAACAGTCCGTATTGCTCTATAGGTCTTCCTTTTCCTGAGGAAAACCTCACTCGCGGGGGAGTACTGTGGCGGCATTGACATTCACAGAGAAGATCAATCTAGAGAACAAAAATCTACGTAATGTTTTCACAATTTTCACGATTACTTTATATACTGCAATAATTTCTAACGGTAAAATGCTCCATGTAGAATTCTAAAAATATATAAATGGATAAAATGTCCCAAATTAGCGTTAAATAAACATGTCAACCAATAATGATAACATCTTGCATTATTAAATTAAACAAACAGTAAACAATTTGTTATTGTAATTGTGTAGTACTCGTATCTGACAAATAATTAAACAACAAGATGCATCAAAATTTATGTAAATATATTTACAAATTCATATGACAATTAATCTAAAACAATTGTCAACTGTCATATTTAATTAAGATAAACTACAAAAAAATAGTTTTAGCTTCGAAATTATTTTTAAATGTAAATAAACTAATCAGTCGCTAACCTATCACTGTATTTCCAGAAACATCAAAAATCCTCTTCTTTCAAATAACTGTCCTCATGGATATGTAATGAAAATCGTAAACTCTTTGGATTCAAATAAAACTGATTTTATAGACGGACAAACCAAATTGTTGTTGTACTTAGGTAATGTTCCACATTTATCAGCTATATATTAAAATATTTGCTTCTAAATCATTATTTTAATTTTCAGAAACAAAACAAATAAAATGTCCGAAGCCAGTTAAAAATGTTTTAGGAGACTACTTTTCAGTAGAATCATTGGGAACGAACAAAGATAAACATGTTGTGCGGTTACTTGAATTTTTACCCGGCAAAATATTACTTGATGTTCCAATAACTGATTATTTGGTTTATCAAGTTGGGGAATTCGTTGCTAAGTTTGATAATGCTATAAAGGTGTGTATTCAGTTAAATAAAATACAGTCAAATTCAGTAATAACACGAAACAATAAACAACTATTTGTGCGGACAGACTTCTCAAAATATGTTTTTCAAAATACAAACAACAAGTAATTTAATCATGACGTAATTCAATTATTTCTCTAGCTGTATGCATATCTGGAAATATATGGATGATAATGTCGTGATAGCGAGCACGAATAACATATATTGCTTCATCAGCCATATTTTCGAATAGTAGTCCAATGATACCTCCAGTCTAAAAGCCACACCAAACAGTGACACATTGTGGATAAAATTATTTCACAATTATAATAAAAAAAAAAAAAACTTTGCCGGACCAATAATGCAAAATTCAAATCTTTACTGAATTTTGGTTCACCCTTTATAAATTAAGTTTTAGCTAGGTTAGAATGACCGTACTGAGGACAAAGCATAGCCGTATCATGAAAATAACTTTTGCAACTAAAACACTCCCCCTTTGGCAACCATCGAGAGCTTCTAAATGAGCGAGAAATGGCATAGACATTTATTTGGTAGAGATCCGTTAGATCGTAAAAGGTGTATTCACCTAGAAACTTGAGTCTCGTATGAGCAAAAACAAGACAAGAGCAGACAAGGTGGAGAACCGTTTCCTCCGCCTCATCTCCAGTCTTCTTGCTTGTTTTTCGACAAGATAGTTTCCAGTAATGACACCCACAACCATGCTGATATCCCTGCAACTTATTTCTATCAGTTGATCAGACATGCAACGGTCTTTTACAGGGCATACCAGCGTGGCAATTATACATGTGGAGCGCTCTTACCATCTCATATTTGTGTTTGGTAGATTTGAATATGAAAATTGTCAGCCATCTGATCACAATCGAAGAGAGTTGTTTGACGTTAAAATGTATTAGTGGTGCGTCCTCCTTGAATCGAAGTTTCCATGCATGGAGAAAGTACTCTTAAGAGATTCAGACAATCCTTTCTTATACTCAACAACCTTCTTGCTGTATACTTTCAAAAGGACAGCTCCATAGCCGAAGTTTATCAAACTGTCGCTCCCAGGTAGCTTAGTCAAATTTCCTTGTTAATGAGAATGATTACTCATGATTCGTAAGCTCAAACTTAGTTATTCTCCCGTTGTGAGTAGGAAGCTCTGGCTTGCAGTATTTCAACATTTCCAGTTCCTCTTCCGGAATTTTGAGTTTTGCAGGGGTCCAAGCAGAATCTTTCGGTTGACTAGGTATATCCTCCACATTAACCACTTCCAGTATGACACCTAGCTAAACCTCTCCGAGAAGATTGATCGCCTTCCTTTACAGTGCCAAAGATGGCCGATATAAACCACCATCTCTGCAAGCCAAAATGCGTCAGCTAGCGCCGTTATCACCTTCCTCCACTTTGCAGAAGCGATCCTGCCATCACTTTGGTTCTAGATGTATTTATCCTTCTAGCCCAACGGAAGGTTGCTAAATCAAAATCCATCCTATCGGCAGTCGAAATTGTTTTCATTCTTTTAAGAACTCGTCAGACTTTCCTTCTAAAGTTGTACGACACTTTGGAACGTTTAGAGGGACCCACCTTATCTGCTCATATGTCCTGATTGTGTCCAGTGTCTTTAGTGCTGGTATTTGCAGTGCTACTAGATTGATGCAAAGGCTAAGTTTTTGTTTACTTCCTTTTTCAAATCCGTAGATGGACCGGTTTTTTCTTGCTTATTTTAATTTTATTTCATATATTGTTCCAACGAGTAGCTGATAAAAACAAAAGGACATCTACGCAGAGATCCGCGATGTAAAGACAAGGTAATTTACAACTAGAGATTACCTGGTGGTCCAGATGGCCCCGTATCTTTATGGGATTGGGAGTCAAACTGACCATCACCACGTGTCGCATTATACCTTGATCCGACCCATTTGCTAATCATTTTACGTAACCTGCCCTACATCTGGATCACATATTTGTATCACAACGTGTACCACAAATTCGTCACATTTGACACCTAATACCAATTCTCCATTGGAGGTGACTAAATTCTTTTTGAGTGTAACGCAAAGCTCGGTCGGATGATACAACACCAATAATGTTTAGCAGAGCCTAAATTTTTCTTTTATTTCAGAACTCTTTGCTTAAAATTTCATTTCGTTTCAAGTTAACATTTTTTTTATTTTTTATTTCGTTCCTATTCATAAAGCTAGAAACACAACACGGGCGAAATCGTCCGACGACGACGTTAGTAATATTAGAATACACAGGATACATACATTTCAAACACAACTACAGCGATAAACGAAAAAGTTTTTTTCGTCGGAGGAAAATTAGATTCTATAGCTAGAAACACAACACGGGCGAAATCGTCCGACGACGACGTTAGTAACATTAGAATATACAGGATACATACATTTCAAACACAACTACAGCGATAAACGAAAAAGTTTTTTTCGTCGGAGAAATTTTAGATTCTATTTCTAATTTATCGTCGGCGATGATTATTGCCAGATATCAATTTTATTTTTATTTGGCTGCAAGGGTAATTTTTAACGTTATTGTGACAGTGCCGCCAACTGCAAAATATGATTTTATAATGTTTTGCGCGTTTCTGAGGTTGTAATCCTTTTATTTTGAGTTGTCAACTTAATTTTGAGTTTATGTTCAAAGTTCGGTTTTATTCATTTATATATTTTCATAATTTGTATTTCGCATTTTATTTTTAAAATTAGTTATTAGTAGAAAAATTATCATTATTTATTTATTAGTAAAAATTAATTATTTTTAAAATTGAAATTTGTGAAATTCATTTTGACAAAGAACAAAGTATTTTAGTTTATGCAATTTTATTTTTGACAGCTTTTCACGCTGACGCCTTTGTTGTGGTTACAACAGCGAAATTGTAGACGTTTTTTATTAACGTCCGACGTTATCGTCCGTGTTGTGTTTCTACCTTATTCCTAATTTATCGTCGGCGATGATTATTGCCAGATCTCAATTTTATTTTTATTTGGCTGCAAGGGTAATTGTTAATGTTATTTTGACAGTGCCGCCAACTGAAAAATATGATTTTCTGATGTTTTTCGCGTTTCTGAGGTTGTAATCGTTTTGTTTTGAGTTTTCAACTTAATTTTCAGTTTATGTTCACAGTTCGGTTTTATTCATTTATATATTTTCATAATTTGTATTTTATTTTTAAAATTAGTTATTAGTAGAAAATTATTATTATTTATTTATCAGTAAAAATTAGTTATTTTTAAAATTGAAATTTGTAAGATTCATTTTGACAAACAACAAAGTATTTTAGTTTATGCAATTTTATTTTTGACAGCTTTTCACGCTGACGCCTTTGTTGTGATTACAACAGCGAAATTGTAGACGTTTTTTTTATCGTCAGACGTTATCGTCCGTGTTGTGTTTCTACCTTAAGAGTTAAGGTAGAAACAAACACGGACGATAACGTCGGACGATAAAAAAACGTCTACAATTTCGCTGTTGTAACCACAACAAAGGCGTCAGCGTGAAAAGCTGTCAAAAATAAAATTGCATAAACTAAAATACTTATTTCTTTGTCAAAATGAATTTCACACATTTCAATTTTCAAAATAACTAATTTTTACTAATAAATAAATAATAAAAACTTTTCCACTAATAACTAATTTTAAAAATAAAATACAAAATACAAATTATGAAAATATTGGTCCAAATACATGTGCAGAATTTTGCATGCAGCGAAATTAGAACATGTGTTGTTATATGAGAGCAATTACATGTAAATTCTGCAGAAAAATTCTGCAATATATCTCTAATTCTAATTTCGCTGCACAGAGGCAGTGCTACCACAACAAAAAAAACAAAAACTACTTGAAAACTCAGACAAAAATGGATGATTTTGACATTTTGTTTGAAAATGAAATATTTTTTTTACAACTCAAATAAAAATGAATGATATTTTTTTGATAATGAAATTATTTTTGTAATGATTATTTGTTTATAAAGATATTCAAATATTCTAAATAATCCAAATTATAAAATACTTAAAACTAATATTGGATGGGTTTTTTGTGAAGAATTAAGCTGAAGTACATATTGGAAATCACTTGAATTTTGCAATTCGAAATAACTTTTCATTTTCTCTAAAATTCCTTCAGAAAAACTTTTTGTGTTTCGTGTCAGGATTCGAACTACATTCATCAGAGATACATGTTCAAATCCCGTGTGTCTTACACAACTTAGCTACAGCGGGCGATGACGAACCATATTTTAATTTTGATGTTCAGGTAATTTCTAAATTGAAACTTCATAATTTTTCATATTTACTTAAATTAAATTTTTCATCTATGATTACATATTGGAAATTGCATTTCTTTGGGATTTTTAATAATTTCTTTGGGAAAACTAATACATACAACTAATACAATTCTTCGGGAAAACTAATATTGTTAATAAATAAATTTTTGGGAAAGGATTATCAGAAACAGTGGTATATGTAATTTGAACTTAAATTTTAATTCAGACATAAACGTTTTTACAGGCAACGATTCAATTATTTTCTTCTATCTTTTAATTAAAAAGACAGTTTTCTTTATATTGCGAAAACATTCACTTATAACTATTTCATAATACGTAAGAACACGAACTGTCATTGTTACGAAAATTCTGCACGTCAAACATATAAAAATTCTGCACATCTATTTTAGATGCAGATATGCATGCAGCGCTGCGTGCAGACTTTCTTTTCTGCACATGTATTTTGGGCATATATAAACGAATAAAACCGAACTTTGAACATAAACTGAAAATTCAGTTGACAACTCAAAATAAAACGATTACAACCTCTGAAATGCGAAAAACATGTCACAATAACATTAAAAATTACCCTTGCAGCAAAATAAAAATAAAATTGATATCTGGCAATAATAATCGCCGACGATAAATTAGAAATAGAATCTAAATTTTCTCCGACGAAAAAAACTTTTTCGTTTATCGCTGTAGTTGTGTTTGAAATGTATGTATCCTATGTATTCTAATGTTACTAACGTCGTCGTCGGACGAATTCGCCCGTGTTGTGTTTCTAGCTTTAGAAATAGAATCTAAATTTTCTTCGACGAAAAAAACTTTTTCGTTTATCGCTGTAGTTGTGTTTGAAATGTATGTATCCTGTGTATTCTAATGTTACTAACGTCGTCATCAGACGATTTTGCCCATGTTGTGTTTCTAGCTTAACTTCGAATATTACAAATGAAACGATTACAACCTCTGAAATGCGAAAAACATGTCACAATAACATTAAAAATTACCCTTGCAGCAAAATAAAAATAAAATTGATATCTGGCAATAATAATCGCCGACGATAAATTAGAAATAGAATCTAAATTTTCTCCGACGAAAAAAACTTTTTCGTTTATCGCTGTAGTTGTGTTTGAAATGTATGTATCCTGTGTATTCTAATGTTACTAACGTCGTCATCAGACGATTTTGCCCATGTTGTGTTTCTAGCTTAACTTCGAATATTACAAATGAAGTTTTTTTTTAAATTTCACAGTTATAGGAAATGTTGTAAAGATTGAATAAAAACTATAGCCGTCGGCTCATCATTTAAAATGTTATTTGGAGGTGGTTGGAAGTAAAAATTTAAAAAAAAATTATTTTTGACCTTGGTGAGTGGGGTGTTATATGAAAGGTGATTTTTTTTCTAGTGCAAAACAATTGTTTTTATAATTTTCGAAAGCACAGTATTCTACTTATTTTCAAAAATGGGCAAAAATATTCCTGTTTTCCCCTTCGAACATTACAAAAGAAAAATTTTAAAAAATTTACGGTTACAAGAAATGTTGTAAATATCGAATGAAAATATATCTCTATAGCGGTCGGCTCATCATTTAAAATGTTACTTGGAGTAGGTTGAGAGTGAAAACTTTGAAAAAAAAAAAAATATGTGACCTTGGCGAGGTGACGAAAGGTGAATTTTTTTCCCGTCCAAAACAATTTTATTTGTACTTTGCGAAGGCACCGCTTTCGATTTATTTTTAAGATTTTGTTTTGAGAGAACTATTCTCGTAGAGTATTATATGCACGGAACCCTTGTCCCTCGACGAGCGAGTTATATTCGCACTTATCTTACTTTTTTCTTTTATTAAAACCAACCGACCACCATAACTAATATTAATGGTGACTGATCTTCTGTCAAATCGTTTTTTTGTTTGTTTGTTTTCCTTTATTTCTCTGAGAGAGAAACCGGTTTGTCTTCCCAAAGACGTGCGAAAATTTTTCATTTGATTCAAAATTGTACAATTATTGCAAATTTCTTTTAAATCTATAAGAAAAAAACCTACCACAAAAAAATAATAGTTTCTCCCTCACTGCTACTATATAAAAAGAAATAAGAAAAATGACAGATTAGGATTTGATTCTAACCAAACATATAAATTTTAATCTTTTATCTATTAAAAATAAACTATGCAATAATGAAAAGTTGGTCGCCAGCTAGTTTTCATAATATACTTTCAGGATGTATACATAACTTAAATATTTGAACATTGGCATTATAAAATAATAAAATATTCACTATTATAAAATCACTGGAAATAACACAATAAATGTAAAATACTCTCGTAATTATTTTCATTCATTTTATAAAAATTAGCACAACTAAAAATAATAGATTGTACTTTTTGTTTCGTTTTAAATTATTTAATTGTTTTTAATTTATAATTTAATACAATAGTTGGTTGTTGTAAATAAACAGAAATGCAAATGGCGAAATGAGAAATTGAATATGACATTTTTGTGAACACGATTTCTTATGTCTCTCTTCATACAATTTTAAAGTTATGTTCTCTCTATATTTATATATACTCTAAGATTAAAACGAAGGAAAATATTAAATTTGGTACAAAAATGAAATAGAAATAAAGTTGTCGATAAAGTTTTTAGCATATCGAGAAACTTTACCTTTCTGACAATGTAAACAAGCTTGATACTAATTACGAACGCTTTTGTTGACCGATTGACATATAAATTTCGTTCAAACATTTATGGTTATGGAACGAATACTGGGGTTGAAATGGCGTATATCGCATTGAACTAACGCTTATGAAGTGTTTGGAATGACTTCTTGTGGTAAAAGTCATTCCAAAAGTCATTACTAAAAACCTATGTGCAAGCTTAAATCTACTTGACTTGAAGTTGCCTTAATTATATAGTCACTGACGGTGTGGGCTAAAAAAGTGTTTTTGTTTTGAATAAACGTTAAAAGTTGACACCATGTGGCTATGCAATCTAGTGGGGTCTAATTAAAGGTTGCTGTGGTCCATTATATGAGGAATAGAGCATAGCTACTGGATTTTTAACATTAGTTAGTACTCCTGACAATTTAGTGTGCGACATGTGCGTTTCGAAGGGTGGTTGCGTTCATGGTGGCTAGCATTTTATTGCCTGGAAGAAATAGACGACTCTTAGTTTCAAAACCAGTAGTACCACTTTCTTGTAGATAAATGACTGACTTGCTTCTTTTAGAGCCATGTTTTTAATTTCATACCCCTCTGTCCATGCTTTAGACTCTTGAGAGCATTATGAGTGCTCTGGCTGCCTGTGTTATACATTCTGATCTGAAAGTTTGGTGTTTTCACGTCCTTACAGTGCTACGTACTATGACATCCAGCATAATGAAACAGCAATATACAAACAAAACACGCTTTAATTTAGACTTACCACCATCCGCTCAATGTACGACTACATAGTTGATTATAGTCGTAACTCACAAATATTAAACTTAAACAGTCACAAGTTGTTACTGTAATGTAAATATGCCAGTTCTAACAGTGATCATCTCACCAAAATTCGTTTGTCGACTTCTTTACGCCTGTGCAGGAGTATTGGAGTATACTTGATGAACAAGCGCCTCCGCTCCTTATGAGATCTCTTCTAGCTTTCTGCATTTCGTTGCAAACGATAGTTCACAAAAATGCCCGATATTTTGAGATAACTCCAGTTACTCCAGTATGCCACTATATTTAATTTTCAATTTTGTAGATACGATTGTTTTTATTTTTTGTACCGTTATTGCCTGTTACGTTCGAAATTAAACGATTAAGTAAGAAGACTAGGTAGCACTGCTGTAGAAATTAATATTTTATAACATTTTACTAATTAATTTCTCTAAAACTATACGACCACGATCACTTGAAACGGATTAGCAAGAATAATATGATAATTTTTACTATTTACGGGTCAGTTCAATTTTCTAGTTTTTTAATTCTCGTCTATTACAAATGTTAAGGTTTAAAAAATGAAATATTCTTAGAGCACAGTGCATTGTCTTGCGTGAAGCTGCATCCATTGTGGATACGGAATAACACACTTGGTTTAAAGTGACAGGACCAAATACCTCCATTAACTCAACTTCGAAATGTATGAGATGGCATCAGGTGTCATTGAAGCCTTGCCCGAAACCAACAAATATGACGCACTTAAGCGAATATTTCTAGAACGACTAGTGCTGTCGAATGAGCGTAAGTTAGGACCACTTTTGACACTTCTGAGGCCTTTTGTCACAAGTGCCAGCTGCCGAAAAAAATTGCCGTTATATTTCAGATAAATTTCCCAAATTTGTTGATCTATCCTCGCCTGTCCATCAAACTTATTTTTTCTCTTGCATGTGAAAAGGCTTTCAGAATTTATCGAATACGGTTATCAAAAATTATTAATTGATCAATTGTTAATTCTTCATTATCTCAACAAAAAAATAATGAAAGATTAGCAATAAATAAGAAAACACAATTAAAATTTTATAAGTTAACGAATGTAATTTATTTTTTCAGAATTACTTTTAAATTATATCAATAAATTTTTTTTTTAAATTAATATTAATTAACGACATTTTTGCTAACATTTATTTTAGAATTTTGAACATGATGCTTATCGTTCTCACAAATCATTATGGATGTTAGAAAATGTATCCAATTTAAAAGAGTTTCTATATACGTTGAAAGATGAAGATAAATTAAATTTGGTCGAGCCTGTTATAGAGGATTTTACAAAAAATGTCGTTAACCAAACTGATCAATTTGAAAAACAAATCATTCATGGTGATATGAATGATCAAAATATTTTACTGAGTAAAAGTGAAAACGATAAATCAGTTTATCGTGTAACTGGTGTTCTTGATTTTGGGGATTCATCCTATACGAATGTTGTTTACGAAATAGCTATTGGTATGGCTTATATGATGTTATGGACGGGAAACATTGAAACCGGTGGTCTATTTTTGGCGGGTTATAATTCGGTGCGGATCATACCTAAACATGAATTGAATGTGCTAAAGGTAGTGTTATTTTATGTTGATTTTTTTTATTATTTTTAAACTGTTTCGAAATACATTTTCAGACTTGCGTTGCAGCACGTATCTGTCAAAGTTTGGTATTAGGAACCTATACACACACTTTGAATCCAGAAAATGATTATTTATTAGTAACACAAAAAACTGGTTGGGCCCTTTTATCGCAGCTAAGCTTAAAAACTGATGAAGAAATTTTAAGTATTTGGACATCTGCATCCGATAATTATTTAACGAAAAGTTTAAAGTAATTGTATAAAATAAAAATTGTAAATTATGTTCTAATGGCATAAATATTTAAATCATAAAATGTTCACAAGTTAAGCAAATTTATGTAAGGTAGTTTCATTTAGACTTTTAAAGTTTCATCTAAATTAGCAGGAATTGACAAAATTAGTGGAAATAAAAGTAATCTGAGTGATATATCGTTTAAAAATAATGATAGGCGGGGTTTTTGTGATCATAGATAACCGGCTATGACTTTCTTTCTTAAATTCGTCTTCTAGTTCACTGTAAACTGAAATATGCGCATACTACATGGGAAAGAACAATTCAGAAAAAAGCTGTGACACGCTCTCAACTTTATATAAAATAAGCTCACTGAGTGCCAACGGCACTCACTGACTGTCAACACGGGATATAAGCTTCGTCCATAAAATGAACAGAAAATTAAACCTCAAAATAAATGAGGTTTTTAATTTGTCTCCTTTTCTAAAAACTGTCACAAGAAAATCACCAGCTAATTTCATACTGATGGAAAAACGAATCTGTACAGTGGGGAAAACGATACAAAGATGGCCATCCCCAGTGCTTAACTACACTAACTACACTTGTAACTGTTGCAGGTCACATCCCATAAAAAGGGTAAGGATTCTATAGATTATATAAGAAGACTGAATTTCTTACACCTTGAAACATGACTATAGTTTTTCACTGTTTGGAGTTTAATTTCAAAAACGATTTTGAATTTTAGAAATGCTGATGAAAGTATAAGCTTAGTTTGTTTTTAGGCTGATTACATATAAAAACAAAATACAATCTGATTTTTGGTGGTCACAAGAAGTAACATATGATGGACGATGGGGTTTGTTTTCGTTCTCAGATATACAGGGCATTGCAGGACTAATTCGTTGAGATCGCAACCCTGACTTTGCAACGAATCAGAAAAGCTTCCGCCAGAATTAAACATAATGATATGTAGACCCGAAAACCAGATTGATAACAGTTTATCCAATAGTGATCCATAAATAGTCTCTCATATACTCACAGTAGGTATCAT
The DNA here is from genome assembly GCA_963693315.1 of Diogma glabrata. NCBI lineage: Eukaryota > Metazoa > Arthropoda > Insecta > Diptera > Cylindrotomidae > Diogma > Diogma glabrata. Next base: position 78,459,461 of record OY856186.1, on the reverse strand, counting down.
CGTTCATATACTACCCATGACTTGACTTGGATATCTTTTATATGGTAAGTTCCGTTTCTGTGAGTCTCGACATCCTATAGTTCCACTAAAGCATTACATATTACCAATTAAAGACTTTTGATTGGATAAATTTTGGAAATAATTTCGCGGATACATGCTTACCAGCATCACTGAGCATGATATTTAGACGGAACACTAAGTCATCGATCTTTAAGCTGGGTTTGCGAGCTCGCAGATTGTAATGGGTTGAGGTTCTTTCAAACGCATTAGTCATCTGAAGTCTTAATTTCTCTCTTATATTTGCCAAGTGATCTTCATAGAATAGTTCTTCTCCAGGTTCTCCTAACATTTCAGATTCTTCAGCAATTTGTATGTTGTACCATGACTGAGCAATTAACATACTTAAACCAATAATGCATAGTATATGGAGAACAGTTTATCAACGAATGCACCATAGTGCGAGGAGCACCAGCGACTTCACTTAAGTGGGTGTCCTGTCTTGTAAGGTTCATTCTTTGGGTAGGATCTGATTCTCGATAGTACCGAACGATTCAATCGCTCAGACATGTTATGTTAGATTGTGGTGAGTATAAAACCCTGCATATGTGAGATATGCCGAATCTCGATAAAAAGGGTTGAAGTACGCAAAAGTCAGAAAATCATGATCTTCTAACAATTTGTATATTGGTTCCAAGTTGACTTTTTGAAGAGGGAACAGAAACGGACGTTTTGTCAGGTACAATACACAATTACGATATACAATTATGAGACATGCCTCGACATGCCTAAAAATCAAAGAACTTGTCTAATTGAAGTGGGAATTAAAAACTCTGAAATTGCCGCTACTTTTTTGTCGTCTATTCTAATACCATACTAGCCTCAGGTATCAAGAACTTGCTCTTTTCAATATTTATTGTAGGTTTTGCCCGTTTTAAACAATCAGCAATTTCTGCTAATGTTTGGGGGTGTAAATTGAAAGTAGGAGATACATAATAAGTAGGTTATAAAAGTATAAAAATACCTGGGTTTTGAGGTATTATCCGATTCATGAGCAGTGTCATAGTTTGCGCAGAATTGCAGAATCTAAACGCATTCAAACGTATTGGTATAGTGGTCTTCCTGTGAGAGTAAGCTTGCATGGAATCTGATAGAACGCATCCTTTAGGTCTCAGCTGGAGATGAATTGAGATTCTGGTTATCGACTTAAAGTACCTTCAATTTACGGCAGAGGGTACGCTAAAGTTTTACTGACCATGTTCACTTTATGTGAATCTAAATATAGCCGTATCTTGCCTAGTTCCTTATTAAAATGATTGGTGAACTCCAATTGGTTCGACTCTTAAATTATCCCTAGATATAGCATACGGTCCAACTCCTCTGCCATTAAATTCTCTATGGCTGGTGATATAGGATAATGTTTCTGTTTTATTGGACGTGCATCATCAGTATTAATGATTTGTTCCAATAAATGAGTCATCCCTAGTCCTAGCTTCGTGAAGAAGGCAGGATTTGGACATCATTTTTCAGCCTTTCTTGGTGATCTACTGTATGTCTTGGTGATCTACTGTAATTTTTTGTTTTTACACTTCGCTAGAGTTGTAACCTAATTTTTGGTTTATATTCATTAGCGTTGACATTTATTGGTAGAGTTTATCGTAGAGTGTATGGATTGCAAAAAGTTTCATAATTTGCACCATAATTTTTTAGATTCAGTTCTTATACCAAAAGTACCTTTTTCTCTTTTTTCTTGCTTTTTAAAGATTTGGTCGTTTACCCAAAAACCAAAACAAACAAATATTACAGACAGGCGTTTTGTTTTGTTGACGATAAAAACGCATTTGAATATTTACTAACAAAAAATGTGCCTGATCTGACTTCTAATCATATTTCGAGTCACCCTATTTCAAAACTACGAACAAAATATAAACAATAATGAAAACACCCTAATTTTTTTTTAATATACTAATGATTACAGAAGTTTCAAGGAAATCATAAATGGTTGAGCTCACGAATGGAAGAATATCTCGGTCATTGCACCTGTATTACAAAGGCGCCCAGAGTGGTACAAAACCGTAAATTCGTTTCAAAAATATTTTTTCAAAATTTTGTAAAAATAAATCTAATCTAGTACCAAACAAGTATTTTTATAAACATTAAAATCAGTCAATTATTGGGAAGACCACTAAAGTCTAAAATACAAGATTAATACATTATGTATGATCTCTATTTCGATCGTTTAGTGTGGTTACAATCAAAGTCAACAATAGGGTCTAACCACGTGACGAATATCCTGAAGCAGTCTCCCACTTTTATTTGAATGGCAACCAGCTCAACATCAATTTCATCTAAATGCCAAGGAATTTAAATATTAAGAGGAATGTGAATAGCGATGTAATTACTCGACAAAGCATTTCTTACCACCTTTTGAAAAAATCATTGATATGCAAAGCTAGCTTACTTTCGGTGCAACCGAGAAGAGTCACCAATATATCAATTCTTAAACATGTGATATTAATCTTGGCCTATTAAGGTCATTTATCTATTGTTATAAAATAAAAAATTGTTTTTAATCTTTTACCAATTAAAAATTTTATTTTTTTGTAAACACTTTCAATCAATCAAAGCTCAAGTTTGTTTTTTGTTATACCTTTTACTTTGTTAGTAAAAGTTAAATCCGGATATTTATTATAAAAATCTATAACAACAAAATGTAATAAATTAGATTTTTTAATTCATAGTAAAAGTATGCACAACATATCTGCAGCCTACAGTTAATTAAAAAAGTATTATATAATTGGATAAGACCTGTACTAAGTTATGTAGATTGTAGAGTATAATTGGGGGTATACTCGTTTGGTTAGATTACACACGCACCGAAAGAAAAAATCTTGGTTGATTCAAACATGTTAAAATTAAAATGCAATATTTAAAAATATGCTTTTTAATATGTCTATTTTTAATTTTATTAATAATAATATAAACTTCCTCATAGTAACAATTTAAATTTGATTTTTTTATTTTATAGAATATCGATTTCGACTTACGTCATCCTCAGTTCTTAAATTATTATTACAATATTTGCTTAAACTATTACTTATATACTATTTCAACTGCTATTTTTTATTAATATGTCATATATTTTGTTAGTTTTAGTGTTGATTTTATTATTTAAAATGTTGTTTTTGTTTTTATGTTTATATATTTCTATTTCTTCCAATCTATCTAGATGTTGTCCTTTTCTTTTTTTATGTAATATGGTTAAATTTGTGTTGATATTGGTGTATTTGTGTTTTTCTATTTTCAAATGTTGGGCATATCTGGATTTCGGATCGCTTCTGTTAATTTCATTGGTGTGCTCAATAAATCTTTTTGTGAAGGACCGCCCCGTCTGGCCTATATAAAATTTACAGCAGTCGTCACAGGTAAGTTTATAAACACCTGTGTCTAAGGTTTGGGTTTTTTTGGCTTTTAGGTAATTTTCTATTTTATATTTGTTTTGTAAGCTGCAATATATCCATATTTTTTTAAAGTTTTTTGCATTATTTTGAATGTTGTTTTATTCTATGTTACGCCTATGTATTTTTTGCCTGCTAAGTTTTCTTCATTCTTCAATGTTGTTAGGGCTTGCAAACTTTTCTTGTTTTTATGTTTTCTATTTAATGTGTCAATTATTTCGTTTTTATATTCGTTTTTACTGGCTATGTATTTTATGTTGTTTAATTCGTCTTGATAATTTTCTGCATTCATTGGTATATTGTTCAATCTATTGATCATGTGGTTGTAGGGAGCTAGTTTATGTTGGTATGGATGATGTGATTTAATATTTATTGTTTGATCCGTTTGGGTTGGTTTTCGGAATATTTTGAATGTGTGTTTTGAATCTACATTTTTGATTGATAAATCCAAAAAAATTATTGTGTTATTTTCTTCATTTTCTAACGTGAATTTAAAGGAAAGTTCTATGCTGTTTATGTATTGGTGTAATAGATTAAGCTGTCGATTCGTTTCTTTGAATAATAAAATTATATCATCAACGTAGCGATACCAATAAATGATTTTTTCTTTGTGTGGATTTAAGTTATTATGTATATATTTTGTTTCAAAATCGTTGAGATATATTTCGGCTACAGTTCCAGATAGTGGGCTTCCCATAGGTAATCCTTCTGTTTGTTGATAATACTCATTGTTATGTGTGAAATAGTTTTGTTTTGTTGTTTCGGCTATTATATTTATTATTTCTTGTGTATCTGTTAGGTTTATACCATTTTTTATTAACATATTTTTTGTTATATTTATTGTATCTTTTATTGGTATGTTAGAATACATATTAGTTATATCGAACGATGCTAATTTTACGTTGTCGAAATCGATATTCTATAAAATAAAAAAATCAAATTCAAATTGTTACTATAAGGAAGTTTATATTATTATTAATAAAATTAAAAATAAACATATTAAAAAGTATATTTTTAAATATTGCATTTTAATTCAAAAGTGACAAAAGCACACAAACAGTGAATAATATGGAAAACTATAATAACACATATAGTCAAACATGTTGCATTGTTAATCGAACATTAAGTGAAAATTGTGGAATTAAATACGTTTGTGATTGAATCAACCAACGCTCCGTATTTAAATTAACAATTTAGCCTGTTGGTATATTTTTTATAATTATCACAAACATATTTGATTTAACCATGTTTGTAGTTGAGTCAACTATGATTTCATTTTCGAGCAACAATGCCGTGTTTGATTTCATTTTCAATTGACTACAAACGTGGTAAATTAAAAATTAGACTAAAATGAGTGATATTGAATACGTTTGTGATAGAACCAAACAATACTTCGTATTTGAATTGACTATTCAGTCGTTGTTGCTAAATTTTTTATAAGTATCACAAACATATTTGATTTTAGCATGTATGAAATGTTAATGAAACACAAACGGTGTACAACTATCACGAACATGTTCCAATTTCTAAGATATATGACGTCGCCTAAATTATATTATTATAGACCATTTATTAATTATTTACATATATTGGTTTGGTACATCTTTGTTTTGTTTCTGCTGCTATCGATTTTTTTTTGAATGGTTTGAATGGGTTCCTTTTTTCGCATAGAATGTATTTCGCATCAAACCCGACAAACATTTTTATACATGAAGATAGCGTTCGTATATTTAAGTTCTAAATTGGAAATGTATGAGTGTAATTTTGTTTGTAAAGGAGGCGTCCATTTAATCGCCATTTTTTTAATGATAAAATTTAAAAGACCGAAATTCAGAAATCAAAACTTTTAAATATTTGAATTATGTGTAGAAAATAATACTAATTTTCCATAATTTTCTCAATATTATGAAAAATTAAATTAAAATATCAATAAATCGACATGAAACAAGACAAATAAAAAATATTAAAAAAACATAATAAGTTTTTTAAATCACTAAAATTAATTATTGAAATGGCCTGTTTGTTTAGCGAGATTGTTTTTATTACATTCACTAAAAAATTTCTTTCGCACATAAAATTATTCAATTCAATTAAACGCATGTAAATTATTTCCTAAAATGTTAAATAAAAGCAGCCATGTTAGAATATATAAAACTACTTTATATTTTTCTTTTTTCTTTTCTTTTCTGTATTATAATAACATTAAACAAATTTCAGTTCTCCTTGTTTTTTATTATTACAGAAAAGACCGAAAGAAAATTTATTTTAACGCCTATTTCGACTCGGGGCAATTAATCCGTATTCCGTGTTTAAACAAACACATTCCTTGTCGAAGGAACGCAGTTTTCATGTTTCTATGAACAGGGACGTGATTGATTAAAAATGAACAAACTACTTATTTCAACTATAATTTGTGATGGTTTGAACACGAAATTGATCACGCCGTTGTTGATTTGACTAATGAAAAAAGTTACGTTTTTTTAAATAAATTGACAATGATTGGTTAAAATAACCACATTCATATTAGACGAAAAATCAAACAAGCTTTGTAGTTGATTCTACCAACGTTTTTTTCGGTGCCGCTCTACACACCATCGTAGGTTATATGCTTCAGTATCATAATTCAATTAAACAATGACATTTATCCTCAACCAATAAAATTATATAGATAAGTTTCTTGAACAAATAACTTATAAGACCGCGTCTACCCAGAATTATAGCGACTGGACAGATTTTTGACCTACACAACAAAAAGAGAAATTATTTCCCCATTCGAACAATTTTTAGGCAATATATTGAAATTTTCAAAGTGTCAGATATTTAAAATAATCTTTTGGTTAGGACGCTGGACTCCGAACTCGGTTAATAGTTAATAATTTGGAAAAAAAACTATGGGCTGATCACCCATATAAAACTAATCGATCAAATTGAGTCTTCAACTGAAACTCAACCGCATAAAGTTGAGTGAATTGATGAAATTAATGCTAGTGAGGGACACTTCTTGACAGCCTATATCGTACATATATGGCAAAAAAAAAGTCTTCAATATTTGCATTGTTTAGAAACCACATCAATTTATATAAAATAAAGAAATGTAACTACTATAAATGCAATATTGCATTATTATGTATTATTATAGACATGAACAGGCTTGTTGAGATATTTTTGTCATTTGGAGTTTCAACGATAATAATGTTACAAATTTCAGAGTAGTGTAGATAAATTAACATGTTCTGAAAAATATTCATAATTACCTTAAAATAATTTGTTAGTTTTGGAAAATCATATGATCATTTAATATCGAAAATGTTGCAATTTCAAAACCTATTTATGTACCAAGGGTGTAAAGATATAAATTTCAGTTCGAATTCGAAATTGTTATCTGAGACATTAGTCGAGAGCAACAACTCGCTAGGAATAAAATCGCCTTTACTCCTGTGGTGCATACAATTTTTTTACACTTGTTACAAGAAAAATAGTTCATTATGCATAGGAAGTTTAAAAATAATTTGTTTGAACGAGTATACCGTAAAATACGAATTTTACAATTCTTAAATCGAGTGTAAAGCAGGCAATTTTGATCCTATTGGAATAACAGGGCGTAAAATTAATATTTTACATCCTAAAGCGCAAATATTTTAACCAAAAGACAAACAGATACAAGCCAGACTTTTGGTTTCTCAAATTGAAGGAACAGTATTCAATCGTAAAAATAAGAAGTCAGCAGGAAAAATACGCCCATGTCCTTAGTGCGATTACCCCTAATTTAGCATCATTAGTCAGAGCAGATGTGTTTTAGTCCTGACCGAGTTAGTTTGTATTATAGAATCAAGGCGTTTCTTCTAGTCCACCGATTTAGCAGCTCCAGTGTAACAGTGTATCTAAGATCTGGGTCGATATTACATCTTCAAAATCATTCCTCGTTGATAAAGGCGTTGAATTGTTAATAACCCCCATTACTGTAAGAGAAAAACTCTACAGAAAATCTTATCTCTCACTCTATGTAGCAAGCGTTACTAAAGTACTATGTTACACTCATTTTAACATTGAACATCAGTCTTAGATGATCGTTCTGTTGAAACTTTGTTATCGCCGATGGTACCATTCTGGATAAGTTTGATCTTTTAATGGAATCCTTGGTTCTGCTCTATTTTATAGTTTTGTTATAGGAAGAACAAGAAGCATTCGTCTCCCGAAAATAAGAAAATCAGCATTCAAATATCAGTGTTTTTGTCCAATGGGGCTGTGCGTTTTATTTTTAATTTAAGATGAAAAACACGAGTTCAATCAAAATTACTGACTTTCAAACTGCAATATCACACAATTATTTTTCTCCCATTACACATTTCTCCCGTTTAGTCATGGCAAGGCTGTCGATTATTTATTCAAACGTTAGAGGTTTAGCAGCTAATCATAACTAAGTATTTGCAACTTATTTCAAGTTCCGTAAAGGAGTGGCGGGTTACTGTGTAATGAAAAATGTTCGACATAACTAAGAGCATTGAATCCCAAACCCGATTAGCTTGATTGGTAAAAACACCATCTATATGCAAAGTCATCTGTGCAAAACCATTAATACTAATATCATCTTTCTTACAAATCAATCCCTTTACAAAAAGAGAAACGTGATAGTTTTGTATAATTGGAGCTATCTCAACATCTGGTGCATGTTTACGAAGCAATTGAACATTATGAAACACAATTCATATGGTATTTACAAGATTGCTCATAAAAGTTTATATTTCGGCATCAAAGGACGAGTTGATTTTAGTCTTTGCACCTCTAGAGCAATAGGGCTTGTGTATAAACTAGTCGATGGAGAAACCAACTCCCATGTACTCTCTCTCTCTGGCGTTTAAATTCCATGGAAGGATTTTGGCGTCTGTGCAATCACCTTCTATTCATCTCGTTCCATGACTAGTTGACTCATAATGTCATTACGCCAGCATTTTCTATGTCTTCCTCATCGACGTAATTTTTTTAACATTCCATCTAATTTACATGACCAGACCATCCAATCTGGTTGGATTTAATTAATCCGATTACATCGCAGCCTCCAAGAAGATTTCATGATTCATCCCGATTCTATACTGAGTTTTAGCAACTTCACATGGACCATTAATTGTTCGTATGACCTTCCTCGCAAATGTTAATAGAATTCTGCAATCGGAGGAAGTCAGTGTCCAGCTTTCACTTTCAAATGTAAGCTTTGTAAAGTGTGTGTTCACACAATCGTGAAACATTTTTTAACCGCAGAAGTTTCGATTATGTGTAGAAAACTCTGTATGCGGTAGTGACACAGGCTTTGATAACTGCCTGCATGTCAGTTGATGATGTTATTTGAAGTTTTCCACTAGTTCTACGTCATAGTCGTCAGTATCCAGATGGCCGAGATATATGTTCCTGGATGTTGTTAACACTTTAGATGATGACCATAGTCAGCACCTCTGAATGATCGAACGTCAGTTATACTTTTAGAGTGTCTCTTAGAGATTATGGCAATGTCGATTTAACTTTCAGTTCTGCCGTCGTTTGATTTCCACGTTGCTTTGTGGATGAAAGTGCTTAGTGCTCCTATGATGGAAGAAAGTGCTGGAAATTCCTAAATCATACATCATAGCCAGTTCAGCTGCGTGAAAGTCGTTGTTGTTACTAGTATAATACAATCTGCTAAGGCCGATATATGTTTTCCGCGCTTTTAACAATTTGAGCATTGAAGTTGTACGGTGATAGAATAATTTCACTTTATTGCGCAACACAATAATTATTTTATCTCTTTTATATTTATTTTATTTTTTCTAATTTATATTTGTTTATAAATTTTGTTAATTGCGACTTGATGGTGCAAGTAAAAAAAGACTAATAATTTAACATAAAGCAAAATAAAGCTAATACAATTTACCTCCACTATGTTCGTATCATATGTTTTTTTTCCGGTAAAACCATTAAGTTAGAATAATGATGTGGATAATCTTGTTTAGAGCAAACGAACTCTGGTAAAATTGAAAGTATGATGAACATTGAACAGAAGTCATCTTCCACGATTCTTATATCGTTCCGCGGGATGAAGTTCAAGGAAGAACAGATCTTTAATGTCATCTGCTTTGCATTCAGTAGGTGCATGAACATTGACGATCGTTATATTAAATTTTTGCGAGTGAATTCTCAGTGTGCATAACCGCATATTAAATGGGCAGAAGTCGATAACATGTTGATTCACGCGACGATGTATGAGAATACCAACTCCAAATTCTGATGCGTTTTGATGACCGCAATAATAGAGAGTGTATCTTTTTGCTGTTTCATGGATACCACTCCCTGGCCATCTTAGTTCTTGTAACGCCACCATATCTAGTTTGTTTTAGTAGACATTCTGGTCTTCTAAGGCTTAACGCGTTCAAAGTTCTCACTTATAAATCGTAGTCGGGTGCAGTTTCCGAGATCTTTCTTGTAATGAGTCCGAAATAAACCGAGGTCAGTGTACAAAATTTATAACAAATAATTGTTTTACAGAAATTGGGGGTTAGCCATTCTCCCAACCCAAATGGAAATTTTGTATTAAGTTTCTCAAGATCGTAGTTAAGGGGAGGGCGACGTCGTTAAGATTGCCCTTTTTTGACAATAATTTAAACAATTATTTGACACTTCGTTATAGTTTTTGTTAAAAATATATCAAGTGTCTCTGCATTTTTTCAAACTTTTAAGTCAATCAACCTCGGAACCTAGAAGAATGCTTAAATATGCACAATTTTTACGGTAATTCAAAAACTATGCACTGCGAAATTATAGACAAAATTCAATGTTACTTAAATTTAGTGATCTTGCCAATGCTACCGAATTTGACTGGGTCTTGAATGGTATTTTATTCCTTCTCACGCACACCAAAGATGGTGACACATATATAATTATGATTATGTCACACTTGGCTATATTTTTCATTAAAAACTTACAAATTTTTCTATCATGCTAAACACTTCTTAAATTTTTCGATCAATTAAATTCGGAACAAGGTGGGCAAAAAAATTATGAAAAAAGCTATTATTCAAAATTATACAAAAAAATTGTGTAGTTTGAACTCGAAAGAAATTTATTTTCCTAATTGTCTCACTTCGCAGCTCTGTAAAACAATCGAGAACAAGTTCATTTATGCTTGAAATCAACATCTTATGGAACTGTCCGACGTTATTTAGGTTATAAACACCTGAAATTTCGTGTGCAGGATGTTTAGTTTGTGAAATGATCGATACAATGGGAAAACACGTTTTGCTCTCACCAATAGTGTTCCTATTAAAAACAGAACTCGAAAAAAGATTGAAGTAAAACCTCGACCTTCATTGCAACCCTAATTTCGGTAATATAAACAATCACTATTAAACATTGCAGTCTGCGTGATATGATGATCAACGAATGATTGAAACTAACACAATACTAAATTACTCATAAGATCACTCATATGTATTACTACAAATAGTACCACTTCTAACGAGTATTACTCCAAATATTACCACTTCTAACGAGTTCAGTATGAAAAAACCCTAAATGACAATAATGATCGCTATCCAGAGCTTAGTAACCAGATAATCTGCTCTGACCGCAGCATAAATCAGGGGCGTCAATTGGGTAGGGCTGGGGGGGGCATTGGCCCCCCCCAAGGATCTGATACTATCAATACATCGATTCAATAAAATCATAAAATCGTGATAGAATTATACACTATAAAAATTTCAATGCACTGTTATTTTGTAAATTCGTCTAATTTTTAGAAGATTTGCTTAACTAATATACCAATTTTATCGCATACTATTAATTGAAATATATCTGATAATATAATTATTACGTTACATATTATTTTGGCCCGACTAAAGTACAGTTCACCACAATATTCAAACCGTTATCGTTCTCTGTATCAAGGACTAGAGCGCCACCGATACGAAAGGTGGTCGAATTGCTTCTAATCTTCTGATGAAATCAGTTTTATAAACAAAACACGATCATTCTTCCTAAAATGCCGTGGGTGCGTATTTTGACAAAATTCTATAGTACTATGAGGTGCGCGGCATCACCGCTTTTAGAAGAACGACTGTGTTTTGTTTATAAGATATTCGTGTCTGAGCCAGAGAAAACAAAATATTTCATTAGTATAGGGTTCCTCGAGAGCTTATAGTGCAGTATTTAACATTCAAATTTCAATTTTTATTGGTAATTTATATAAACTTAAAAGTAAGTATATGCAGGAGAACACAACCTAATTATACCCCACTTATTTGGAGAACCCTGACTGTTTGGCCTTGTTTTTTATCTTTATCATATTGTACAAACTTTACAAGACTTTTTTAAAAACAATAAATTAAAAACAATTCTAAAATGTAAAATCCTACAACATATCAAAAGTTTTCTTGATAGTTGTGCTAATTTTTATAAAATGAATGAAAATAATTACGGGAGTAATTTAAATTTATTGGGTTATTTCCAGTGATTTTATAATAGTGAATGTTTTATAATGGACAAGCAATATTTTCTAATGACACGAACAAATATTTCAGTTATGTAAATATTTTCAAAGTATGTTATGAAATTTTGCTGACAAATTCTTTTCGCTATATGGACTATAATTTTTAATTCATAAAATAGCAAAAATTATATGTTTGGTTGGTTATAACAAAATCCAAAACGTATCCTAAACGTCAATTTTTGTTCATTTTTTTATACAATTACAGTCACAGGGAGGGAGAAACTATTATTTTTTTGTGGTAGGTTTTTCTTATAGATTTAAAAGAAGCTCGCAATAATTGAACAATTTTGAATCAAAATTTACGCATGTTTATGGGTAGTAAACTGACCAGACGTCCCACGCTGCGTGAAAATGTCACACATTTCATTGCGTTGTCCCACGGAGAAATCTGTCACACGAAGCGTCCCACGAAACAAATATTTTCACCACATTTGCCCGCATTATCGAAATAATCAAAAAACCTTATATCTACCTACGTACAGTTTGCGCTATATCTTAGTCAAAGCAATGGCTTCACAGTTTTTTCTTGCAATTCGTATAATGTTATGTATATGTTGATTTAACCATATTGAGAGAACAAACCAGTGCAATATTTTTTTACTAAAATAGTAAAACTATAACTAAAGTAAAACTTTAACTATAATTTTCTTAGAAATACTAAACTCAGTTATTTCACTTCAATAATTTACATACCTTTTAATGTCTAACAGATCTACCTCAGCGAAAAGGTTTCTTTGTTTATAGAAACATCTCCCCGGTGTATATACAAGAGATCGAAAGTATATTATGAAAAACAAAATACAAAATATTTTACTTAAAAAGACTCAGTTTTGCGTATAAATTTATAAAAATTTAAATTTTTAAACCAGAGTTTACAATTTTCCTTTATTCGGGCACTCATTTAAATCCTTTGAAATAATATTCAAAAATTAAAATGTTCTTAATTTGAATATCGTTCTTACTCGAAAGAGTAAAATTTTTGTTTTTTTGATTTTACTCCTTTGGAGCAGATTGCATTTTCCTGTTCTTTCATTCGATTTGCAAAAGAAGAAAATTAGTCACTCTACGTCATCCTTTATATTCATCTTTCTAACAATACATGAATAATTGAACGGATCATTCGAAGCATTTTACGTTGGAAAGCATCAAATTTGACGCAAAAATAAATGTTTTGAGTATTTGAAAGAAAATATTTATTTCAATTTAGTAGCAAGAATGATATTTTATTATTTTTACTCCTGTATGTGATGTTATATTTTTTTTAAGCTACGCACTCTGAAAGAACAAAGTAAAGGAGTAGTATAGGTAGCGTTTCAAACTCTGTTTAAAACACACTTTAACTAGGTAGCTCAAAAGTAAAATTATTATTTTCTAATTTATAATTCTTTTTCTCAATAAAGAACAAACAGAGTAAACAGCATAAAAACTTGATAAATGGTATAGATTTGCAAAAGATAGTACGAGAGGTATACTGTATACCTCTTTTACTTACAGAATACAGAAAAGATATTAATTATTTAGTAAAATTAAAATAAATTGTTTCACTTGTTTTGCTGTCTTTACTTGTGTAACAAAAGTTTTAAGCTACTATAAAAGATAAATTTATACTAATTTTTAAAATTATATTTAAAAAGTTCTCCTGCAAATCAAGACGGATAGAAAACGTTTACGTAAATTCTTATACGATATTAAATTGGACTGTCTTTTAAAAAAAAATCAAAATATAACGACGCAAAAGTTTAGTGTATTACCAGTCGGAGTGAATTTGAAAATTAACAGTGGACATTATGATATTAAAAGACATATAGATACGTACAGATAAACATAAAAAAGCGTTGCTATAAGCCGCCAGCTCCAGTAGCTTAAACAAGTTTTTTTGTTATTTTGTTGCAATTTGCGCTGATAACACGAACACCAATTTTAGTGGTGTCACGTCAAGGGGTGAAACAAGTGAATTTAAAAACAAGCTAAACTCGAATTTGAACCAGAGTGTATTGGGTATTGGATTCGCAGCCCATATTCTAAATAATGCAATAAGAAATGCTGCTGATTTAAATGGCAGGGTTTAAAAAATTTGAATATTTTACTGTCTTTACTGAAGACGTTAAAGGAGTTCTGCGGCAAAAGTAATGTCGAACATAACCAACTTATTGGATACAGTGAAACTCGCTGGCTGGCGGTAATTCCAGCACTAGAAAGAATTTAGAAAATGTACGAACCACTGCAAGCACATTTCTTAACGGTTGAATGTCCAATTAAAATAAAAGAATTTTTTGAAGAATTAAATAGTAAACAAATAGTAAAGAAGAGCATTAAATAGTAAATTTATGCACAATCTAGTTAGCACGTTTTCCCCGTTCCACTTTCTCGCAATAGAAATTCTAATTAGTTAGTATTTGGAAGAATGTTTGCATTTTGTCCCACATTTTAACGATTTGGCTCTGGTCAGTTTAGGGTAGACATAACTCTTTCTCTCTGCGACAAATAAAGGAAAACAAACAAACAAACAAAAAAAACGATTCGACATAAGAGGAGTCACGTAGGGATTGCAATCCCGTGGTGTTTTATGGAGCCTGGGACTATGTGACTGATAAATTTTAAATCCCGGGATGCTCGGGATCTACAAAAATCATATAGAAAAACCATCCTTTTTTTTCTATGCTGCACGATCTGCTGTCGTTTACAAATTCATTCTCTGAACAGTTAGAAAGCAAAGATATAATATTTTCTAGCACAAGCGCTTTAATTAAAACTACTTTCTTGATGCTTAAACAATGCAGAGATGATACTAAATTTGAAATTATTTTTAACAAATGAAGGGATTTTGCAGAACTTTGCGGCATTCTCTTCGATGAAACAACACCAGAAGACTAGCAGAGTAACCAATGGAGCTCAAAAGCATTTTATTTTTATTTCTAAGTCGATGCATTTAAATGCTTTTAAATATATGTGTGTATAAAAATGTGTATGTTATGGTTTACGAAAAAAATCTTTTTTTGTCATTTAAATTCTCGCCCCCCCCCAAGATTTTGGTGAAATGACGCCACTGGCATAAATACTATTTTTTCTGTCCCACCATCACGCAAAATCACAGAAATTAAACGTAATTTCCAAACTGAATCAGTACGATTGGTTAAGGAACGAAATAAACCACGACCTTCGTATTCAAGAAAGTAAAACACAATAATGTACTTAACAACGAACACATACGTGATAAGTGCAGGAAGCACCTAGATTGGCTAGAACATTTTTGTTTTAATTCAGACAAAAAAGTAAGAACAAACTAATAAATTTCTGATTTTCACGCAGTGCAGAATAGGTATCAACGTACTGATTTGACAACGGCCAACAAGAAGTGCACCAACAAATCCAATAGACGATAATAATGATAATAATTTTTAGTCTCCTCTACCTATAGGAATTAGTGAATTATTGGATTTTAGTCATAAAAACATAATAAATGTAAAACTAAACAATTGAAGCAATTTTTAAATCAATAAAATTTACATTACTATTCCTATCACAACGCATGCGCCTAAAATCAAAACAAACCATGCCGTCGTTTTGATGCTGGGGAACATTGAAAACTTGCAAATGCTGCATGCTCTACATTGAGAATAATAATACTTTTTATATGAACTATATAAATAATTCTTTCATTATTTTCCTAATATTTTTTATTTACTTTGTCGTCGTTTATTCATGCTGAAAAAATCATTATCTATTTCTTTGTATTGAGTAATGGTTTCGAATATGTTTGAGCGTAAAATATTCATTGCCTAATTTTAAAAAAATGTGTAGGTAAAAGGTCCTAACTCCTAGCCTAATATGAATGAAAGAAGTTTTTTTGTTTGTTTTAAAATTAGGAGAAATTGAATATTATTATTTTTGGGAAATAGTTTTCTATCTAGCTCGAACAATAAAAAGATTACGATTAGAAAGAGACGAAAAACTTTTTATGATTAATTTTATTCTTGGAAATATTGATTGCAAAAGAGAGAACGATAGCGCTAATCAATTTTGCGAAATGCAAATAGTTATTTTATGATTTTACTATCGTTGCGCTGCGTCACCGAAATAGTATGTATTAAAATTATTTGTTTTTGTTTTATTTTCATACTACATATTCGGTTTTGACGTTTTGCATGTGGTTTAAGGTTTTTTTTTCAGTTTCGGTAGTATTAAATGAAAAGTGAGGTTGCTTAATTAAACTAAGTGCTGTTATAATTTCTATGAATCAAATAAAATGAAGTGAATTAAAATTAAATAATTTCAATAATATCTTATATCAATTATTTGTGTTTTTTAATTTATTATGAGTTGTAAAAGTGAGGGAGTGTTGAGTATATAAAGTTTTCAAAATTTCCAGAAAAATGACGACCGATAAATTAATGAAAAGTAGTAAACCAACTGTTGAGGAAAAGGAAAAAGTTGTCCTTACAAGAAAACTAACATTAATAAATGGGGTGACAATCATTGTTGGTTCTATAATTGGATCTGGTATATTTATTTCACCAACTGGTGTTTTTCTTGCCACCGAGTAAGTTTTACAAAATTTTTTTATTTAGTTTTTAAAAAATTCACATGCAATATCAGTAGTAATTTCATGTGTCATCGTTTTTTACGTTAAGTATTTAAGTAGTTTTTAATGAGAAATTAAAATTACTTTAATTATTAAATCGAAATTAATTTATACTTATTTTGAAAGTTTCTTTGTTGGTAATTTGGTTGATTGCTGCGGGCGGTTTGTTTTTCAAAGTTTTGATGTTCGTAATTTGTGGTATTTCTGTGTTAATATTTTGTAAATTACTGAAACGAGCTTAAAAGGAATATAAAAACTTAGGTCTTTCAGACCGAAGTAATAAAGATGCGACTCTGACCGACAAGAAATGTTTCATTCAAGAGAGCTATTAAGTGTAACTGACCCACTTGAGCGAAGGGCTTTACCAGAAGCTCAATTGTTTTGATTGTACCACAGTTCCAATTTCAAATATCGAACTGTTTTCGGCTGTTGAAATATGTTACGCCACGTTTTACTATTACTTTTCAGTTGTGACACAGAGCTGTGTAAACTTGGAACCCTATCATTAGGGTTAGATACAGGGTTGCATAAAAACTTAATTTTTTTTAAAAAATCAGATTTATTTGATTTAAATCGTTTTTTTTATTTAAATCGGATTTTTTGATTTTAAAAAAAATTTTTGAGAAGGAGTCCTATATCCACGCTTTTGAAAAAGAGGTCCTATATCTATAGACTATATCCCTATGCTACGTTAACTACTTTATATAATTCATTAGCTTTGGTTGTATTTTTTGAGAGGCAAGGAAACACAAAAGTAAAGGAACAGTTTTTAGTTACTAAATTTTTTACACTGAAAACAACAATCAGGTTTCAGCGACATGAAAAACGTGTTGCGTCAAACGTCGTTGCCAAACTAAGATACTTTGTTACTGCTTTAGAGTGATGTAAGATATATCCAATTCTGCAGGTTCGAAAAGTTCCTACGACATGTAGATAACTGGTTAACATGCAACGATGCACAACTCATACGTTAAAACTGTTAATAACTTGTGTTCAGTCGCAAGCACTATGCAAATGTCTAGCGTGACGTAATACAGATGCCGTTGGTCATGTGAAGGTAGTTCAGGTATAGGTTAAAAGAATGGTGAGCGCATCTCGCGTTTGGACAACCCTTGCCTAAATACTTTTGTTTGAAGAAAAATCAAAGAACATTTGATAGGCCTGGGGTTACTGTACAACCAGGATCTCCGGAATTCTGATGTCTGGTATAATGCCAAAAAGTAGCTTCAATTATAATCACATGGTTGTATTATGTGCTATTCAAAAGGTATGTTTGCCTTGAACATCTCTCAGTTAACGATCTCGATTTCTGATTTGAAGGAAATTTCATATTAAATTGAATTTTTAATTGAAATTTTGCAATTGTTTATTGTATTTGTGTATTGGTGTAAAACTCTTTATTTTGAATTTGCCCAATTTGTCTAATTCCCACATGGGGAGGATACGTTTTTATTGATTTGTAATTATTTTTATTTTTGATCTACGGATATGACAACCCTGCGTACTCCATTTGACACAAGAGTAATTGATCGCTATTGACATAAGAGTAAACGTGAGAATCGCATACAACTGGCAATAAGAGTAAGATATCTCTAGCCAAGGTTATATATTAGAGGTGCTAACGGATGAGCTGTATTCAGTCAACGGTAGTGTCCTCAATGTTAGTTATGGAATATTTCTTGATGATGACACTTTATTGCTTGCTCCAAAAAATGAGCCTGTATATAACTCTATTAAAAATAGAGTAAAAAATTTTTTTTTTGAATTTGCTTAAAAATTTATAGAAATTTCTTAAATTGATTTAAATCAATGATTTAAAAAAAAAACAAGTTGATTTAAATCACTTATTTAAATCAAATGATTTAAATCAATGCTACCCTGGTTAGATAATAGTAAAAAAATTTTGTTTGTAGTTGTAATAAATATCACTCAAATCATTAAAACAGGTGATTCCCCTACACACAGTGATTTGATAAGCATACGTTAAAAATGTTAAAAATCATATTTCATTCATAAAATTAAAATAGCAAGCTTCTAAAATTTGTGTATAAAAAATAATTTTTATTCAAGTTATTTCAATTAAAATTTTCTGTAGTATGCTTTTTATCAAACAAAAATTTTGTCGAATGAAAAATGTTTTTATTTGATTCATAATATTTTCAAATGTTTGAGAATGACCATTTATGGTTGAAACATGTAACAAAATATTATATAAAAAAGTTGTTAAAGCAAAAAATTATTAAATTTATTTTAAATAAATTATTTTAATAATACAAGATTGTTTGAAATCGTTTGTAGTTTTTTGTAATACTGATAAATATTTTTTTTTTGTAGCTAAAAAATTTAAATATGTAAATTTGAGCAAAAATGTTAGCAAATATAAACAAAAAAATTTTACTGTAATCATCTACGTCGTATGTAGTTTCTGAGATAAGAAGAATATTTCAACTTTTTGCTCTACTGTACATTTTTAAATTTTTTGAGCTACAAAAAAAAATTTCCACAAAAATATTTCTTTACTACAAAAAACTACAAACGATTTCGAACAATCTTCGAAATTCGAACAATCCAATTATCAATTGGATATCATTTATCACCGTGTTTAAGGTTTAATCACCTGTTTTAATGATTTAGTTTTCAAAACTATTTTTCTTTTGTTTGCCCTTATGTTCGGGTTCCAAGTTCACACAGCTGTGACACAGGTGTATAATTAGTTTTTTTTATTGAGGATACTAGTGCTACTGTTAACTAAATATAGTAAATCTGCCAGCACCTCTAATATATCACTTTGGCTAGTGATATATCACTGCTATTGCCTGTGGTATATGATATCTTACGTTAACTCATACGCCAATAGCAGGACTGAAGTACGTGGAATTGTCACACTCGGGGGTTAAAAATAAAAAAAAATTACAAATCAACAAAAACTGATCCCTCCATGCGGTAAATTGATGTGAAGTTAAATATTTTTTGCGTCTATTGAAAATGTCGCTTTTTTAGTCACGTGTTTTGCCATTGCCGCGTTATTCGTTGTTGACAATTATGACCCCTAATAAAGAAATGGTTTCACAGTCGCCTATTTGTTCGCCACACATACTAATGGAAATATTATCAAAGAACTTACTCTTCGAACTAAAAACCACCAACGGCTGTGTTTTGGTGAAATTAAAATTGACCATATTTCTGTTTTTTTGGATCTAGTTTACATTTATGACACCATCTCTCAGAACAAGATTAATTCCCTCTCACCCTCCCATCGACAATCTATAATTGTTCAGGAACAAATTAGTACAGTAGATATATGCCAAAAATAGGTGATATATGTGGAACTAATTCCTACAAAGACGGGGATTGAATTTCTTTAGTTCGTTGTTACTGTTGGTATCTTTTTGACATATTAAAAGTCTAAAAATATCTGAGTGTGCAAAATGCGTTTTTTCGGCCGCCATCTTGAATTTTTGTTTATAAAATTATAAAAAACTTGTGTTTTGAAAACGTGAAAATTTCATGCTGAAAAAGATTATGATATTGGTTTTAAAAAAACCCTCTTCGGGATTGGCATTAGATGAAAAACGTGATCTACGCAGGTGAAAAAGTCGAAATTTGATCTTGACCATTTCTGATTTTCCATTTTTGACATGTAAGTAGTATGGACAAAGTAAAAAATACAACTTATTTTATAATTTTTTTTAAAGTGCTTAGTTTGAGCATAGGGGGCACCCCAACATGCATGGAAAATTAAAATTCTGCCAATCCGATGTAACTTTGAAATTAAATTGCTCAAGAACGGCTATACCGATTTCATCAAACTTTTTTTTATGTTTGATAGATGATTAGTTAGCCCTTTGAAAAAAAATTAATTTATTGTTTTTATATAATTTTTAAATAAAAATATTAAAAAAACTTTTTTAAAGATGGCGCTAGGGTCGAAGATCAATTGGAATTAAATTAATTTCTTTTCTGAAAATAGTTCTATCCTTACTCTAAAATATATCAAATTAACTCACAGGCGTTAATTTTTGTTCTTGAGATATTTAATTTTAAAGATTTTTAGTACGACTGAAATTCGAATTTTTCTTCATTTTTTCAAACAACTTCCATTAACAAAAAATTTTAAAATCCATTAAATTTTAACTTTTTTTTTAAATATAGCTCTAACCTTACTTTAAAATATCTCAAATTTGCAAAGAGGCGTTAATTCGTGTTCTTGAGATATTTAATTTTAAAGATTTTGTTATAATTAATAATTCAAAAATACGTTTATTCACATTGAGTTATAAACAAAGACTTAACCTCAAAGTTATATAATACAAAAAGTGCTTGTCATTTGACAGAAGTATTCTAATAGTATTCAGCATATTATATGGAGTTGGATTATAATACTTAACAATCACTCTCCTCAAATACATATTAATATGCACTACATTATTCTATTTACAATTCATTAAAGTTATATTCTGTTATACATATTTTTTCCATACATGATTTAAATTTAACAATTGCTAATGATTTAGTTAGTATATCTGCCGGCATTGAGTTTGTGTCCATATATTCCAATTCTATTTTTCCCTCAGATATTGCAGATCTTATGAAATGATGTTTTATATCTATATGCTTGGTTCTGCTATTAATCTGTTGATTACCCGCCATTAGTTGTGCACTCTTGTTGTCGTTGAAAATTTTCACTGCTTCACAATTCCTTAAGCCAAATTCATTAATAACATTGTTCAAATATATTGCTTCTTTTGTTGCTTCTGTGATAGCCATGTATTCAGCTTCTGCGCTTGATAGTGCCACAGTCCGTTGCTTTTTTACTTCCCATGATATAGGACAGTTAAACCATTTGAAAAAATATCCAGTGTGTGATCTTCTATCGTCAATACATGAACACCAATCGGCATCAGTGTATCCTTGTAGATCTTCAGTAGTCGCCCTAAAAATTAAACCATAATTAATTGTCCCTTTTAAATAGCGTAGAATTCTCTTTGCTGCATTCCAATGTCCTTGGCCGTAGTTGTTGCAGTACTGACTCAATAAGTTTACGGAAAAAGCTATGTCGGGCCTTGACGTGTTTGCCAAGTATAATAATGAACCAATTAAATTTTGGTATGGCGTTTTTGACAATTCATCCTTTTCTTCTTTTGATTTTGGACACATTTCCTTAGATATTTTAGTATATGGATCCATTGGGGTTTTTGATGGATTGCAGTCTTTCATTGAAAAATCATTTAGCATCTTATTAATAAAAGCTTGTTGCATAAGTATGATGCTGCCATCTTTTAAATGTTGGAAATCTATGCCCAAAAAAGTGTTTAGTTTACCTAAATTTTTTACTTCAAATTTTTCTTCTAATTTTTCATAAAACCAATTGATTCTTCGCATACTGTTTGCAGCCACCATGATGTCATCAACGTAGATACCAATTATTAATAACTCTTCCCCTTCCTTGTAAATGTAAATACATGGTTCCAGTTGTATTCTTTTACAGCCAATTTCACATAAATAGTTATCCAGTTTCTGATACCATATTCTGCCACTTTGTTTCAACCCATATATGGCCTTCTTAAGTCTACATACTTTATTTTCCATGCATTCACCGCCAACCAACGTTTCAAGATGTTCTGGTATTTTCATATATATTGTTTTATCTAACTCACCGTTTAAGTAAGCCGTTGTTATATCAAATTGATGAAGGTGCATTTTAAATTTAACTGCTATTGCTACAATTAGTCTTATCGATGTGTATTTTGCTACAGGTGAATATGATTCGTTAAAATCGATACCGGCTGTTTGTGCACATCCTTTGGCGACAAGCCTAGCTTTTCTTTGCACCAGCTGTCCATTTTGATTATACTTATTTGTTAGGACCCATCTACATCCGATTACCTTTGCGTTTCTTGGTTTTTCAATAATTTCCCATGTTTTATTTTTCTCGTGAGCTTTTAATTCTTTAGTAACTGCTTCTTTCCATATATCAAAACCATTTACTTCTATAGTATCATTCACGGCCAAGAAATCCTCAAATCCGTAAAAATCATCACTGCTATCATCTCCTATGCTAGTATTTTCACTTTCATTAACTATATTCCTCATTTCGCCATGTGATTCGGGTTCGTTATCGTTATTGTTGTAGTTTGGTCTCTCTTCTTCGGTAATGATTTTTGTCTCATCTTCGGCTAGTGTAAGGTTAGGTTCTAATAAGATTGTTTTATTTGTGTTCGTAAAAGAGGGTTCATCCTCCAGGATAAATTTAACATCTCTACTTTTTATAATTTGTCGTGTTGTATTATCCCATAATCGATAAGCTTTCGATCCTTCACTGTAACCTACAAAATAAAATAATTTGGATCTGGGCTCAAATTTACTAAGTTTGCGGTTCTTTTGTAATGCATATGCACGCGTGCCAAACACTCTGAAGTATTTTACTTGTGGGTTTCTTCCTTTCCATAATTTATAAGGGGTTTCAGAATTTAAACTTGTTGATGATGCTCTGTTTCTTGTATAGTTTGCTGTTGCAATTGCTTCTGCCCATAGGCACGTAGGTAAGTTGGAGTCTAATAGCATGCATCTTGCCATCTCTAGGAGAGTTCGATTTTTCCGCTCTGCTATGCCATTTTGCTGTGGAGTATATGCTGTAGTTGTTTGATGTTGAATGCCGTTTGTTAACAAAAAATTTTTAAAATCATTATTCACAAACTCTGTTCCATTATCTGTGCGTAAATTTTTTAATTTGTTTATCTTTTTCGTTTTCAACTTTTGCCTTATATTCCTTAAAAAATTTGAATGCTTCATTTTTGTTTTTCATAAAGTATACTTCACTCCATCTTGTTGCATCATCTGTGAAAATAATAAAATATTGTGCACCTACCACCCTACAGACCTTGTTCTAATAGGACCGCATACGTCTGCATGAATGATATCCAACGGATTTGTACATTAGCTTAGTGTTCTCTTAGGGAAAGGTGTTTGAGTTTGTTTCGCCTCAATACATATTTCACAAGGTGTACACAAGGTGATCGATGTGTTTGTTAAATTGATTCCACTAATTTTTTGCTTTTGTACCATTTCAAGTAGCGCTTTGTAATTTAAGTGGCCATATCTTCGATGCCAGATATTGATATTATTTTCAGTTGCGGAGTTTGCTGTATGCCTTCGGTTATTAACGTTTGCATGGTAAAGTCCATCTATCTTTTTTGCTGTAAGTATTAGTTGTTTATTATTATTTTCAACAGTTGCTGTATCTCTATAGAATAAAACTTTATTATTAGAATCTGTTATTTTACTGATCGATAAAAGGTTTGATCGTAATTCAGGAACAAAAAGTGTATTATATAATGTAATTTTGTTACCATATGTGGTTTCCAACTTTACGGTACCTCTACCTTTAATTTCGGCGGTGTTTCCGTCTGCCAGATTTAATTTTTCATCCATATCTTTCAAAAATGTGAAGCTTCGAGAGTCATTAACGATATGGGATGTAGCCCCACTATCAAGTATCCATGATTGATTTTGACGCATAAATGTGTTGTCAATGGATACTTTAAGGGCTGATTCGACTGCTAGAGATGTTTTTTCGTTCCTTTGAAAATTCCACTTACAATCTGTTGCTTTATGTCCCTACTTTCTGCAGTTGTAACATTTGATTCCAAATTTTTTATATCTCGATTCAAAATTTTTTTTAAAAGGTTTATATTGCTTTGTTTTAAGGTTCGTCATTAATGCATTTGATGTGGACGGTGCATCTGCAGCTGACACATGACGTGAATTAAATTCTTCAATTATTTTTATTTTTAGATCTGATGAACTTGGCAGCGTGTCCCGTGATTCAATAGCAATTCTAAAATTTTCGAACTGCTCTGGCAAACTATATAATAATAATATGGATAGTAAGTCACTGTCTATTACGATATCTATCGCCTTTAATTTATTTACAACATCAAAAAATTCAGACACGTGTTTTTCAATATTTTCTTCTAGAGAAAATTTCTTTAAAACTAATTTTTTCAATAAAGCGGCCTTTCTTAATGGAGTTTTTGAATCGAACATGTTCTGAAGTTGTACCCACATATCCTTGGATGTTTCACACTCATGTATATCCTTTAATAAATGCGGGCTAACGGATAATAATATTTCTGCTTTTGCGTGTTCGTCTTTGTTTACCCATGCACTACAAGCCGTCGTAGGTTTTGGTTCACCTCCAGAAACATACTTCCATAAATCATTCTTAACCATCAATGATTTCATTTGAATTTTCCATGTGGAATAATTTTCGTTTGTTAAACACTCAAAACGAACTAAACTTTGTGAATTCATTTTCTAATTTTTATTTTATTTTATTCAATACCACCCAGGTTTATTTTTAATTAATATTAAGATCACACAGATTCAATAATATTCTTTAAATTTTTAAGGATCACTCAGATCCACACCGATTTTGATTTATTTTTTTAATTTATTTTTCCTGGGCCCATAACCTTTGTTATAATTAATAATTCAAAAATACGTTTATTCACATTGAGTTATAAACAAAGACTTAACCTCAAAGTTATATAATACAAAAAGTGCTTGTCATTTGACAGAAGTATTCTAATAGTATTCAGCATATTATATGGAGTTGGATTATAATACTTAACAGATTTTTAGTCCGATTAATATTCTAACTGTTCATTATTTTCTCGAACTTCAGTGGTTAAAAATTTTTGATGATATAAATTGTTTGAAAAAATAATGAACAAATACAATTTTAATCGGACTAAAAATCTTTAAAATTAAATATCTCAAGAACACGAATTAACGCCTCTTTGTAAATTTTGTAACGCTGCATTATTTGTATATCCAAGCTAGTTACGTTACTTTTAGTTTATTCTAAGAACAAATTATTTAATAAACGGAGTAGTTTTGAATAATATATTTATTTAATAACCAATTAATGCAAAGATCAATTAATACATTTGGCGACGAGGATAAAAATAAGAATAGAAAATAAAATTGACGATATCAATAGTATGGAATTAATCCAAAATAATTAAATGGGATATCAAGCGAAAATCGATATATATTTTTTAAATAAAGAAATATTTTTTAAATAACGAAACAAACAGATTGTCGAGAAATGTATTTAAAATATTAATTGATTTATCATTTCCTGATAAAATTGAGCAGAAGAAATACACGAAGATTTGTGAAGTAATTAATAATCATTAAAGTAAACCAGTTGCGATATATAGAAAAACAATTGTGTTTTACAAATTAATAATTGATTGGATTAGTAAAATCAAAAATGTGCAGCAAAAAATTGTAAATTCAATAATGATCTTTCCAATATATTAAGAGACAAATTTGTTTGTGCGTGTTTGCACATCATAATATATAAACTGTGATATACTAATTTTTAATCGTCGGATTAGTCTGTTGAAAGACAACCGAAGAAATTGGTTGCTGTCGACTGTAATCGTACCTTCATAACATACATATGCACGTAGAAAATTAAATCAACTAAAAGAGAAAACTAACAAGTTGTCTGACATGTTGCTACCAGATGATAAGGACCCGCCCGAGCATGCGGAAATCAAAGGATAGTTCTACTGCCCTATAACGACAGCGATGATGCAAACTTTATAGCCAATCAAATTAAAGAGGCTGTGATTGCTATGAAACGTGGTTAGGCTCTTAGTTTTGATCAAATTTAAGTAAAAGATGTATAACAGTCCTGAAATGTTTTAGCTCCTCCTTTGAGTATAGGAAAAAATCTCGCGTTTTATGATTTCATAAGTTAATAGTGAACACAACTAGATCCCTTGGTGTCAGACGACTTGTATAGGAGGAATGAAGTTTAAAGTTACATAATTCTTTTATGTGATAAATCAAAGTCTCTCTTTCACAGTTTTATAAGAGTATCATAAACACATGAATGGTTGGGTTTTAATAGAAGGACGCTACGTTCAAGCAATGTAAATTAAAGAGATCAATAAAACAGAAGCTGCGCCAAAATACACTTAGCAATTTGGAGACAAGCTCGAAAGTCTCAGATAAAGGTAGGCGTACTTTTTTCTTCATTAGCATCGCAACCGATCCTATGGTTCAAGTTATAACTGGTCACGCTAAATTCAGAGAATATTTAAAACTAGTTGGCGTAGGACAAAAGAAAGTGTAGTCCATCTGACGCAGGTCGTAGATGATACTTTGACAGTAGATACATTTAAAACCCTGCTGTGTCCCACCTAAGTTGAAATTTTTAAAATGTTCTGCCATGATGCTCGAGAGGTAATGAAAAATCGAATTCACGACTAAATCTTTAGGTTGCTCTTTTTAATGCAACTCTGACGAATAAAAAAATTGATATATGTATAGAAAATACGAGTTTGTTTTGTTTTTTCATTGTGTCTGGTCTCTAACTTCCTTTGATATTATACTCAACCGTAACGCATGCCTTCTAAAAATTTTGCGTTACATAATGATTTTAAAACGGTCAGATGCTTTATCTCTTAAGCAAATGAGATGGTTTATTTGTTTCTTGTACTCCTAGCACCCTCTATTCTAAATAACAGTTAATTTTTCAGTATATTTCTGGGTTTTCATAAGAAAAAATAGTAGGAGAAAATGAAATAGGTTTTGTCATATCATCCGTTAAATGAAAATTTAAAATGTGTCACTAAAGTTTATCTCTACAATCTTTCGTTATATACAGATATAAATTTATATTTATATAAATTTGTACCGATATAAATTTATATCGGTACAATAACGGCATTCATATATTACATTACATGGCGACAAGACATAGTTTATAAAGTCATTAATAAATATAATGTAATAGTATATTGTATTACGAGCACAGAATGATATACTTAGATAAGATAATTTTTTTAACTACAGCGGGCGAGACTCATTGAATTTTCTGAATAATTGAATTTTTTTTATGTCTTTTTTATAAAATGTAAATGTATAGAATAGTTGTTGTTTGTTATTTCAAAGTAATTTCAAGTAATTTTAAAGTAATTTCAAATAATTTAAAAAAATTGTATATGTAAATGATGCTTTATCTTTTTAATTAAAAATTTTTATTTTTTATGCGCAAGCTTTGAATTTGTTAAAGGTGATAAGTTTTCCATGGCAACAGTTATCTTGACAATTTTGGATGGTTAATTAGTTCATTACGCTCTAGTGCGTAGTAAATATATTACGCTACTGCTACTTAGTGATGTTATTGTAATAAATAAACAATACGAAACGTCCTACAATAACTTTGAACTGTATCATAAGTGACAATTTTTAAATTGCTCGTAGAAAAATTATTTTAAATAATTTGATCGTATCGTATCGTTGAAGTTTAAAAAGTTAAACCACGACTCCAGGGTGGACGCAGTCATACTTTATTCGTGCTTATTCACATATCATATTAACCCCAGTGAACTGGCACAATCCAATTATATTATCCATGTAATGGTTTTTATCGTTTATTCACGACTAATGACATATTAAACTTCTTGAATAGATACTAATATTTATAGTACATTCAATGCGGTCGCCTCTC
This sequence comes from Diogma glabrata, assembly GCA_963693315.1. Taxonomy (NCBI): domain Eukaryota; kingdom Metazoa; phylum Arthropoda; class Insecta; order Diptera; family Cylindrotomidae; genus Diogma; species Diogma glabrata. Next base: position 78,431,379 of record OY856186.1, on the reverse strand, counting down.
TTAAGAGGCGGTTATCGGTTTTGTAAACCAAAAAGCGTGATTTTTTGTCCTAAATATGGAAACTCGCAAAAGCTTTTTGAGCTCAAAACACCATTTTTTTGAAATGGAAACATCAGTTTTATAGGTTTTTAAATCTAAATGAAATATGTTTAGCAGATTTTTGAGTTTTTGTTTTTGGCGTTCATGCTCTGAGCGTTGTCAAGCTAACCAGCCTCGAATATTCACCACGGTCATTCGCAACAGTGACATAATTACCATGGCAGCCGATTTTTTAAAGGTCGTTTATTACGACCGTTTCCCATTGCAGTCGTGGTCTACCTCGCGATCGCCCACTCACTGGGGTACTAACGTACATTTTTTTAATAATTTCAGACTGTGAATCGGCTCGTAAAACATGCTCAAACCAAGCAATCTATTGGAACGGATACGATATATTATATCTGGACGCTCAAGAAGGTCTCTGATCTCAAAGTTATATCGTGTTCTATACTCTCCATCGTCTGTCTTAAGTGGACCAAAAATATAGCGTAGGATCTTACACTCACATACAGATAAATGTGATTCGTCATTTTGTGTAAGGGTCCACGTTTGTGACCCATATATCACAACCGGTCTAATCAACCGTCAACGTCTTGTATAACTTGAGTTTGGTGTTAGTATGCTGTTGTTTGAGTCCAGTATTGATCCCAAATATGTAAAAAATATTAAGTTTAAGTTATCGTCATCAAACAGGTATCATTAAAATAATTTAAGAGAAAACGATTATACAACAACAACAAATAAAAGACATGCAAACATAAATCAACTATTTCTTACTTAGAAGCTTTTAAGAAATTCCTTTTGCAGAGCGATAGATAGTTTAACTTGGGATGTGACTTCAGTACAACATAAAATGAAAATGATCAAATGACCTTTTGGGGGTATTGAACAAACTGACGGCTTATTTCTCGAACAACTGTTTTTATATAAAGTCTTGGTTTATGAAAACGTTTATTAGCTTGTGAGCCAATGATGTAACCAATCATTTAGATTCAAAGATTCTATTTTTTTGTAATTATGAGGCTCGAAATCCGCTCCATTTAGCTCAATACACTCCATACTCCACTAGCACATTATTACAAAGAATGCCTTCGTGTGCCCTGTAAATGTTATCTTAGTTTCGGATATTTCTTCAGTAATAAACTTTAATCAGTTTCCGATGTTTTATAACTCAAAAAGGCACATGATAACAAACTTAAAAAGCTTCCCTAGATAGGCAGCTATTAAGTTTGCTATTTCCATTGCCGATAAATTTCTTCTTTGACGAACCCTAATTAGTCAACGTATAGTAAGAGATCTGGTGGGATGTGCAAGTCTGCACGCAAACCCTATATTCACCCTGCGCAACTCCAGCGGGTGTGAATTCTGGTGACCAACTTCTTTACAAGAATATTTAGAATAAAATAACACAATTTGAAGCGTTATCACCCAGGATCTCCAGGATATAGAACTGCTATGTCACCACTTTTCCTATCTGAACTACGTTAACACTTCATTTTACAATAAACATTATAAATTTTAACAATTTACATAAAAAAACAAACAACCCGTGTCTCTTCCCAGTTTAGTTGTTCTCGCACATTCTGTTGTTGATTTCGGTACGTCTCTGTTTCAGTTTATCATGTGGTTACGAGGCAGGTCAACCTTGGGGTCACTAAACCAAGTTTCTTAACGTCAGTTCAAAATAAAACAACCTTTATTTTCCTTCCTTATGATGGTTTCAACTTCTTTTATTCCCTAAGGTTTTTTCACATTTACTTAATAAAATTTTCTTCAGAACTTCTTATTAAATATGCACAGTCACTCCTCGTAAAAGCATGTTCGATTTAATAAGAATTAAAAATTTTTAAAATTTTTATTTTCACCAAAGAAATATTCTCCACTCGGCGTAACTCCAAATTTCAAGGTCTAGACTTCCCGAACTAATTTTACAAACCAAAACTGTCCAACTTTTTAATCAAAAACCAACCGATCGACTTCAACTTCCAATCTGACCTCCTTAATCTCCCAACTAACCCAATTTTTTCCTCAAACATAAAAAATTAACAAAAAAAACTTATTTTTAGTTTCCCATAAATAGACAAAAAATATATGGAAAAAATAAGAATGTGAGACGTTCTTCCCGGAAGTGTCAAATGTGCTTCGCAATATTTTAAATAATAAGAGTTTTACAAACGAGTGGGTTGAAAAGTTGTTGAAAATTTTATACATACATTTTCAAATAACGCTATAGTATAGTATAATATAAAGTAAAGAGAACGGACGAAAGGTAAAAGTCTGGCAGACTACATTCGTCATGAGAATCATAAAAGAACCAAGAAGTGAAATGGGAGATGGACTCAAACTCAACCCCCGAGATAAAGACGCTCAAGCCCTACCGACTGAGCTAGCCGGGCCAGACAAAAAAATTTCCAAAAGCAAACTCAAATGTATAAAGGGAAAACTAAAACAAAAATAAGGTCAAACACAAAAAACTAAAAAAAGTAAGAACCCAAATATACTCAAAAACAAATTCAAGAAAAACTTGAGGCGGAGAAAACCATTGGGATAGGTGGCAGCAGAATAATCGAGCTAATTCCTAATTAGAACCCATAACATACAAAAAGGAGTTTTGAAAGAGTGTTGCGGTGAAGTCGATGGATGACCATAGGGCAAAGATGGTCTAACTATGACTCAGAAAGCCAAAGGCTAGCATTTTACTTCCTACTGTTTCCTGGCGTGCTAAAGACACCGCCGGAACAGTCTGTGTTATGAATAAAGGCCAACTCATGTCCCACCTCTTTTATCCCTAAGAATAAAGACCTTTCCCATATCCCAACCTATTTGGGATATAGAGACCGTCAGTCACAGCGGTTCGAAAGACAGGCGATCCATTTCTCTGTTATCGTCCGCTTGTCTGCGCTCTTCCTACCCTACAACAGATTACGCTCTAACGAATAGAATTTTCGAAGACCATGGCAGTTAGACTACTTGAGCGTAACACTTGGTGGTCATGACTTCATTAAGAACCCGTGAACGTAGTGAAATAATCACGTTGGCTTTACCTAGCTGGTAAACCATTCAAGGGTCAACAAGATCCGAGCCATGTCACTTCACCACTCACGATCCTCTCGCAGCAGTCATGATTTTCCACCCAACTAAGGTACGCGGGATCGTAAACCCCGTTAGGAACACGTCTGAATGACCTTTCATACCTTTGCGGTTGTAAACTATAGACAAAAATAAACTCAAACATACATGTTGTCGGTGTGTCAAAAACTTACCAATTCTGCCTTTTACCCCCAGGACAACAAATCACCAACTAACACACAAAAATATAAATAAAAACAAAATTGTCTGCGCGTCAGGACTTACAAGGATCTTGCCTTCCACCCACAGAACAAAACTGAACAAAAAACTCAAAACACAAATGTTGTCTGCCTGTCAGGACTTACAGGACATGTTGTCCTCCGCCCACAGAACAACACACATTTAACAAAAGTATTTCAAAATTTTCTAAAAACAATTGAAAATTATCTAAAAATTATTCAAATAAAAATATCCAAAGTTTAAAACTAACGAAAAAAATTTTAAAAATTTACAAAAATTTTAAATTTACAAAACTTTCAAAAATACAAATATGTGTACTATACAAAAAAGTACGAAAAATTTGACATTCACAAAAATTCAAAATTTTCAAAAAATTCATCGAAAAAATACAATAAAAATTCAAAAACTCTGCAATAAAATTCAAAATTTTCTAAAACTTCAATAAATAGTATATTATTGAATTAGGAGCTAAATTTGTACTTTTTGTGTTGAGTTTGACAATTATTTTGACAATTATAGACGAAACACAAAAAGTCACTTTAGCTCCGAATTCAATAAACTATTTTTTCGGCAAACGTTTAAATTTGTTTAAAAATATGAAATTAACGCATCAAATTTTTTAAAATATGTTTTAGGTAATAAATTTTCTGAAATTAATTTTTATTGATTTTAATTCATTAAAATGAACTGAAATGCATTCTGTTTTGAACAAATTAATAATATCAAAAAAACCTAGATGATTATCAAAAAAGTTTTTTAACGGGAACTTGATAGACTGTCCAGGTGATGACGTTAGTCCGAAAAGCAAACACATGATGTCTAGCTATGCTCAGCAAGCCAAGGACTAGCATTTTGCAACATATGTTCAGTTGTCGGCACAACACCAACACCCAAACAACCTGTTAGAGGAAAAAGTTCTTAGTCTTAGTGTTGTCTTGGATGCAACGACCGTGGTAAGAAGAACATCTCTGTTATCGATCACGGCTATTACACCCAACAACACCCGTAGGTAAATAACACCCGAAGGTAAAATGTTAAGCCTGACCCCTTGGGCCAGGCTTAACATTTTCAAACGGCCTAAGCTTGGACTGATGTCCTGGGGTCAAGTCTGGCAAATAAGACTTGGGCCAGGTCTTCCAACCCAATTTTTTCCCCAGACCTTCTTTAAATGTGTGGAAAGCGGTTGTGAAAAGGCAAACATATATAAAAATAAAGATAAACATAATATGGCTTGCACATGTTTACAATGCATTAACCATAAACCAGGTGAATAACGCGTAATAAAATAAGACTGAAACCAAAGTGAAACCTAGTCAAGGCTTGGCTCGCCAATACGGGCACAAGATTGGTTCGTTGTTTAATATTGGCTGTTCCTACACGAGCCCTAACAGGCTATGCTTTAAAGACTGAAAATGGAAGACAATGGACAATTTTTATTAATGAGTATAGCACTGTAGAGTGTCGTTCTGTCGAGGTCCGAAGACCCAGGGCCTAACGAAACATTCGCATGGTGGATAGTATTGGTGGCAACCACCAATAACCCACAAGATCCATTACCTGCTTGTTCCGTCATCCCCTACCTCCTTGACGAAATCAAAACTTTACTCCAACTCGGAGTCCGCGGCATCGTAAAGCTCCGATAAGTGTTAGCCTGAAGGGCTAATACTCCTACGGTAATCAATAAAACAATTTGCAAATTTTTGAAATTAGTTTGTCAACTATTATTTTTAATTTTTTAAGATCTTGTTATGCAATATTGATATTGGTTATATTTATCAATATGATAAGATTTATTGTTTGTTATCCATTAAACAATAACAATAAAAAATATTGCGACGCTGATGCATAGGCTAATTTCACCACAGCTCTGGAAACAAAATGTTCTGGGTATATAGTGAGTTAATATCCATAAAAAACTTTAATAGATGGCTAACCAATGTTATAGATTTCGCGTAGTTCTAATTATATCAATATTATAGAAAACTGCAGTTTCTTCCCAACAAACATTAATTTTGTAGTATGAGAAAAAGCAAAAAAAAATGAACGGCAATGACAAACCGAAAGTTGGGATGCAGAACTGTTGTGAACTAAATGCTTATGTACCCAGTTTCATCTAATTCGATTGTTAGGTATACTTGCTATCGAGATTTAAAAAAAATAGATGCTCGGGGATTCCACACCACTTTGTTCACTATCGCTCAAAAACTAATCAGCTCCTTGCCAAACATATTTAAATCTTTTTCCAAAGTGTCATCAAAATTCATTCACGAACGAATGTTGTATGCTCCCACAAAACATTGAAAAACTGGTGACACAATAAACAGGTGTTCGGGAGACCCCCGCCATTTATCCCAATATTGTCCAAAAACTAATCAGTTCTTTGTCATTTAAATCTCCATCTTTTTTCAAAGTTTCATTAAAATTGATTCATGAATGAAGTCTGTATGCTCCCAACAAACTTTAAAAACAAAGTGTGAAAATCAGCAGTTGCATGGTAAACCCCCGCCACTTTGATCAATGTGTTCCAAACGATGATAATTATCTTCTCAAGCTAATTGAAACCTTTTTCATAAATTTCATCATAATCACTTCATTATTGTAGGCTGAAGTGTGCATAAAGACACTGAAAAAACTTCAAAAAATTACAAAAAAATTTCTCAAAAATTCATCAAAATTCATTCACGAACGAATGTGGTATGCTCCCAACAAACATAAGAAACATGGTGGAAAAAACCACCTGTTGTATGGTGGACCTCCAACCCTTTATCCAATGTACTCGAAAAGCTGATAAAATCTTTCTCATGAAATCTCTCATAAAACCTTTAGCTTTTTCCAACGTTTAATACAACAATAGGGATAAACACTTGAAACAAAACTTTTTAACCAGAAGTTGATCTGCAGAAATATTGGAAACAGTGCTAAAATCTTTTATACCAAGTTTCCATAAAATCATAATCCGGGATTGTTTTAGATTTAAACTTAGAGGTGTTCGGACCTCCCGATTTAAAACATTGCATGGAAAAAATTTAATATTTCTTTTTATTCTTTTACAGATCTCTGGGTACATCGTTATTAATTTGGACATTATGTGGATTTCTATCAACTCTGGGTGCACTATGTTATGCTGAATTAGGAACAAGTATAACCCGATCGGGTGGTGATTATGCTTATATTCTTGTTGCATTCGGTCCCTGTGTTGGATTTTTAAGACTTTGGATAGCACTTTTTATAATTCGTCCAACAACACAATCAATTGTTGCTCTTACATTCGCCCAGTATGCTGTTAAACCATTTTTCCCTGATTGTGAACCGCCAGAATTGTCAGTTAAATTGCTTGCTGCTGTTTGTTTATGTATTTTAACCGCAGTTAATTGTTTGTCGGTAAAATGGGCAATGAAAATTCAAGATGTTTTTACAGCAGCTAAATTATCAGCATTAGTTGTAATTATATTAGCGGGCATTTATTATATGTTAACAAGTAAGTAAACTTTTTATATCTCTATTTATATATATTCTTCAAAGTTCCAACAAAACTAAAATCCAATAATCCAACCTCAAAATATCCTATTTCAAAACTACATATAAAAAGAAAACGGAAATAATAAGTGTGTGTATCCACAACTCGTGTTTTTTTTACATAATTGTTTTTCTTTACGGCAACTTCATTTACTGGAAAAATGTTTTTTTTTTTTTATTAAGTGAACTTGAATTTAAAATAAAATGTTAGATTATTTTATTCGATCGAATTACATAAAAAGTTGAAAGAAATGATATCTTTGGCATTGTGAAATGTGTAGGCACGTTTTATAAAATATGCAATAATTCTTGAATTTTTATTTTAATGTTGACGAAAGTGTAATTTTTACATGTCCTTTTGAATTGAGATCAGATTTTGTTACAAACTTTCACTTTGTGGAAAAAAATCTTTGATGTTGTTACAATTTTAATTTGGATGTTGGTTTTTTACATGAACGTACAACATTTATATGCATTGTTGCATTTACTGATATCATTGAATGCTTATAGATGTCCGGTTCTCCTATGAGGTTGTCGATTTGAGGGAGGTTCTGCTTCTTTAATAGGTAGATAATTTGATGATTCTAATGTCGACAAATGCTTTACAACTAATTCCTTTTCTAAAATTTCACATGAGCACTGATTTTATTTTTATTTTTCAATTTTTGTGATGAAGATATTTTAGCGTGGCTTTATTTTATTGGTTAATTTTTACAGTGGCGCTCAAAATAATTGATATAACGGTGAAAGCAGCAAAATATATTGCCACAACACTCTCTCGCTAGTACCAACGCAGATGGAACGATCAATAAGTAGCAAAAAGAAAACGAATGATAAAAAAGAAGGAATTTTGAATTAAGCCAACGGTTGAAAAAATCGAGCAGGGGTTCGAATTGTTCTTTCACGTTGGTATCACCAGTTATGGATGATGTGGTCGCAAGTTTTTTAAATGTGGCACTTCCTTAATATTGTATGATATTTTGCAATGTAGATGTTTTGAAATAATTAACACATTGCGTAATGTACCCTGATGATATGGCAAAGATGTTAACACCAACAATTCACCAAACACTTAAAATTGGTCGTTTCAAGTGCATCCATCTTTTACGGAATTAGAATAATTAATGGTAGAATAATATCCGCGAATAACAAATGTAATATAATTAAAAAGGGGTAAATCCATAAATGACTTTGTTGGCCTATACAGATCAATAGACATTTATGGCACAATTCACTTTATTTTAATTCTAATCATTCTTTATTAGTATGTTTAATACTTTCTGTTGTACATTGGTGCAACCATTCAATTGTCACATTTACAAATTATTTTTAAATTTTAATATTTTATTATAGTTTAAATTTAAATTTATTTTATTACATACTTGAATTATGTTATCAACAAATTTAACACCAAAATGATCAAACTAAAACTGAAACACATTCCCGTTCCAAAGTTTTATATATTTTCGCTCTTGACGATTTTTAAAAACTGGCTGATTTTATTTTTTCTTTCAGTTTTTGTGATGAAGAAAGTTTGTATGTTTTAACATGGCGTTATTTTATTGGCTAAAGTTTACAGTCGCGATTAAAAGAATTTTTGTTAGACTAGCAATAATAAATACCGTCACAACAGTCCTCCGTTAGTGGCGTTATTTGATTGAATAATTATTTTATGTGCGTGCACAAATATAGTTTACAGTCGAGTAAACTGCTCTATAGTTAATATTACAATAGCGCTAATAAATATCATCACAACTATATATTCAAAATGAATGAACCCATATTTTGCGATAAATAATTTAACGATTTTTTAGATGGTTGAAGGAATTTCGAATCAAAACCGGAGAAATGGTTTGATTCCTTTGTTTCTATTATAGTTCAGATATAAATTTGGTAAAATAACGAAATTAATTTGATCTACTATCCGTTTCTGTGACTTAACACCCCTTCACCAGCGTGTTCGTTGGTTTGGGAGCCGTGAATATACCAGACGCTGGTATTAAGTTGTAGTAACCGTATGTAGTTCTCAATGCCGCTTCTGGCTTTTATATTTTAGCAATAAATTGTATACCCAGATCAGAAATTTGTTGCATCCAGCCCAAAATGTGGTAGCACTCCATTTCGTTCTGCAGGTTATGAAGAATCTTTAGATGGTCGTGAAGCCTACCAGGTTGAAGTATTTCAAGGATCTTCAGTCTGGGTGCTTACAGATAACACGTTAAAAGAAACTGAAGGTCGGACGGCCACCAAAGTCTTACCAATTTTTTAACTTCTCCAAAGTACGCAATTTTAAAATTAAAGAGGATGAAAGTGAAATTCGAACCTTTGAGAAGTGATGATGGTGGTGGTCAAAAAGTACTAGTACAAAAGTTACAACGAGTGAAGCTAAATAACACGAGAAAAAAGGACAAGGGTGAAAGAAGAAAGACATATGTAATTTATCTGAAGGAGATGCAATGAAAGAGCAGATTTAGATGCTGTTCAAAACCCGATAGGCTGAGGTAGGGAGCACTGGTACTATTCTTAAGCACTCGTTTAATTTGTCGACATCTAACAGTAATAAAACGATGCCATATACATCTTGCTTTACTTAAACGTAAAATGAAATACTAAACATAAATTGAACGGCTGAGTAGAAAAAGGATAATATTCCAAAAATACGAAAAATAAACTGAGATAGCTATTTTGTAGTTGAATGTCGAATTCGTTTAATGAGCGTATAAAGAATAATATTCCATTTTTTGGAATATTATCCTTTTTCTACTCAGCCGTTCAATTACCCAGTTCAATGTGTATAAGAAGACGTGTAACAACAAACATCGTCCCAGTTCAACAGGCCTTATTCAATTAATGTATTATATTTTTTACTGATATATTGTTGTACAAAAACAATTGATTTAAGTGAAATAAGCATTTTAAAGCTTTTGCGTTGATCAGTTAGACGAGCAAAAAGCTCCTGCAAGTGGTGAATATGATCGGCCTCGAAACTAATAGACGGAATTCTTTTATTAGTCAAAACGTAATGCTTTACATTGAGCTTTATTGGGAGGAAATATTTTGGTACCTCGATAAGTAAAGGCATCTTTTTCAGAAAAATGCCTGATTGATTTTCGACGCTGAGATGTGTGGTACTCAGCATAAGCTTTTTAGTTTTTAGGTCAGTTTTTCGTATCATGTCTTCAGACTGTGTTACATACATTATGCCAAATATTTTTAATAAATTTAAACTAATTTCATACATTTTTGTTATAGACCCTTTGGTTAACTTTCATAACGCCTGGGAGGGAAAATATGGTGTTTCAAATATTGGTTATGCATTTTATTCTGGATTATTTGCGTTCGGTGGATGGAATTACCTAAATTTTGTGACAGAAGAACTTCAGGATCCTTTCAAGTTAGTCTCAAATCTTAATTCGAGTTTTTTAATTTATTATGATATATTTTTGTATTTTTTTATAATTTTAGAAATCTTCCACGAGCTATTTGGATTGCAATGCCGTTAGTGACTGGCATTTATGTTTTGGTAAATTTAGCATATTTTGCTGTTATTTCTCGAGAAGAAATGTTGTCATCTGTAGCAGTTGCAATCGTAAGTACATATTTTCTTTAGCTTGTTATCACTATCTACATTAAATTTCAATAGTTTTTATCAAATTAATTGATCAAAAAATCTAAAAAGATTAATAATTTGCATTACACTTTTTAACATAAACAAAAAATAAGTTTATGTAGAAGAAGCTTTTTTCCTAGATTAAATTCACACATTAGATTAGTATTTCATACACATATGCCGATAATTGGTATAAAAGGATGTCCAGCAACAAAAATATTTGTGCTATTCAATTTTGTTTACTATTCAAAAAGTCGTAGAAAGATATGAATCAAATCAACTCATTTGATATGCTGATATGTTTTTGCTAAAATGTGTGAAAACCCCTTATTAATTTGAACAATTCAATCCAATTTGTAGTTGAAATTCACTAGAAGACTTAATTTATTCGATTATTATTTGTATAGGTAATCAGCACATATATGACTTGTTCCAAGTGATAACCATATTGGCTGACTTTCCGTTCGACTGAAATTGAGACGCACGTTTTTACGAAATCTTAAAAAAACGAAGTGTGGGATCGCCTTAATTTAACTAAATGAGGTTTTCCATGATTAGCAAAACGGAAACATGGAAATAGGGATAATGTAATGCAAAATCAATATTACTTGGTGGATTTGTTACTGGAACTGGGCAACTTGGGATGAAGGAAGCTTGAAAAAACTAAGATTATGGGAAAGCGGTGTGTCTTGGACTATCCTCCGTCGCAAATCGTGGGGACGTCCAGCACCCTGCGGAAGTCTCAAACTGGGCCAAGAATTAGAATTGACAAAAGTATTAGGACTATGTTGCACTGCCGTTGGGCGAGTAGGCATCCGGTTGTCCGACAGAGAACGTTTAAACGACGGATCGTGAAGCTTTAATTTCACATTTTTTTTTCTTTAATGTTTGTTTGCCTTGCAGTTCACAAGGCCCTTGTCTCTATTTCTACTAGAATCACTATACCAGTGGGTAAACAGGGTGAAAGACATACCAGGTTTACGGTCGTGACAGAGGCAATCTGAGATGATTAACTTGTAATGCGAAGGGCGGGCGACAATATGACAACACTCAAGTCTTCCACCTGAAATATTACGGTCCTAACTGGTCGGGTAAGTTTTGCTGGAATGAATTTTGGAGCGAGGTTGGCGTTGAAATTACGGGTAGCGTCACTCTGGCCAAAGTTTCGAACGTATACGGTTTTTAAAGGGTGAAGACTTCGAACCTTGCTTTGCAAATTATATCGATGAACATTGTTCTGATAAGCTATGTGTAATTGAAATTGAAGATCCCAGGTGTTATGGTGAATGTGGATATATGAGCAAATGGCCGATATTATGGAACGGTTTACCCGTTCTGTGTGCGTTAGCTATTTAGTAGGACTTGAATTGCTTACCATTGTCAGATACAAGTTACGCCGAACAGGGTAAGGTAAGATCGTTCTCTATGAAACTTACTAGGTTGGCAGCTGTTGCTTGTCGAAGAGGCTTTGTCAGCACAAACCGGCTGGAGTTATCAAAGGCGACTACAATGTGCGTATTGCCCCACTTTAACTTCGTGTATGGTCCCAGGAAATCAACATATATTCTCTGGAATGAACGGAAAACTTTGGATCCATGTCCCATGGGTGGCCGCATTGTGTCATTAGCGCACTTATTCATTTGACATGAGTGACAATTCCGGACATATTCTTTAACGTCTCCAGTTAAGGAAGGCCAAAAAAATATACGTCGCAGTTTATCTGTGACTTTGGCTGCACCTAGCTAAACCGAAAGGGGGGGTTATGGGCTTGACAGCGGAGAGTTTTTAGTGCCCATCTAACAAAGAGTCATTAGTGCCCATCTTTGTCCAGGTGTTTCAACCCTACATTAGTTTATATGTAGATACGATCAGGTACTTTAAGGTCCTTAAAATGTTTGTTTGTGTTTAGGTTGGTTTTTAAATTATTGTTTAATTATTTGCATAGGGATTTCATATATATAATTATGTTTATTATAATAGTTATTATAACTATATTGGTTTGGGTGTATCATAGAAATAATTTTGGTTTGAATCAGGTCCTTAAAATGTTCAGAGGAAAGATCCAGAGCATCACAACATTCTGATTGTCAAGAGAGAGTGTCGGTCACGATTTTCTAGTTTCCCTTGCAGTATCGATATCAAAATCGTACGCCTGTAGCTTGAGTCTTAACCGCCATTAACCATTTTACGCTGGAATGGTCACTTTTATTGATATATAGTTAAACCACAACAATTGTTTGTGACGTCGTTTACTACGTCCTAAACTCTTTGGGAGGTAGTGTTTATATATTGTAACTATTGGTTAGTTCTAGACTCAACTGGGATGAATTATTAGCGATTTTTGAATTAACGAATCTTAGAAAATTAGAGCTAGCCACCAAAATAATTTCTATTTTCCAGATGTTTGGTAATTAGGGATCGCCAATTAAAAGATATTACATTGAGATGGCGCTTAGGGTGGTTTAAAGGAAAAAACCTGAGCATATTGGAATTGTGCTGTCAAATAAAAGTGAAATAAAAAAAGAAAGAGAGATAGACAGGTTGAAGAAAATGGTAGAAGGTTTCACGTGTTTGGAATAAAGACATGTTTTTAATATAACTATTGTATTTGGTCTCGTTACAACAAATCCAAGCGACTAATAAGATATGCCAAAATTTCAAAGAGGGAAATTATGCTAGATCTCAACCGCAACGAAATCGACTGTCGACATTTGGCAAGCAATTATCCAAGTAGTAGCACAGAAAATAATTGTTTCAAATGTGTCGATTTCGGAAACATGAAACATTTCTCAAAAGTGTCGTAAAAATTCGCCTGAAAATGGTAACGAGATGGAGAGTGCCAGCCGTTCAATGAATGGAAATAAAATAGAGTTCAATCAATCCTGTCGAACCTATCGCAATGATGGACAATGGGAGTGATCTCAACTGCGTCGCCAAACAATTGTGTGATGTTGAGTCATCGGCGATGAAAAAACAAACTACTGTCACACGATGTCAAATGTCAATGAACATCGGGATTGACATTTGATGACGACGCTTTGAAAACAGTTTTTATGTGGAATATGATCGACTGTTGCCAATCGATGTCTCTTAAAGAAGACCATCAATCACGACCCTTAACAAAATCAGTATGAGAACGTTTCTTACTTAGTTGGTTGCTATTGATTTTTAGCATATTAAAAACAAAAGTTTAGTGGCACCACTAGCGTCACGATCAGCGATTATACCAAGGAATGGCATAGAAAGTGACATGAAGATGTCAATTTTACTGACGGATAACAAATCAACTGATTTTTCCAAGCGATTAGCACTTTTAGACTTAAGGGTGGTTCAAATTCCAAATCAGAAACGGAGTCCCTTACTGTTAATCGACGTCCAAATTGATTTATTGCTCGGGCTAAGGGTTAAGCACACTAAATCTGCCGCAGGGATTTTTCAACGTTCAACCAATACGATGTTTTGAGAACAGCGTTCGAACTTTGCAATTTCAACGATTTTTCAGTAAGAACAAAAGAGTCGCCTTTACATGTCGTAGGAAATAAAAGCGGTTCGTACAATGTAACTCGAAATAACGGCCGTACAATGAAACTGAAGGGGGAGGGTAATGTTATAATGTGTTATATATATTTTGTTGAAAATTATATTTCATTTAAACGCCATAACAAATAGCAAATATTTAGCACATTAAAAGTACATGAAAGAACTGAGGAAAGTATCATTCAGCTTCAGCTTATAAAAGCTGACTGAACAAGTGTTCAAAATAATTTTTTTCAAAACAGTGAACAATTTTTCAATATATTTATATTTAAATTATTTTTTTTTTATTTATTTCAGACTTTTGGAAATCAAATGTTTGGACCAGTAGCATGGTTGGTACCAATATTTGTGGCGTTAAGTACATTTGGCGGTGTAAATGGAATAATATTCACATCAGCACGTCTTTTCGCAACCGGAGCTCAAGATGGACACTTACCGTCCATTTTTACATTGTTTCACATAAAAAAACAAACACCAATACCATCATTGATTTTTACTTGTATAACCTCCCTAATAATGCTGTGTACCTCCAACATATTTCTGTTAATCAACTATTTCAGTCAAATACTTTGGTTATCGATAGCAGCTAGTGTTGCGGGATTATTATGGTTACGAATAAAAAAACCAGATATGCCACGACCAATCAAAGTTAACTTGGCATTACCAATCATATTTCTGACAATTTGTCTTACTTTAGTATTAGCACCATGTATCGATGACCCATCGAATTTGTTGATGGGTCTCTTAATAACTTTTACTGGTTTACCAGTTTATTTTGTGAAAACAAGATTAAATGGTAAAATTTCAATTTTTGGACAAATCGGAAGGCAGTTGGAAAGATTTTGTCAACTGTTATTTAATACGATTATTATTGAAGGAAATTAAAATAATGAAATCAATATTTTAAGATAAATCATTTACACATATATGTATACAAAAACTCATGTCAACAAATTTTTATAGTTTTTTTTATAAAAATGTTTAACGAACCAATACTATTAAGTTTAGATAATTTTAAAAATAATTGCTTATTGTATACTAATTGTTATAAATTATAATAAAATAGATTTACGGCAACATACCAAATAGTATCAGTTTTTATTATTTTTAATTAAACTAAAATTGTCTGGCATATTTTTAAATGCAGGAAATTTCTTTCTACGTCACGAGCAGCGAAATGATAAGTCACCATAAACACGTACCGCACACTGTGCATATTGGACACAAGCTGATCTATCTACGAGAAAATTGTCGTCAAATCGAATATACAGACAAAAAGGGAGCTGACCAGTTGCAGCCAGTAAAGTTACACTGCTGATCCACTTCATGATCCACGGCAAGAAAGATAGACAACCCGAGGACATCCACTAACCAATGGCCGTCTAACAAGTAACAACAGAAATTGTAAAAGATAGAGAGAGAGAGAATTAATTACCCTATCGACACTAATATTTTGTAACATAGCTGATTGTACTGCCAGCAATATGCGTTATAATTTGTGACTGATGTCTATAATCATTAACGAAAGAGATTTTTAGTCAGATTTTATGAAACTTCGAGATATGATCTTGGTTCATATGAAAACTAAAAATCTTTGGAAGAAAATCATATAATGAAGAAGGTCAATGAGGTGGAACCTCGTCAACAGATCTATGGCATACACATGGTACTAACAATCGTAGGAACATACTAGGAAGGGCCAATTGTTTGGGTGCCACTGTAACGCAGTGCAACCTTGTGCGTCAGATGTGAGCACTGAGCAGAGATGTCACTAACGCTGAATAATTGCCTAACTATGTGTCTGAAAACCGCTCTCGACTTAGCTCACCCGTTAGTTCGTCGTGGATGTTTTATTCGGAAACCAGGTTGTTCAAAACAAACAACCCAAACTAGCTAAAATAAAATCAAAAAGGCACTCACACTCACCGAAAACAACAAAAAAGACAACAAAAATTCTAGAACTTACCAACTAATTTCTCCTACCTCTTCTATTCGGTTAAATGATTAAGTGATTTAAAAAACATCATTCTTAATTGGGTTGTTTCATAAAAAATTACGGTATTGTCCTTCAATTAAAATTTATTTAACAAAACCTCAACCCAATAATTTCTTTTTATTCTCAAAACATAAAATTGATTTAAAGGAGATATCCTTTGTTACAAATTGTGGGGATATCCCACACCCAGAGAAAATTTAAAGCCGGGTAAGGAGTAGTTTCACGAAGGAGGAGTAAAACTAGGCTACACTGGGTTGGTGCGAGTTTACAACTTGTGGTAAGTAAGTAAGTAAAGAAAATTTCGGCATCGAAGAACAAAGTAAATTTCAGCACACAGAATATGAAACGCTGCGATTCAGAGATTGGGCGGTATTTGTGAAAGAAGTTGAGAAGACGGAATGGATGACACTATCTAGGCGCTAGAGGACACTGGGCTGTTGAAAAGCGGTCTACCTGCGACAATGGGTTACGAAGAGGACGGACAAAAACAAAAATAAATAGAAAACATTGTTCAGGAGCAAATACCTTTTGCGTTATAGACTCTTTTCTCAAAGGTTCTCATTGTTAAAAATTACCGTTCTGACCGATTATTAAGCTTAGATTTATTTGACAATTGAAGTTATAGCGGTGTGTACTAGACATCACCCAGTATTCGATGTATAACGAATTGAAACAGGAGTCTAATTAAGGAATGAAATCTAAAATGATAACAAAATTTTAATTTAAATAATAAATAAAAATTTAATTTTTTTAGTAATCAAAAAATAATCTTGTCGCTTTCAAAGTGACGCCGGTGGGTTATCCCGATACAAATTATAGTGAATTAAACCCGATTCTTATTTAAGTTTAACTTTTTGTCGAATTTCATAACTCTTCTAAAATGGGTTTGTCTGCGTGTTGTCTTACTTGATGTTCTCGTAGTTTATCAGATCTATAGCTTCCAAATGAACAATATGTACATTTATATAAGTCTTTTGAAATATGAAGAAGAGCATGTCGCTGAAAAAGTTAAACAAAAAAATAACTCATTGTTGCGTTTCTGTTACAAGTAAGAAATCTCAACATACCTTTAAATTTTTAATTTGACTAAAACGATGACCACAAATTTCACAAACAAATGGAGTTTCTTTTCGATGTGTTGCTATATGAATTTTTAAATTTTCTTTTCTTCTTGTTGTATGTGAACATCCATTAACTGTACATCTCCATAAATTACCATTATGGCTTAACTTATGCGCTTTTAATGTTTTTAAATGTGCTGTACTGTAGCCACATTCATCACAAAGTAGTTTCTTTTCATTCGAATGAACAACTAAATGACTATCTAGTCCATGTTTCCATTTAAAACCTTTACCACAATGTGAACATATAAAAGGCGTTTCCATTGAATGTTTGGGAAGATGAAGATTTAAAGCTGTTCTGGTTACAAAGCGTAAATCACAGTCGGTGCAAAAAAAAGGTTTGTTATCGTTGTGACGATGGAGATGAGATCTAAAATAAAAATAAAAAGTTTAATTATTTTAAATGCATGCACGTAAAAGTAGCAGTCATAGATAAACAAGGTCAGTCTTTGTCAGTCAGGGGACTAAGAATTGTACGAGTTGGTCATAACATCTTATAAATATTTAATATACTATCTACTATCATGAAAGCATTCAGATCACGCATGACATGGCAAAAAAAGATGCCATTTGAAGCAAAATAAAATTGTAAGACATGAGTTGAATTACAAATGATTACGCCCGAGAGAATTAGATGGTCCACTCTCAAAAACAATGAACTATTATATTCACAAATAGAATATCTTACCGTTGGTTTGGCACTTTGGAGCAGTAATATAAGTCTGTAGATTCAGTGGTTTTAGTTGCTGCGAAAGGCAGGCTTACTCAAGTAGGGATGGTCCTAAGTGAAAATCGAAGCTAAAACCATCTACAAGTGACAAAACGTTTTAGTTTCAAACTATCCTTACCACAGCACAGAGCTCTATTGTGGCATTACTTAATATTCATCAATAAAATAAAAATTGTATGAATAAAAAAATTATTTGGGAGCGATGCTGCTTCAAATGCATCACAAAGCCCAACAAATTTGTGTTCGACAGATCGTTACTAATTTGAGTACATTCTTAGTCAAGATTCTATTTTTCACGAACCCAACACGGCCGAAAACATGAAAGAAGGTGTTTGTTAAGAAAGAGGAAACAACCGAATTCTATTCCTAAATCTTTTGATCTAAAAGCTTTGGTCAAAACTGCATACCAAAGGAGCTAGCTATGAAAGATACAGGCATAAACGACAGCAAGGGATGTCATTCGAGGTATCGTAGGATTCTGAATTAAACGGCATATAAGCTCTCTGTCCACGATCGAAAACGCTCTGGGTTTGGTAGCACCACAAGAAAAGTTGCAATGACAATCCTACCTTAAACTTTCAGCGATGTCGCCAAATTCATGAAGGTGTACAATACTGCAGAGAAATTTCCTGCTACTCTTAACTAAACCACAACTAATGGATCTGGTACAATAACAAGAATTGGTGGTTCTTAAAGTTCAATTCGAAGGCGGTTACCAAGAAAAAGTTTGGCGGTTCCTTAACTGTTCTGATAATAGACAAGCGGAGTAGGTAGTAAACGCGGGACTGAGACTGTTCACCAGAGAGATAAAATTACGAAAGTTGAAAGAGCTACTGATTACCTTTAACGACTGCGCCAATTAAACAAGAGAAAAGAAATTCTATGGCGGTTGGTATTCAGTTCTACCAAGAGTCGAAACTGTGTCAACAATTGGCTTTTATATTTAAGAGTCAACGGTAATGACGAAGCCAGATCCGTCTCTGGAAAGAACGACAAAGTACTACATCTGCTGACTTGCCAAACCAAAACCAAGTCTTTTTACATACGAGATAAATACCTACAGTTCAAGGATACGAGTTGAGTGGAGGTAAATACAACTCTACTGTGGATGAACGAACCCAGGCAGTCTCAGACTTAGGCTGCATTGGTGCAACGAGGTGAAACTGTCTGTCAATCAGCTAAAACAAATCTTTACTAACAACAGACACTTCAATTTTGACCCTTAATTACACATACACGTAAGATGAGGGGCTCACAAACTGCAGTTCGTAGAAATACTTCAATCAAGTAATTTAAAGATATTCTGGGAACTGAAGGACGAAATTAACTCCTAGCATATTTCGGACAGTATGCTAAAAATTAAAATTCAATGTCAAAATAAAGGTCAGCTACAATTACGATCACTACCACACAATGCCAGCAATGTCTTGTACACAAACGACGCTCAACCAACAAAGACACTAGAGTAGGGGTGTTGGGTCCTAGAATAAAACGGTCAAATAACCATAGAGGCATAAAAAAAATGTTCGTTATAATGGTGTAACGAAGTTTTCCTTTAAAGGGGTATTTTTATATGTAAATGTAGTGTACGAGGCTCAGAATACAGTACACGAAGAAACCATATCATGAAAGGAAGGTAGAGATAGGACCTTTGGAATTATTGGAGTGGGTGAAGTGAGATGAGAAAGGCAATGAGAATTGAAGTGTGAGGAGAAGTTCTATTTTAGTGGGGCAAGAGAGGAAGAACGGAGTTGGTATAATGGTGGGGAGAGAACTGGTTAAGTATGTAAAAAAAGTAATATATAGATGTGCTATACAGCTAAAGAATATACTAGTGGTTCATGTCTACATACCAACTAGCTACCATACGGATGGGGAAGTGGAAGAGGTTTATCAAATTGGAAACATTTCGGAGGAAGAAGAAAAAGACTGCTTGCTACAAGATAGTTATGGGTGATTGGAAAGTCTGTAGGGATGCAAGCGGAAGGAGAGGAAGAACTATAAAAGGATAGAGCATGCTGAAGGATGAGGTATTAGATGCAATCAAAGGAATGAATGGAAAGGCTGGAGGAGTACATAGGGTACCGGTAGAGAGGTGAAAGTTCTTGGCGAAGATGTAAGGTCAAAGAAGTATGATGAACAAGGCAATGCGAATGAGCAGTTCGGGTTCAGAAGAGGGATGGGGTCAAGAGATGCTTTGAGTGTGGTGAGAACAATTAGAAAGCGTTATAGAGAGAAAGGAAAAACGTTAAGTGTTGATTTCGTGGGTATGGGGAAGGCATTTGAGATCGAAGGCAGATGTGGATCTGTTATTTTCTATATTTATAAACGATCTTCCTGATTATCTTAAACACTTCAATTTCTATCTCTATGCAGATGACGGTCTTTTTAACTACATCTGGACCACTTAACAACAGTGCAGCATTGTTTGGTCTCGTAACAGCGATTTGAGTATGCTATCGATTTGGAGTTCAAGGAATGGATTGTCACTTAAAAGCAAGAAAACGAAGGTTCTTTTTATTAGTCGGTGTAGCAAAATTAACTTCACTCTATCTGATCTATTTCTGGACGACAATAATCTGGAGTTTGTTAGGACTGCACGAAATCTTGGGATAATATTTAACAATACTCTGGCCTGGTCGGAGCATATTACTCGCCTGTGTGACAACATCCTCCACAAGCTTCATACTTTGAGCTACAAGCTTTATTCCACAGACTACTAAATTACAGCCTCATTAATTGTTCCTCTCTTTCTCTATGGTGATGTAATATTCTATAAATTTGTCTATCCATCTGACTAAGAATAAGCTTCGTGTCGCATTCAATTCATGTCGTAGATACATATTCAATCTTGGGTTTAGAGACCATGAGACGTTATGATATGTGCATTCTGGGTTGCTCACTGTCTGTTTACTATGCGTGTCGTATCAAATATGTAAAACAATTTTCATTTGGAAGCTCGCAACGAATATCAATCCTTAATGTACTGCTGTCAGCAAAGAAAGAAAGGCTGTTTTAAACGATGCTGAGGGACGACCAGAAAACTATTCCCTGAAACCGTTGAAACTGGCGTGCTCTATCAGATCACTGATTTCGCTACCTTGTTTTAGAACAAAATGTCTGGCTTACGTTGAAGCCCTGAACATATTTTATCCCGAAAAACATTCCATAACAGTGGTCCAAGGATCGATCCCTGGGGCACTTTTCCTTATTATACTGTACTTCTTTGTAGATGAGTTTTTACCATGAAGAAACAAACTATTATACGTAACAAGGAGTCAAGTACAGGCAATTCTTCGAAGACATTCAGAATTTGGTTCCAGTTCGCAGAGTTAAAGCCATTTTTTACATCCAGGGTGACTCCAGCACAGTACTGTTTTTCACACTCTAGCCATCTTTTACCACTAATTGCATCATTTGCATCACTGGTTAAATGTTTTTCCAGAAACTAGCACGCCAGAAAGACCCCACTCCACACTCACCTTCAGTGTTACCTCAGTTGAGTACCGATAATTCTATTAAAAAAATTTCCATTTGTCCAGCACGCTCAATGAAGGTAAGGATGGTGTTGTCACGCTGGAGCAGTTGATTGAACTGCTCCGTTTTGTAAGTAGAAATTTGTACGCTCTTGCCCATGGTTTACTATGAACTTCATCACTGAGACACTGAAATGATCTGCTTTTACTAGTAGCGTTTGATTTCCGCAATTCTCTTTTTCTGGAAATTATTATGAAACTCCCACAAGGTGCCCACGACTTCTCTTCCCTGTACATTTTCTACTGAGATTTAGAAATCCCGTACTCATGCAGGTTATGTTTTCTGTTTATCGGAATGCTAATACCATCGTTTACTGTTGTTTTTGTGAGGCATAGATGCATGATGGGCGCATTCCCTCATGCTGACATTAGATCTACGTTCAAACGGAAAAGCATTGCAGGTTCAGATAGCAGCTTTGCTTGTCGTGTCTTTCACCCAGTTTCCATCGACAACAGGGGGTTCTATATTGTTCGCAAATTAAGCCGACGTACGATTTCAGGTTCAACTGTCTGTATCAGTAAATCTTACGTCTTTTGTTATGGTTAAGATTGATCTGGATACATTTAATCATTACAGTTAGAGTCGGTTCTAGCGTTATATATTATCTGGGAGATATTCTGTCTCCTGTATGATGCCAATTATTTTCCGTGCTTCCCACAACGAGCACGGGATTTGGGATGTCCTGTTCCTGCATTTGAAACATATTCCCGTTCGATCTACTTCACTACTTCACCGTAGTAAAGACACCTAAAACAGAGCGTTGGGGTGATTCACATGTGTCCAGGCGGTATTAATGTATTCACTGGTCGTTAAGGGAGGCTGATTTGTGTCTTCTCGCATTGCTCTCAAAGATTTAATTGCAGTAATTTGGGTAGTCCCAACTGTTGAAATTTGGATATATCTTTACCTGTTGTGACCTTGTTTAAATCGTGAAACTCTATAAAAGATTCTGGCCATACCGACTTGACACTATCCGATTCAAGAAGCATCCCTTCTTTAGTTGGCCTTCTAATCTTAGTGACACAATTCCCGAGGTCTTCCAGTTTAAGGTCAGCTTTCATATATTATTGCATTTACGCGGAAGTTTTATCTACAGTCGTAAATATTATTACGACATCCGACCATGTTGCTCTTGGTTTAGGTTTGCATGTTTGTTCTCGCGTTGCATCAACGGGATGCATTTTTTCCTTTTATATTTTTACACGGTTTTCTACTCCGTTTCAGAATTCAGATGCTAACACAGGGAATGCATTTTGCTTCATAAGCTCAAACTGCTGTTTTCTCATATGAATCACAATCTAATTTAGATGACGCTGACATTAGGCGCGGACATAAGACTTTGGGACATAAGGTCCACTTTGAGGACCTTTAGCTTTCGACTAGTGTCGGGTCGTTTACGGAGTTTCTGTGCAATTTTCAAAAGTTTGAATAGTTATCCTGTTTCCTCTGTGGATTTTGGTAGAGCAATATTTCCAGTTACGTGATCTAACCGTTGCCTACCCAAATGTACCTCCAGTAACATTAAACCAAGTTTACATTAGAAACCGCACCAGAAATCACTTCAACGTTCAGAGTGCAACAAGATATTTACAGTTTATTAAAATATCATCACTTACTTAAAATCCATATTATTTTGAAAATATCTATCACAGAGGGCGCATTTTAAACAAGCCGAGGAACAAGTTTCCGAATGCGATATCATTACAGATGGTTTGTAACACTTAAAATTGCAACCTTTACAATAGTGCATCTTTTTGCTTAGTGATAATTTTGATGGAGTTCTAAAAGAGAAAAAAATTCATTCATATTTTTCAGTTCTAGAATTTAATAGAAATAATTTCACTTGCGCATAGGATAACTTAATATTCTTCTTCGGCATATTCAACAAGTGACTGACAATAATATCATCTTTTAAAACATCTTCATCTATTTTACTATTAAAAATCTGTAAAATATCATTAACTTCTAATATTTTCGATAATGACTTCAAATGCATTTCATGATCTTTTGATAATATAATATCTTTCGAATAAAAAAAATCCAACATTATTTCCAAACATTGATTACAATTGAAATTTAAAATTTCAATTATTAAAGGATTTTGTATCGAAAACTTTAAATTATTTTGTAAGAAATATTTGCCCCCAATAAAATTACTTTGAGGAGCGATCACACAAAAATGTGCAAATACTTGATAACTATTATTTAGTTTTATTATAACATCACAAAATTTTCCATATTTTCGTTGTTCATTTAAGATTGTTGTTATTTTATTATTTATTTCTCTATTTATTTCATTCATTATGTTTTTTCTTTAAAACAAATTACACAATCAAAATTCAAAACAAAACTGACACTGACGTTTATCATAATTTGGCTATCGTATTTTATCTTCCATATTTAAATTTTTGTTTCCCACATTACTGGTTTACTCATAAACTTGTGGAATCGAAATGACAACCCATAAATAATTTAAAAATTTTTCATGAAAAATTTATATATGGAGAATTTTTGTTCTCTCGCGTTTGCGTAACTTTGTTTTTATTGTCCCGCGCTTTAATAATATATTAATATTTGATAGTTGATTAATTGAAAAAGTGAAATAAAAGAATATAATAAGTTATTGTAATTAATTCTTAAATCGGTTTAATATGTGAGCTGAGTTAAAAATATCAAAAAAAAATATTTTTAACTTAACCAACACCATCACGCTGCAGGTTGCTGAGACATTGAGTGACTTTAGTTTGGTTAGTGTTAATATCTGTTTCATCAAGAAATTTATCTTAAAATTGTTATTGTGGTGTTAAAACGATATAAATTAAAATCAAAGTAATAATAAATATGTTGAATTGTTTGTTGCCGCTGTGGCCGTGAAGAAAAATATCTAAAATAAAGCAAGCGGTAGGGCAATGTTCCCATTAAGCTAAATATGTCTTGTGTGTGTTTTGCATAAAATTTAATTTATTGAGTCTACTATAACCTCAATTATTGCGACAAACAATTTGCCGAGGAATTCTACTATTTATTTACATATTATCGCTTCTTATTGACACACTATCAATTATTCCAATAAGAATGGAACAATGATATAAAATTATCTAATTTTTAATTAAATTCTAGGTAGTAACTATAAAAAAATAATTTTATATTTATGTATTTTTCTTTCTTTCGAATAATCTTATTTATTTCTATTTTAGTCTGGCCCTACAAAATTTTATGATAAAATAAATATATTAATTATGTTTTGACTGAATATCATAAATAACTTTTAAGAGTTTAATAAAATAAAATTTCATTCACAAATTAAATTCTTTTGAACGAGCATATTTTGTGACAGTTAATGTTAATGATGGATATTTATATTGCGTGGAATGTTCAGGAGGATTGGTTATTTTTGTATTGTTTGAATTGCTTGAATTATTTCTGTATTGTTTGAATTCTCGTATGCCACGCGCTATATCTATGTGTGTGTATGCTACAGTCTGCAGCTAAGGAGTGATTTTGATAAATTTTGTGATCGCGAACTAGGTCTATTCTAGCCGCCATCAAAAAATTCGTTATAAAGACCTGTACAACGTTATAGGAAAAATATTGTGTTGTCTATAGAATGCGTATTCGACCAACTACGTCACCCAAATATCCGTGAGCTGTTTTCTTTGTCTGTCGTGTCCTGTAGGCCAATAGCGGAGGGTCAATAGCTCTAAATGGTCTGCTTTGCTTCTCAACATAGACCGGTCTACGCCTCCGAAGAACTCGGCACCCATTTCTCATCATAACAATTTTGACGAAAAGTGCAAATCCGTCGCTTCATTTTTTGGGTAAAGAAGCAGCTGTCACTCCGTCTCGTCGTTGTGGCTAGTATCGACAGAAAAATCCTGAACCAACTCAAACATGGCATTGTGCAACAAGCAACAACGTTTTAAGGGCAAACATAATATCCAACCAGTGTAACGCCTGTAAGGAATGGTATCATCTTAAGAATTTTCAGGTATTGCCACACAAGCATTAAACTCAAAACTATGGAGGGCCATGTTGCCAAACACAAGTCAACATAACACGAGCGCGAAGAAAACCAATGCAAATGAACACACATCGGAAAACCCCAAGTGATAAGAAAATAATGCAACTAAATTTCAACGGTCTCATAAACATATATTGTTACGTTTTTTTAACCTTACTTCAAATTGGTCTTACTCTCAATTCGATAAACCCAACTCCCAAATCTATTCCGCGTTCGATCACTGATTAGTAAGCAAACACACCAGGTTTTAGTAAGTTTTCTAGTTTCTACACCTTAATTGCTCCACAGTCCACAACAACAGGAAAACAATTCAGCAAACAGTATATTCTTTCAACAGCTTCTGAAACTCCCAACATTTTATTGTATCGACAGCTTATTGCATCCATCGCAGGTTAAAATAAAACTAATCTAATTTTGCAAGACATATTTTCCTTAAATACAATTCTACATAATTTCTCTCATATTCTAGGAACAACTACGAAAGATCTAGAATAGAAATCTACGAAATTAATTTTGATTTGTTTTATTTCATGTTGACCCAAGTTCTAAGAAACGAATGTGACCTTGATTTTATTTTTGAAATATTGTATATCGTAAATTGAAGTTAAATGTTTTGTATTTTATTGCGTTTATGTAGAATCGTAACGTTACCGTCCACCTAAGCCTGTTCGTCCCGAACAGGTTCTAAATCTCCTCCAATTGTTAAATCCAAACATTTTTTCTTTTCCTATTTCTCAGGCTGTTTAACATTACTTCCAGTCCCTTTTTAAGTCCCTAGCCATCACTTTGTTCAAGCCATCACTTTGTTGAATGTAGACTTTGGACGTGCTCATTCTCTTTGGCCCTTGAGTTTTCATCCTTTCGTATCTTTGAACCATTCCTATTGTTCTTGTTTTCAACTGCATTTTATCCCTGTTTAAAGCCTTTTGAACCACTTCATTTACGTTGCTCACTTCGTTTTGCATCTGAATTTGTTTCCGTTTAAACTTTCGGCGTTTGTTTAAACGTCTGTGTCGGTTAACGTCTCTTTCTCTCATCTGTTTGGAAGATGTTTCTGGATTTTCCTCTGCACTGTATAGTTTTTCATCGCTGCTAATATCTGTTGATTCTGCGTTATTCAACAGAAGTGACATATCAACATCATTTACCTTTAGGATCCTGCGTCCAAAATCGAAAACAAATCCCTTCGCCTTCGAGGCCCATCCCCAAAATGACTTCATCCATAATGTACTAGCACTTCTTGTTGATAGCAGTTGTTCCCTAATTTCATTTCAGTTATCCTTTTCCCTGCTATATCAGCGCATTCTCCAGTTACCGTTTGTAGTTTTAATCCATATGATAATGAACGCCGCCAATCACACCTTTGCGAACGAATGTTCGAGCTGAACCTGTATCCAGTTCATGAAGCAACTTTTACCTTCAATTTGTCCTTTAATACCCAAATTTTCACCATTTACTGCTTTTCTTGAAATTGTAATGCAGGCTGCATTCCTCTCACTTCTTGGCTTTGCAGTTGCACCTTACCGAACTTCCATTGAATTGGAGACGAATATCTGTCACTCTTCCTGTTCCAACAGTCCTGTGAGATATGGATCGATTTCCTACATATCCAACATAGGAGTTTCCTACTGCTGCTCCTGAACCCTACTTGCTCCTTCTCTTCGGCTCCTCTACTCTTCACAGAAGACGACGATCTATCTGCTTCTTTAGTTTTCCTGCACTCCCGTGCCATGTGACTCTTCATCACATACCCAGCACCTGATATCGCTTCCACTTCTATTTATTTATTTATTATTATTATTAGTTTTACAACTTTGATTCTTAGAACAATATTTTATTTTTAATAACACAATTTTAAACAGTTCTGTATGCCAATACTTCTCTGATGTTCTTGTTTACATCCCCTTTTCTACAACCCACAGGTGACATACAGATCTTCTGTACCATCTGATATTGCCTTGCGTATGCGACTGTTTCATGGAAAGTCGCCTTTGTGTAGTCATTACTTTTATCCTGGTTTCGGGATCTTGGATACCGTCAATAAAGGCCTCGATCTTCATCCTCTCCATGAAATACGGCGGAGCATTCGAGCGCGCCAAATGTACAAGTCTCTCTACTACCGAGGAATAGTCCTGAAGACTTTCTCCATTCCGTTGCAAGCGACTTTTTAACTCAATCCTGTATAGTTCTCTTTCTCCTCTGGATAACTTCTGGGGTCATTTTCTGGTACTGATTGTAATGCTTCGGCAGCGTGTCCTTTAAGCGTAACTATCAATGCAGCTAAACGATTTTCAGTGTTCTAAACATTCTGGTCTGCTGCTGTCTCAAACTGGAACTTGAAGATGCCGAATGAAGTGGTACCGTCGTATGATGGTGGCTTTGACTTAATATTTGATACTTGATGTACCACTTGGGAAGTCACTTTTGCCGTTTCAACATCCTGCAACCTGCAACGATTTCTTTTCGAAATCATTTACTTTGGAAAGTACCTTCCTGTTTTCATCGAGTACTTTCTGTTCTAGTTCTTGGATTTCGCCTTGAATTTTCTCAACTTTTCCATCGAGTCCCTCAAGGATCAATTTTGGGTCCCTTACACTTTTCCCTTTTCATTAATGGCATCGCTAACTCTTTCTCGTTTGTAAATGTCCACATTTTTACTGATGATGTTCAGATATTCCATGTTAAATCTCGATCAAGCCTCAATAATTGTGTTTAGGAGATTACTCACGACCTTAAGAGCATCTCTAAGTAAGCCCTTGGTAATTGTTTGGCACTAAATCAACTAAATCTCAGGCAATGCTCTTTAATTCGAATTCTGTAACCTCTGCTAATCCGACATATATTAGACTGGGTGAGGATGTTATTTTTTTCTCAAACCAAGCCAAAAATCTTGGGGTTATTTTTGATGATAAGTTGAACTGGAAGACACAACTGAATTGGGGATTTTTGAGATCAATTAAACTCATGTAAGTAAACAAGTAATTGGATTTTTTTTTTCAATTCAAAGGTATGGTTTGAAGTTTCTCAGAAAAAAACTGCACTTCACATTTTTCGTGTTTCGGATGAATTCGAACCTTCCTCGTCAGTGCCTGGCTCGAATCCTTAGGTAGACACGCTATCGATTACGATGCTGAAGCGACGAAAATTTCGAAGTTGTGAATGAATGAATGTTGAATGTTGAATGAACTGAATGTTTTAGTGGGAAAAATTTTGCATTCACATCGGGAAGCAGCTTGTTCTACCTGTTATTGAGTATGGTATAGAGATTGTATCCGGTTGTACTGATGAGACTATTAGCATCATCAAGAGGACATTTAATTATGCAGTCAAATTCGTTTACTATTTAAGATGTCTTTGATCTCCTTGGGACTTGTTTTCGAGACCATATCAAGGTAAATCTTCCTTTTCAGCTCTACTGACGTTTCAGTCTTTTCTTCTCAAATGGTTTTCGGCCAGTCATTCTAGGAGTCTACTAAATCTTGTTCCTCCAAAATAATTTGCTGTTAGGGTCATCAAGCTCTTTAATGATTTACCGATGTCTCTAAAACTTCTCACAACCAGTCTTCAGGAGGGATTTAATAGACCTTTTCAACTCTGTATAAAGTAAATTATGTATTTCCTGCTGAGGGTGCTCTAGTTATTTTTTAGTTATTTAGTAAGTAATTGGTTTGATATTAATAGTAATGTATTCTCTATGTACTACCTTTTTACTATAAGCGACTGTAAAATCCTCCTTTCCTTTTCTCTCTTTCTACCCACCTAAAAGTTTCTGGAAGGTCAAGAAGCGCTCAACTCATTCTCGACAACCGGGTAACAACTGCATGATCTCTCGATGATATCCCACCCGAAACCGTAGGAAATGCGCATCTAAATTTAACAATCAATTTACAGAAAAGCAACGTAAGCATGATAAAGAAACTAGGCAGTCCAAATAATACCTACAGACTCTTCCAACTGTATGCGTTATCCTGAAAACACTGGTAAAACGTAGACAACCAGGTCTTTGTACCGTTTCCAGTTTTTATTCGCATTCCTAACAAAAGTTCTTGAGGACCATGCAAGGGGAAACCAGAGCCCATTCAAAATCAGAACCCATCTGTCACCAAAAGCCTTATTTCACTGTTGCAGAACTCGAGTTGCGTTGCCGCTTTTAGTGTCAACTTGAGCAGCCTGTTGAGCGTTTGTCAAAAGTAACACCAAACAATGTCATACTGTTTTGGAGTAGAGGTAGCATTTGAAGAACAGTGAAGATTTTTAATTTTCTTCTGTTGGTAAACGCACATAGTTGTATCTTAGAAGCACTGCTCGTTAGATCATTTTTACGATAACAACTGTTGATAAGATCTAGAGCGGTTTGCATTTTTCTGTAGAGATGCTGTTTCGTTTTAAAAAAATACTAGTGTCTTTGGCAAAGCCATATGCGTTAAGCTCTTTATCATTAAATTCATTTAATCGTGTGATGTTGTCCTCTGTGTGAAAAACAGATATCGGTCTCATGTTAAGGCGTGATTCAAAAAGGACTATCGAAACCGCTTCTATGTCAAGAAAAGTGTCAACTGTGATTGCACTTTTGAAGATATTATCTGCAATTTCAAAGACCACCATTGAATGGAAAATGTCCTTAAACTTTCCCTCTTGATAACTTAACACCGAGCTACCAGATTCTGCAGATAAACGTGGCAAAACTCCTGGTATTTATTTAATAGAAGTTTTAATTATTTAACAATCCTCGAAGGTTTAGGCTCCTTCTTGTTTCAACTCTAACAACTGCCTCAGATTTGGTATGTATCCTAAATAGTGGAAGATTGGTCAGGTAATTATAGTTTCAAAACCGGGGATAGGGCCTTGATGACCCAAAATCTTATCGACCAATCATGCTTCTTTCAGTTCTGATTAAATTTTTCCTGAAAATAATTATCAAAAGGTTATTAAATTGCATTGATTTGAGTGGTGGGTTGTCTGATAAGCAGTACGGCTTCATATCGGGTCGCTCTACCGAAGTAGAGGTCTATAAACTGACATTAAGTGTCCAGTCAACCGATGAAAAGTACGCTCTTTATATTTCCAATTATATACCGGATGCTTTCGATAGACTATGGTGGACAAGGGAGTACTTGAAGCGAGTTGACGTTACGTACAACATTAAATATACAACATGTGATGTGAATGGAACTGCATTAAATATGCTTCTGGATTGCACTGATTACGAAATCTTAAGGAATGATCTAAGATTTTTCCAAATTTGAAAATAGCGGAATTAACACTGTTATAAAAAATACACTTAGCATACTGTTGATCCCAAATAATTTTACAGCATTTAAATTATTCTGCCATGCAGCTCTTGAGCTGATGTGAGAAAAAATCATGTGTAACTCTTCCAATTGAGCTTTTTTCTAACACAGCTCAAACATAGTATAGCATACAGTGCTCTGTATGCAAACCATTAACCTCTTCGTAGACTAAGGATGGAAACGAGCAACTGATTTTAAACTTTGAGTATATTTAGTTATTTACTTCTGTGGACAAAGAAATGTATTGCAGGTAGTTGCTTCGCTCGATTGAAGGTTGATATCATGTAAAAACTGTAAAAGATTTTGAACAAGGAGGGATTCGGGTAATGAAGATCTTTGGTGGTCTTCCATTCTTCCATTGTCCACTACCTCTGAACGGATAGTGTTAAGCGAGGAAAGCTTGTTAAGTGGGTCACGCTGGTTAACATTTTAGAAATTGTAATTAAAAACTGTTCGGTCTGAAGTTTTTACCTCGCAGAAACTAATTTTTCCCACTTTTGGATCGTTGAGGGTCGTTCACGTTTCTTCACGCCTGTGGTACATAGCCAATAGCTTTGCAAACCGCAAATATCCTTGAGAGCCTATCTCCTATTACGTCCTAACACACCATAAAAATCCAAATCCCGTTAGGATCATGTGCTGTATATGTCTCCTTTAAAGAAGTGTGAGTGCCGTTGGATAATTTTAATAAATTAACGGGTCCCTTTTCGATGCCCTCATTAATGCAGCACCATCTGTGAAGGTCTCACAGTACGACTCACAGTACTATTCGTAAGAGTTTTTCTTCGAATTACGAAAAAGCTTTTTAAAACGTTTTCTTTCTGCACTGTACAGATCCCAATCGGCTCATCCAGAGGTTTAACTATTTTTGGAACTTTTGTTCTACTTCGCAAAGGTCTC
Organism: Diogma glabrata; assembly: GCA_963693315.1. Lineage (NCBI taxonomy): Eukaryota > Metazoa > Arthropoda > Insecta > Diptera > Cylindrotomidae > Diogma > Diogma glabrata. The sequence continues at coordinate 78,399,772 of OY856186.1, read as the reverse complement.
GGTTCCACCAAACCGTCTTATGTGCCTCGTTTAGGGACACGGAAATCTCAAAAGCTCAGCTGGGGTAGTTGAGCTGGTAAAACGCTTCATCTACATCCTTAAAATGCTCCCTGCTCGCCTCTGGTAGAAAATAGCTCAAAAATATTGCCGTAGACTCTCTCCAGTTCCTGATGTCTTCTAGAAGATATCTAGAGAATAAAATGATGAATTTGGTTTTTTTGCTTCAAGATTTAACAAAAGTGTGCTTTCCACCGACGTTTAATATTTTCAAATTAGTAGTAGCCAAGCACTCTAAAAGAGACTAACCTCTTCTGTTAGTATTGGTGGCTCCCTATCCCATGTGTTGTAAATTAGCATCGCAGCTGACTATAAAATCTAGGTTTTGTTCATGAGTTCCAATTCCGCCGTTGGCGAGGGCGACTTGTGGAGTTGTACGGAAGATACGCAGACACAATAAGTATCCTTTTTTCTGTAGTTGCTCCATATTTGAGAATGAGGTTAAATCAACTGCGGATAACTCACCCAGAAAATGCATATCGAGACTTTTATGCAATGCATTCAGGCTCTGTTTTTTTAGGACCCCCTCCTGTAAAGAATATAGCAGACTTTCATGAAAATAAAACGAATACTGTGTTTTTAATGATGTAGGGCACCTGAATTATTGATATTTGTGTGCTCAACTTTTTAGCAAGTAAGGCCATGCGAATATATGATCTACTTATGCAATGTTGTAGTTTAATTTGACGAAACTCAAGCTTGGCCAGTGTCATTGTAACAGTGTTTGTCGTCTATATATTCTCGCCCGATCCAATCCTGGCCTTGGCAGAGTATTCCATCGATTGTTCGGATCGATCTCTAACGTCGGCTTTGATGGAGTCTGAGATATCACCTGAGGATTAACACCTCTCGGTGATTTTCCGTCGTTTTTTGTAGGACTTAGATCACCATAGGTACCCCTATTTTAACCTATACGAAGTTTCATCTTGTGACGCGAGACCGGGGTAATCGGTAGATAAGCCTGCTCTGCAATACCTGTTCGCAGTGAGGAGTTAAGGGCTAGCTTCCTCCTTCCTCCTCATCTTAAACCTCAAGTATTTTTTCTCCTATATTTTTTCTTAACCGTTACAGTAGTTTCAGAAGTGTCGCCGAAGATTTTCTGATGTATGATTCTGGCTAGTCTAGCTGGACAGCTTTCCAGAGACTTGTTTAAATCTCCAAGAGCCATGTTGACACTACCCGAAGATTTTCAGTAGGCTCCAGAGTAGAGGTTCTTTCATATTTTCACTTTAAGAACGTGGCAGCTCCGGCCACAAAGCCAAATACTCACTTAGTAAGTTGCTTAGAAGTGGTTTGGAGTTCTTCACTGAAAGAAGTTCATTTCAGCTAAGCTAACTCGAATATGCGAGCTTAACTATGAAACTTTAACTAAGTTATCTCGTATAGATTAGTTGAAGGGTATAGTGGCCCAAGAATAACATAAGGGTCTAGCGGCGCAAAAATAACACAAAGGTAATTCGGTGGTTAACCTGTACAATTATGACTCATATTGGCAGATTTAATCGTGCGATGGCATCTTTTAATCATACCATTACACTTCGGATTGTAGCTGGTTGTTTGAAATCTATTGAAGCATAACAGAATTGACAACTCCAAAAACAGTTACGATTCGAATTGATTCCCTTGATCAGTTACAATTGACTGACTGAAAATCAGTTTTACAATTATAATTTTCATCCCCTTTATAATAATAATAATTCGTTTTTTGCAACATAAAATAATTAAATAAAATCCTAAATTATATTTTAATTATATTCTTAAAATTCTAAATTATAAAGTTTTGTTACAAATCGTAGGGATTTCTCACACCATAACAAGGTTTCATGCCGGCCTAAAGATCACCTCTATAAACAAGTAGGCTAACCAGATTCCTCTGACGTTTAATTTTTAAAAACACATTTGAACAATCAAATAATCACCAGCCTTAAGAAGGTGAATTACGACGGTTGAGAAGAAAATGCGAGGTGTGTATATAGATTTAAAGATGAAGAGCGTAGAGCCCTTTGGTTGCGCTAAATTTACGGTTATTGGTATTAATTCTGATTTTAAGTGTAGATAGAAAACAATTTTACTGAAACTTGAGGAAAATGGAATCGCTGCGATTGGCGATATACATGTTTGAAACTTTGGAAATCTTTCAAAGCAAGCCCGAAATCGACATTTTATTTTCCGTATCTATCAAAACCAGCAGAAAACTAAAAACTTAAATTTTTCTTACTTTTAGTTATGATATACAATTATAAAATTCGCAAACAGAATGCTAAATCTAGACTTTAACCGAAGCATTAATAATACCATCTTTGGGAAAATCCGTTTTTATAATTGCCTTATTTTCATCCTATTTATAATAAAACCAATTCGCTTTTCTAAACATATTAAATAATATAATAAAATCCCAAATTATATTCTCAAATATAATATTACATTTTAAGCTATATTATATTTAAATCTTAATAATTTCCTTTAGATAAAACATTTTTACACGCAAATGAAAATTAAAAAATAATGACGAAAAATTCTTGAAATAATAAGATGAAGATTTAAAACATAAATATATGCTAGTGAAAGAACCTAAATTACGATTTGGCACGCCGAATTAAATTTTAAAATAATGCACGTGTCTTAACTATAATCTTAAATTATAAAAATAAAATTTGTTTTATTATCGTTTCAAAACAATGAATGATATTTTTACTTCACCACAATTTTAAATTGTGTGAAGTAATGCAATCTATCGAGAAAGAAAATCTTACATACCCCAAATTTTGTTTTTTCTTTTGTTTTGGACCATCCTCTATATCTAAATAGCCAATACACATTTTGGTGTACGTCTGTGTGTGGGTGGGTAGTTGTGTGGATGTGTGACCTCTCTGCATAGGATCTTGATGAAACTGTGGCAAATGATACAGGTTCACTGGTAGATCACTTCAAATGGTAGATCTGGATTCATTTCAAATTTGGACAAAATGTCGGGGAGTCTCCCGAACACCTCTAATCTTAAGTCTTCAATAACTTCTAAGCCCGGCTTATGATCTTATGGAAACTTGGTATATAAAGTTTTAGTACTGTTTCCAATATTTCTGCATACCAACGTCCGGTTTGTCACTTCCGGTTAAATATTTTTTTTTCAGGTGTTTATCCCTACTGTAGCCTACAATTACCGATCTATTGTCATGAAACGTTGGTAAAAGATTTCAAGTAACATGAGAACGATTATATCAGCTTTTGGTGTACATTGGATAAAGGGTTGGGGGTCCACCATACAACAGGTGGTTTTTTCCACTGTTTTTTGTTTGTTGGGAGCATACAACATTCGTTCGTGAATGAATTTTGATGAAACTTTGGAAAAAGGTGCAAATATGTATGGCAAGGAACTGATTAGTTTCTGAGTTATAGTGAACAAAGTGGTGGGGGACCCCGAGCACCTGTTTTTTGAAAGCTCAATAACATCTGTACCTGATAATCGAATGGATAAAACTTGGTACAAAAGCATTTAGTACGATTCACAACAGTTCTGCATCCCAACTTCCGGTTTTTCACTTCCGTTAAAAATTTTTTTAGTACTGTTTTGAAGTTTTTTCAGTGTCTTTATGCACACTACAGCCTACAATAATGAAGTGATTATGATAAAACTTATGAAAAAGGTTCCAATTAGTGTGAGAAGATAGTTATCATCTTTTGGAACACATTGATCAAAGTGGCGGGGGGTCTACTACACAAATGCTGACTTTTCACACTTTGTTTTTTAAGTTTGTTGGGAGCATACAGACTTCATTCACTAATCAATTTTAATGACACTTTGAAAAAAGATGGAGACTTAAATGACAAAGAACTGATTAGTTTTTGGACAATATTGGGATAAGTGGTGGGGGGCCTCCCAAACACTTGTTTATTGTGTCACCAGTTTTTCAATGTTTGTTGGGAGCATACAGCATTCGTTCGTGAACGAATTTTGATGACACTTTGGAAAAAGATGCAAATATGTATGGCAATGATCTGATTAGTTTTTGAGCGATAGTGAACAAAGTGGTGGGCAGTGTCACATACACCTGTTTTTTTGAAAGCTCAATAACATCTGTACCAGATAATCGAATTGGATGAAACTTGGTACATAAGCATTTAGTACGGTTCACAACAGTTCAGCATCCCAACTTCCGGATGTTTACTTCCGGTAAAATTTTTTTTTGTAATTTTTTGAAGTTTTTTCAGTGCCTTTATGCACACTACAGCGGACAGCCTACAATAATAAAGTGATTATGATGAAACCTATGGAAAAGGTTTCAATTAGCGTGAGATATAATTATCTATAATCTTTTGCGACACATTGATCAAAGTGGCGGGGGTCTACTATACAAATGCTGACTTTTCAAACTTTGTTTTTAAAGTTTGTTGGGAGCATACAGACTTCATTCATTAATCAATTTTAATGACACTTTGAAAAAAAATGGAGACTTAAATGACAAAGAACTGATTAGTTTTTGGACAATATTGGGATAAGTGGTGGGGGGCCTCCCGAACACCTGTTTATTGTTTCAATGTTTGTTGGGAGCATACAACATTCGTTCGTGAATGAATTTTGATAACAATTTGGAAAAAGATGCAAATATGTATGGCAAGGAACTGATTAGTTTTTGAGCGATAGTGAACAAAGTGGTTGGGGCCCGCCGAGCTCCTGTTTTTTGGAAGCTTAATAACATTTGTATCTGATAATCGAATTGGATGCAACTTGGTATATACATATTTAGTACGGTTCGCAACAGTTCTGCATACCAATATTCGGTTTGTCACTTCCGGTAAAATTTTTTTTTACCTTTTCTCGTACAACAGAATTTATGTTTGTTGAGATACTACTGCTCTCTTTAATATTTTTATAATTAGAACTACGCGAAATCTACAACATTGGTTAGCATTTTAATTAAAGTATTTGATGGATATTAGCTCATTATATATACATAACACTATGTTTCTAGAGCTGTGGTGAAGTCAGTCTATGCATCAGTGTCGCAATATTTTTTTTCTAAGTTTATAATTTAAATTTCAAAAAGCAAGTTATAATTTTTATTATTTTATTATAAATTTATATTTTATTTTATTATTTTATTATTTTATTATAGTAAGATGTTTGGATTGGATTTTTTTATGATTTTTTGAATCAAAACAAAGAAAACGTAATGGCGGTTAAACTTAAAAATGGAGCAAAGAATTTCTAGCGGATACTATTTTAATATAGTTTAATCGTATTTTGACAGTTACAAAGTCTAGCCTTCAGTTTATAATGAATTGCAGTGCAACCTTGTCAAGGCGTTTTAACATAGTATCGATAAATAACTGATGTTATCTCGTAAGCTGTGATCAAAATATATTTCATTGAGCAGAATTATTGACTTCACATCACATTCAGGTTTTGTATTATAATCGCTTATTTCAAAACGAGTTCAGTTCCTTAAAAAATTTTGTTTTTTTTCACAAATGTTTGTGCAAACATACACAATGTTAATTGTTCACTTTTTTCAATTTTTATTATGGGACTGAGATAAATGAATCACCAGAATTGGCCCCGGGTGTCTTGTTTTGGTTTAGAGCCTGGCAAACAGAATTAGCGATTTTGAGGTATTTTTTTAGGTCAGACCAAAAAGAAACGAATGTTTGAAAATATGTTGAACAATTTTATCCTTCTATTTCTTGTGTTAAGTCATGAATCATGATAATAACAATATGCTACTGCCCGACTAGAAATTCGATCAGTATAGGGTCCGATCCGGATCAGGATTGCCTGAAGACTGATCAGGGATGAATCAGGCCTCCTGATCCGGACATGATTAAAAATCGTCACGCCATATATGATCCGTACAGGATCCGTTTAAATGATCCATGCCGAATCCATTTCAAAGATCCATTCCGGATCCATTTCAAAGATCCATTCTGGATCCATTTCAAAGATCTATTCCGGATCCATCTTTAAGATCCATGCCGGATTCATTCAACAGTTTCATGTCCGGTCTGGTCAAGAGGTCCATACCAGATCCGTTCAAAGGTTTAGAATTAATTTTGTTCTTAAATATTAATTTGACATTAAATAAATGAAAAAAATATTACCATAAATGTACTATTGTGTACTATTATGACGTCGATAATATAATCAAAATAATAATTCAGTTATACCATTAATAACGAATTTATTGTTTAATGAACAATATTATATACAGAATGGATTAGGTAAAAAACCAAATTTTGAATTATTATCCAGTTCAGGACATCGGATAAGATGAGTTTTTTCGATCAGAAACTGATTGTATGATTGGATCAACGGATAAAGTACTGCACGCAGATCAGTAACTGATCAGATAGCCGGATCAACGGATAAAGTACTGCACGCTGATCAGTAACTGATCAGATAACCGGATCAAGGGAAACGGTACTGTAAGCTGATCAGGAACTGATCAGATGGCCGGATCAAGGGAAACGGTACTGTACGCTGATCAGGAACTGATCAGATGGCCGTATTACGGAAAATCTGATCCGGATCTGAACATAATCCGGGTTCCCTGAAATAATTTCCAGTCGGGTGATGGTTTCAAATATTGTCTATCGATTTTACGTTTATTTAAACCTAATTTTCTAATAAATTCTTTTTCTTTTTTTTCAGTGATTGGCGTGGCGTGTACGCTTTGGCGATTGGCATTTATGAGCTAAAGTTCTGACGATTATTAGAATTAATTTCTAAATTTTGAATTATATTTCTTTGCCTTTAATAATTAATACGCTTTCTCTCCCAACGCATGTGGTCAGAAACGCGAACGACATACCATCAGCTCAATGTGTCATCAGCGACGAGAAAGAAAAAAAATCAAAACTATTTCACTGCAACAACAACATTGTTGCCATATTTGAAATATTCTAGTGTAAATAATATAACAAATGTAACTAGCTTAACAAATAGTAGTAGTAATAGTAATAAATATAGTGTAAATTTTTATAGTGAAACAAATAGAAAAACAAAAAGTGGACTTATTTTACCTAAAACAACTTTGGATAAATTTATAAATATAAGTAAAACAAGTGATTCAGATGAAACGATAATAATCGATAACAATCATGGGAAAAAATTCCAAATTACAATATACGGTGAGTGAATTTAAGAGAAATAATCTAACAGTTTTAATTTCGTCTAATGCATTTATTTATAAACTAATGGAATGGAAGTATGACCTTAGGGGTCACGCCAAGAACTTCACGTTAAGTGAAAAACTAACCAGTTGTTTTGTTTTGACTGTATAAGGTATACTTACACACCAAACTTACTTTACATTCTATTTTGAGACTAAAATTAAACAATTTGATTTAATTGCATCTTCCAAAAATGTGTTTTATAAAACATAAATCAAAATAAAAAAAGGCAGTCTTGAGTACTGCCGACAGAAGTGAAAACTTAAAACTGTGATATTGCTGTGTTTTTATCGTCTAAATACAACAAAATATTTACTTACTTTACAAGGTTGGCATGATATATATCCGATATATATCATTGATATATATCACGATATTTATTCCCTGATATATATCATGATATTTATAAAAAACTAAATAATTAATTATTCCTACCTGGAAAAACTGTTAACAGTCGCAGCACTGCTTGCAAAACGCATGCCGAATCGAGGTAACCTGGTTCAGCTAAAGACCATAAAGCTGACATAGATTCTGACAAAACTAATCTTATGACAAACATTGTAATGAATGCTAAACATATGCTTTGTTATCTAAAAACAATAGCAGTCGCTTTAGACAGAACTCAAAGAGATAAAACGACTATTGCCGTTGTAGTTAAAATTAGGCATAACCTATACAAGGTTGTACAACTGATTCAGTAATGATCTATTAATGGCAACCAGTAACGCAGAAATGGCCGAGTACTGGTAACCATGACTTGGCCATTAACATAATTTTACTGGATCTTCGGACAATAAATGGCTGCCATTCATAGGCCAGAGAAAAAAAAACAGCAATGGCCCATACAAGATTGAATAGTTGGCTCAGTAACGAATTAATAATGATGACCAGTATTGCAGCAATGACCGAGTACTGGCCGCCGTGACTGGACCATTAAAAATCATAAAATATTATCATAGGTAAATTTAAATAAATTAAATACTAATTGGTTTCATAATTTAAAATAAAATAAAAATGTCTAATGAAAAACAATATTAAACTTATACCAACCTTCTCAATATTATCATAGTCTTTCAGTTGAGAAGCGAATAGTAAACTATAAAGAAAATTTTTCAAATGGATTTTAGTCTAGTGAATTTTAACCAACTAACATAGATCGGCCAATTCATGACTGCAGTACTGCCCTTATAACAATAGCCAATTAATGTTAGTCATTAACGAGCCATTGCTTGGCCATTTAAACTAAAGTGTACTGGTTATTTTCTATAAACCGAATATCGGCCGATTTCTGGTTCCAGCAATGGCCCAATAACAATAGCCAAGCATTGTTTACCAATATTTGGCCAGTGCTTGGCCATTCAAAGGTAACTATATACTGGCTCTATTCTGTAAACCATAGATCGGCCGAAAAATGGTTCTAGTACTGGCCCAATAACAATAGCAAAGTACTGTTTACCATTATTGGGACAGTTCTTGGTCGTATTTCAAAGTCCGGCAAACCCTGCTTGGGAAACTGGAAGTCGATCTTAAAGTAGAGCAACCTTTAGAAGTTAACAAACTTTATCGAAGAAGAGGTAATAGTAAGAGGAGAGGAACCTAGTTAATTTTGCTTGACCATCGATTTTTAGGCAAGTAAACGTTACAACAACCAGCAAAGAGAAGAAGCATATCTGTAGGTGGGAGGTAAACTACCCCAAGTCACATTTTTAAAATTTTACAGGAAAGCCAAAAAACTGTTTGAAAATCACAAACCCTACTATATCTCCATTAACTGCTTCCCTTACCCCGAAAATTTTTTTAATTTGTATTTTTTTTTTAATTTCCATAATATCCTTAATTAAATTACGTCATATTATGTAACGGTTTTTTCTTAAAAAGGACTTGGTGTGCTTTACCTCACAATGATGGATCTTAGTATTCCCAAGTCCCTTGAAACATACAGCACCAAGTTTACAAGTCCAAGATATTTGTACATAAAAGGTGTTTCCAAAAATAATGTTAAAGGCTTTTTTATAAACTTTGCTTCAAAATATATTATTAAACAATGTAAGTTTAATGTTAAAAAACGTTTAAAATTGTTTACATTTTTTAAGAAACTAAAAGAAAGACGTTAAAACCTAAAGGCACATTGACTAAGTGGACTTGGTGTTATTTACCTCTAAATACATTGTTGTTGTCTACAACACTATTTAGTCATAAATAGTACTATGTACACTTGATGTTCTTTACCTCTAAGGGCTTTGGACTTGGTGTCAAAATTTGTTCACTTGACGTTCTCTACCTCTAAGGGCTTTGGACTTGGTGTCATTTAAAATTGTTCTATCTCGAAAACTACACTAGCTAGGACTCACTACTATTAACCTCTCGGTAAAGAACAAAATCCTGCCTGATTCTAACAGTATAAGAAAACGTATTTTGAAAAAAATGTGACTTGGTGTAGTTTACCTGCCACCTAAAGAAAGATATATTTCCTTATTTAAATATAATTATTTCCATTTTAGAAATATATAGTTTGAAAAATTTCAACTATAGTTTAATTATCGCATCTCTGCTAAAAGACTGATAATATGTAATGTTAAAATTGGTATAAGTTTGAAATTTTTTTTCTCTGAACACTTTTACTTTATTTTAAATATTTTGTATTTTACTTTTTTTTATGACCCTGTCATGGTTGCCAGTTTTCGGTCATTGCTGCAATTGGTCATCATTATTGGTCTGTTACTGGGCCAGTTGTACAACCTTGTATGGGCCATTCCCTCCTCCCTCTGGCAAATAAATGACAGCCATTTATTATTCGAAGTAATAAACAAGTAAAATTATGTTAATGATCGACTCATAGTTGCCAGTACTATAAGTCATGGTTGCCAGTACCCGGCCATTGTTGAATTACTGGTCGGCAGTAATTGACCATTACTGGACCAGTTTTATAACCTTGTATGTGCCATTGCATGGCAGTCATTTATTGTTCGAAGTTGTCATACAGTTACATGATGTTTATGGTCCAGTTATGATTGCCAGAACTCTACCATTGCTGCATTGCTGGTCGCTCAGCAATGGAACATTACTGGACCAGTTGTACAATATTGTATAGGTATTGATGATGCAATTTGACCAAATAAACAAGATAAAGCAAAGCAAGTAAGCGTATTCGTCATTTGGACTTGTGCAATTGAAGATTGAGACGAATAGGCTTAATAAATTGCCGATAAACTAAATTGGAGTTGCCATATTTGAATTTAGTTTATAGGAAAAGAGGTAAGAAACGAGGAAGTGATGCGCTGCACTGCATACAAGTGTGGAAATGGCCATATATTGAATAATATTTAAGATAAACAACTTATTCAAAATTAAATATCAGAACATGATATATATCGGATATATCTGATAATTCTGATACATATCGGATATTTTGATATTTATATAAATATCATGATATTTTTTGCCAACCTTGACCTTACGAAACTTCTACGCTGTTTTTAACTGAGAAAAACATCAAATTCAATAAAAAAGAAAAACCCAAATATGAATCAAGAGAACGAGAGTAAAATTATTTATAATATAATATCATTAATTTCAACAATTCGTACTATCTATTGCTTTTTCTTTATTAAAAAGTATAAAGAAAAACACACAAATCAAATATAACAAACAGAATTGTTTTTATTTCACTTAAAAATACAACAAAATCTTTACTTACTATACCACACTTACACACCACACTTAAACCGAAAAAAAATCAAATTCAATAAAAAAGAAAACAAAATAAACAAATTATAAATAAAAAAAAGAGAATAAGAAATAAGAAAATAACAAATGATTACAATTTATCTAACTCTTTTAATATTTATTTTATATTTAATATTTATTTAGTGTGACAATGACTCGAATATACATATAAATTTTTCCTCGTACAAAATATATAAATTTTTTCCCGCACAACGCCCCTAAAGAAGTTTTTGCTTCAAAAATGGTACAACAATCACCAAGAAAAAATAGAAAAAAAATGAAAAAAGAAAACAACAAAAAGTATAAAAAATGGAATAGCCACAAAACATTTCTTTTAAAAACTGAAGAAAATATTGAGATGTCGTAAAAATCCCCTGAATGCATTCTAAATTTTACTTCGTATTGACGTCATACTGTGCTAATACTCATACTGTGCTAAAAGACAATAGCAATAACCTTAAAAAACTACACTATCGATAAATTTAAATACCGTAAATGGACCGCATCCTTAAACTGTGTTTAAATCAATCTTTTGTGATGAAGATGTCAACTCATATTGAAATAGAAATACATATATGTACTCAAATAGTAGTTTTTATTTACCTTGTTTTATACCCCGGGAATGAAATTATGGAAAATATTCATGGGAAACCAATATTTTATTATTTTTAACACTGCCTGCCAAGAAAATAATTAATTTTCTTGTTAATATCGAAATGATAATAATTTGAACGAAACGGTAAAAAACAGGAGCAATAACTTTAAAAACTACATTATCAATCAATTTAAAATTCGTAAAAAGAAATTTTTATGATTTTTATGAATTCATGCAGAACCACAATTTTAATGGTATTCAATAAAAATAAAAAAAAAAAACAAAAAAAGAACCACTCCAGGAATTGAACTCTCGACCTATAGAACCTCAGTCGGCCGGGATATCCATATTGCAATTTGAAACGCTACGACCGAATAGAGGTATTTGATATTTAATATATTCATTTAGCGTGATGATAACTCTAATATATAAATTTTCCCCATACGAAATCGCACAACGCATCTAAAGACGTTTTCACTTCAAAAACAAAAAATTATAATAAAATATTTTGCTCACTACCACTATGGTAAATTCGCATTACTTTATAAAAAAGTCAACTGTAATGGAAAGTAAAATATCCACTAAGATTTTTATATATATTAATATTAAGTTATAACTATTGAGTATAGTAATTTGGCAACTCGTAGGTAACTTTCTTTTTTGTGTTCGGTGTTTTGCGGTTTACTACCACCTCGACCATAAAAATTCACTTACCATACTTGGAGCGCAAATAACTATTATTTGTGTATCTCAAATTTCATAAACCGGTTTATTTAAAGACAATGTGTATATATTTTTTTATTGAAAATCATGTTACCAATATTAACAATAGATACAAATGCTATATAAGAATTATCAGTTGTAATTTCCCAAGAGCGGTGATAATTCGAACTAATCTTTTGCCAAAAATTTCGAAAGCAAGTATATTGATAAAAGCACGAGACCGTAGGCCGAGGGGCCGAGGCGAAAATTACGACGCGTGCGGAAAAAATCAACTTTGTACACCTCAATACACAAAGTACTATTGAATTTTTGATTATGTCATAATTTTTGCAATTATCTTTGGAATTTTTAAATTGAAGTGTTGATATTTTATAAGTAGAACCACGCGAAATCTATAACATTGATTAGTCATTAATGGAAGTATATGATGTATATTAGCTCACTATATTTCCATAACATTTTGTTTCCATAGCTGTGGTAAAGTTAGTCTTTGCATCAGCGTCGCAATATGTTTTCTTTTTAGATTGCGGTGGATACATAATTTTTGGTGTCAGAAAATTTCTGTCACCACATCACCCCCCTGCCAGTGGAAATAGCGGAGTTTATTCCACGAAGAAAAAAGAATAATCAGCAATTGCTCATTTCACGTTTTATTACCTCCACATAGATGAGAGAGCGGGAGAGAAAGTGAGGCTGAGGAGTGTATGTGGAATTGTGTATGTCATGCTTCTACAAGTCTATGCGGTTGACGTGATTTACGACCATAACGGGTGGTAGATAAACTCTGGTGGCAATCCAAAACTTACGGATTTTAAAGGCTTTGATTGCGCAATCACTGTAGGAGGTGGGAGTGTATTGTTCGATTGGTCAGACTCTGTGTTACGTGTATAACATGCTCTGAACCTGTCAATCGATAGGTTGACTTCCCTCCCCTTTACATTGATTGAAACGCTTTTGTCATCTCGTTTGATGACGAGGTATGGTCCTGGTTTGATGACGAGGTATGGTTTTATGACGAGATAGTTGAAGTACTCTTTTGACTGTGTCAATCATAAGGAATACATGAGAGCGAGATTTCAGTTCGTCGAAAACGAAAACTGAATGTGAAGAATGCCGAGAAGCACAAATTGGACGAAGGTCCTGTAAGCCTTTGGATCGGTTTCATAGTCAGATTGAGCTATTGATGTCGCTTGTTCGGTTAAAATTTGACCGGTTGAGAGTATGGAAGTTCCGTACACTAACTCTGTGGAGGTTGACTTGAAGTCTGCATTGAATGCTGTGCGTAGCCCTAGCTGTTGGTAGGGCTTTGTTATCCTTGGTCGGTCACAATGAATGAGGGAACTCTGAAGCGAGATATCCAGACAGAGTTAACAGCGTTGGCTACGGTTGCAGCGGATACATCTGAGATGGGTATTTTACTTTAGCATCGCGTCGAATTCGGCTTTCGCAGTCTAGAGTTTATCCGGTGCTGACCTGCGAGTTTTAAAGGAAACGGGTGGTCCTGTAGTTATGACGGCACTTCATGTTTCACTGTCGAGTGTCGTGGGGAATCCCGGGTCCAGCGTGAGATCCTTGAAATGTTGTAATAAGTTGGTAATCGCACGTAGAAAATCTGCTAAGACAGATGGAGAGAGGGTGTAACTGTATTGAGGACGGGAATACCAGCCAAACTGAAAATATTTGATAAGCGATCCATGATTCGCTTCCGTTTAATATGCACCAGTATGTCGTATATGTTGAGGAAATTTTTTTTGTTAGAGTTGAAACTCGTGAATCGAGAACATTTGGAGTTGCAGTTAGGGGCTGTCATAAACGATAAATGCGTTACAACAACATGAACAATTCATTTGTTAGGTACGTATGATCTGACAATCTAAAAACTACAACACATCTTTATGTCATTAATTTCTGATATCGTTGGCTACAAAGCATTTACGTGTAACTACATTTTAGAAAAATGGAAAGGATGCTCACAAAATTATTTATTTTGATTCTAAACAAGCTTTAAAAAAAGAAATACTATCAATAAATAAAAAAAAATAGTTGGTTTTGATTTATTGATAAACAAATTTTATTTTCGAGCTTGTTTAGAATCACAATAAATCGTTTTCTGCGTTTCCACTAAATTTTTCTAAAATGTAGCTACACGTAAATGCTTTGGAGCCGTCGATATTTTGTTCTTTTATGTTCACAGAACCTTTATATTTTTTTGTTCGCACATTATAGCTTTCATTCATTAAGCAATTTGGATGAAATTTGACACAAGGTTAGAATAGAATTTCTATGGCAATTAACTGATTAGTTTTGGATAAAATTGAGCATGATGGTGAGTTTAAAAGCGAGCGAGTTGCGTTGCGAATACAGTAGCTATTCTATTAATTCGTATTTACAATTTGCTAGTTAGCTAGTGAACATGATTACATTAGTCGAGTTTACTATAGCAAATAGTGCACAATTCTCGGCTTTGCTTATGAATAAATTCAAGCGCTGGACATAAAAATATTTGTGAAATTATGGTTGGTGAATATGAAAATTTTAAATTGACAAACTCTAAAAAAAATTGTAAAATTAAAAAAAAAATTGTAAATTGTAAATTGTAAAATTGTTAAATGGTTATGTCACAACTTTTGTTTATGAGTAATACTGTTTTTGTTTTGTTTAGAGTTTCAAGGAAATCCTATTAGACCGGGAGGCAGCGTTGCATTTTGGTTAGTGATTTGATGCCGATTGAATTTAATTTTTATAGATAGATTAATTATATGTGATGTAGAAAATATGCGTCAGCCGTCAGACTTGCGGGGGGTGTGGTTGTGGGAGACTTTTAAACTGGTAAAAAAAACGAATTCCAAAAGTAATTTGATGCCGCTTCAAAATTTGTATGATGCATGTTTACACCATAGCAATTCAAAAAAAAGTCGTCAGCTGATTGGCGGATGGGGGATTATACGTCAGCTCCTCGTATACATCAGTATAAAAATGCAATATAGTCAAGACCTTTCTGCATAGGATCTTGTTGAAACTTTGGCAAATGATCCAGGATTACTTGAAAATGGAAAATCTGAATTAATTTTAAATTTGGACAAAATGGCGGGGGGTCTCCCGAACACCTCTAAGTTTAAATCTTCAATAACTTCTAATCCCGACTTATGATCTTATGGAAACTTGGTAAATAAATTTTTAGTACTGTTTCCAATATTTCTGCGTACCAACTTCCGGTTTGACAGTTCCGGTTAAAAAGTTTTTTTTCTAGGTATTTATCCCTACTGTAGCCTACAACTACCGATCGATTTTCATGAAACGTTGGTAAACGCTTTCAAGTAACATGAAAAACATTTTGTTAGCTTTTGGAGTAAATTGGATAAAGGGTTGGGGGGTCCACCATACAACAGATGGTTTTTTCCACAATGTTTTTTATGTTTGTTGGGAGCATAAAACATTCGTTCGGGAATGAATTTTGACGACACTTTGGAAAAAGATGCAAATATGTATGGCAAGAAACTGATTAGTTTTTTAGCGATAGTGAACAAAGTGGTGGGGGTCCCCCAAATACCTGTTCTGTTTAAAGCTTAATAACATCTGCACCTGATAATCGAATTGGATGAAACTTGGTACATAAACATTTGGTACGGTTCACAACAGTTCTGCATCCCAACTTCCGGCTTTTCATTTCCGGTAAAAAATTTTGGTTTGTAATTTTTTGAAGTTTTTTCAGTGCATACAATAATGAAGTGATTATGATGAAACTTATGGAAAAAGTTTCAATTAGTGAAAAATAGTTATCATCTTTTGGGACACATTGATCAAAGTGGCGGGGGGTCTACCATACAACTGCTGAATTTTCGCACTTGGTTTTTAAAGTTTGTTGGGAGCATACAGACTTCATTCATTAATCAATTTTAGTGACACTTTGAAAAAATATGGAGACTTAAATGACAAAAAACTGATTAGTTTTTGGACAATATTGAGATAAGTGGTGGAGGGCCTCCCGAACACCTGCTTATTGTGTCACCATTTTTGCAATGTTTGTTGGGAGTACCAAACATTTTTACCGGAAATGAAAAACCGGAAGTTGGGATGCAGAACTTTTGTGAACCGTACCAAATGTTTATGTACCAAGTTTCATCCAATTCGATTATCAGGCAGATGTTATTAAGCTTTAAAAAAACAGGTGTTTGTTTGACCCCTCACAACTTGGTTCACTATCGCTCAAAAACTAATCAGTTTCTTGCCATACATATTTGCATCTTTTTGCAAAGTGTCGTCAAAATTCATTCCCGAACGAATATTTTATGCTCCCAACAAACATAAAAACATTGTGGAAAAAACCATCTGTTGTATGGTGGGCCCCCCAACCCTTTATCCAATGTACTCCCAAAGCTAACAAAATGTTTTTCATGTTACTTGAAAGCGTTTACCAACGTTTCATGAAAATCGATCGGTAATTGTAGGCTACAGTAGGGATAAATACCTGGAAAAAAAACATTTTAACCGGAAGTGTTAAACCGGAAGTTAGTATGCAAAAATATTAGAAACAGTATTAAAAATTTATTTACCAAGTTTCCATAAGATCATAAGTCGGGATTAGAAGTTATTGAAGATTTAAACTTAGAAGTGTTCGGGAGACCCCCCGCCATTTTGTCCAAATTTAAAATTAATTCAGATTTTCCATTTTCAAGTGAACCTGGATCATTTGCCAAAGTTTCATCAAGATCCTATGCAGAAAGGTCTTGACTATATTGCATTTGTATACTGATGTATACGAGGAGCTGACGTATAATCCCCCATCCGCCAATCAGCTGACGACTTTTTTTTCAATTGTTATGGTGTAAACATGCATCATACAAATTTTGAAGTGGCATCAAATTACTTTTGGAATTCGTTTTTTTTACCAGTTTAAAAGTCTCCCACAACCACACCCCCCACTACTTTAGCAGCTGACCGCCAAATTTATCATCAGCTGGAGTTAATTAATTAAAATAAATAAAAATCAACCGGCATCAAATGACTTTTTCATTTGCAACGCTGCCTCCCGGTCTATATTTTTTCTGAAAACTTTTTAAATACGTTTGTTTAACGTTTCGAAAAAAAAAATTCGTTAAAATATAAAAGAAAATGATTGCGTTTTTTTTTATTTTGATTACATATCAATCTACCTTCTGTATTCCCAACATTTGTATTATATTTTTTTTTAAACAATATCAATAATAGTTATGTCTGCATTTTATTTTATTAAACCAAATTAAAAAAAAAATATTGTCATCATTTTTAATTTCTTGCTTTAATATTAAATTTTTTTTAACGAGAACAAATAATAATAGTTATATTGAAATTATAACAATTTAATGAGTGTTGACTAATTGCTTATATGCAAAAAGTGTTATTATGTAAATTGTATCCAATTAGGTGGTATGATATATTAAAATGGGCACATACTCGTAAATTACGAGTGTCTTGCATGTTTAACATATTAGTCAATCCAAACCCGAATTTGCTAATTACTTCAACTTCAATGTACAATATGTAAATACATTTTCAGATATCGAAATATTTCATGTAATGAAAAATCATACTTTTGAGTTGTTGACGTGTTAGCAAACATTTAAAATAGTTGTACCATATGATTTACCTAACCTCAGGACTGCCATTATATGTAAAAGAAATTCCAACCTTACAAAGCGGATTGATTCTTTGCATAAAATAGGAAATATTTTTTAGTTTTATTTTAGCTATAGTTAAGCAACACTCTCCGATATTACCAGATAGAAGGTCTACACATTTCTCTTCGTTGTTTAAAAATAGTACGTATTTTAAGCTTCAACTTTTAACTGTGATTCAACTCATCGATGAAACACTCGTTTTGTGGGTTTTGACTGATAATTTGCATCCTCAAGTTTTAAAGTTAGCTGGGCATCTTTGGATATTAAACGTCGTTTATTTATAATTTTTATTTGATTTACGATAAAAAACATATTACTACGATTTTACAGAATAACAACCAAAATACAAAACAAAATTGTATTTAACCTCAACTTACCCTATACAAAATTTCGATAATAAAACCAAAATCATTTACATCAACAGTGATACTAATTCCAAGAATAAAGGTCGACAAGATAGCAGCAACAAATAAATTCAAAATAATAACTACGTCGATTATTCTCAGTATTTCGCGATTTTTCTCTGTAAAGAAATTTTGGATTTAGCTCGATATAAATTTAAATTGTAGTTATGAATTGAATGTTGTTGTTTTATGTTATGTTATGTTGTGTTATGTTATGTTATGTTATGTTATGTTATGTTATGTTATGTTATGTTATGTTATGTTATGTTATGTTATGTTATGTTATGTTATGTTATGTTATGTTATGTTATGTTATGTTATGTTATGTTATGTTATGTTATGTTATGTAATGTTATGTTATGTTATGTTATGTTATGTCACGTTATTTATGTTATGTTAAATGTTATATTTATTTTGGATTTTTGAGATCAATTAAACTCAAGTAAGTAAAGAAGTAATTGGAATATTTTCAATTCAAAGGTATGGTTTGAAGTTTCTCAGAAAAAAACTACAATTCACATTTTTTACGTGTTTCGGATCGGATTCGAACCCACCCTCGTCAGTGCCCGGCTCGAATCTTTGGGCAGACACGCTATCGATTACGCCGTTGAGGCGATGACAATTTCAAAGTTGAAACTTCTTCATCACTTAATTATTTTTTACTTAAGTTGAATTTTTCCACTGTCATTAGACTCCATATTATGGAAATGCTTTTACATTATATGGATTTTTTGCATTAAATTTCTAGACAATACTTTGTGTGAATTCATAGAATGGGGAACATTTCTATTCTAATTAACATCCTAAGTCACGATTGTATAGTCATTATTGATTGTTTCCAATCAATGTGAAATCAATGGCTGACACTTGGTCAATTTGTAGTTCTATATGTATTAACATTAGACTACATTAAGGGAATATTAAATTTATTTTGGATTTTTGAGATCAATTAAACTCAAGTAAGTAAAGAAGTAATTGGAATATTTTCAATTCAAAGGTATGGTTTGAAGTTTCTCAGAAAAAAATTACAATTCACATTTTTTACGTGTTTCGGATCGGATTCGAACCCACCCTCGTCAGTGCCCGGCTCGAATCTTTGGGCAGAATGTTATGTTAAATGTTATGTTATGTTTTGTTATGTTATGCTATGTTATGTTATGTTATGTTATGTTATGTTATGTTATGTTATGTTATGTTATGTTATGCTATGTTTTTTTTTTTTTCCTTTATTTATTTATTTAATGACTGCCTTGTAGTCGTAAAAACAACTGAATTGGTAGTCTATTATTAAAGATTATAATTTGTTTTCATGGACATTTTCTTTTATATGTATATAATTCTAAAAATTGTTACTTAATTTCTTATTTAATTCTTTATACAATTCAATTTCTTATACATATTTGTTCTAATTAATTAATTATTCTGATATTATTTAATATTTAGACAAAATTAACAAATAAGTGATTTTTTATCAATTCTTTAAATTTTAGTAAATTGGACACTTGTTTTAGTTGTGATGGAAGTTTGTTGTATTCAATAAATCCTTTATAATAAACATTACCCATTGCACGATTTGTTTTCACCGAAGCTACATAAAAATTTGATCGCCTTCTTGTGTCATGCTGATGTATCTCATTAACTTGAGTAATATCAATATTACATTTTAAGCATCCAATTTTAATTTTGTGTATAAAAACCAATAGTTCATATTTACTCAAGAGCTCAAGAGGCAAAACTTTATTTGAACACAATAAATTAGAAGGTGTTAAAATGGGTAGGCATTTTATATTTTTTATCGCTTTATTTTGTAAAATTTTCAGTTGTTTCAGTTTAGTTTTAGATGCAGATGACCAGATTACATTCATAAAATTCAGATGACTGTTAATATGAGCATAGTAAACGAGCCACCCTGTTTTTTCATTAATAAATGGCCTCATCTTCCATAACGCAAAATTAATTGGACCTATTTTTTTCCTAATAGAGGTAATATGTTCACTCCACAATAATTTAGCATCAATTGTTAGCCCCAAGTACTTCGTGTGGTTAATTGATGGTATAGAATGCTGGTTTAAAGCAAATTTTTTGGGGAAGCTTATGGGAAGCTCTCTTGTTTGAAATATTATGTAATTGGTTTTATCAAAATTTATGAAAAGGTTATTGGCTGTCATCCAGTTTTGAATCAAGTTTAAATCATGGCTCATTTGTGTCAATAGTTCGTATGGGTTTTGGGCTTTGTAAACTAGCGCTGCATCATCAGCATATAGCTGTAATTTACCTTGCAATTTTAAGTTAAAGATGTCATTGATAAAGAATATGAACAGTAACGGTCCCAATATTGAACCCTGGGGTACACCTCTTTTTATAAACGAGTCTTTACTATAGATTTCATCAATTTTGGTATACTGTGTTCTATTTTCAAGGTAACTTATCAACAACTTTATTGAATTACTAGATAGATTGAGAGATTTAATTTTTTCTATTAGAAAAAGATGATCAACACAGTCAAAAGCTTTTCGTATGTCTATAAACATCACTGAAACATAAAATTTTTGGTCTAGAGCTATAAAAATTTCATTAAACAGATTCGATACAGCAGCTTCAGTGCAAGAATTTTCAGCAAATCCAAATTGATTTATGTGAATTATGTTGTATTTTTTAAAATGAGATTTTAGTGCTAGAAATAAATGGTATTCAAATATTTTTGAAAAATTGCTCAATATAGATATTGGTCGATAATTTGACGGCTTTGTTTTGTCGCCGTTTTTAAATATGGGTATTATTTTAGCTTTTTTTAGTATATTAGGGAATATTCCTTCTAGAATAGAATTATTAATTAGTTTTGTAAGAATGGGTACAATCAAATGAATAAATGTTACAATAAACTTAACAGATATATTATCAAACCCATTAGATGAATTTTTATTAAGTTTCCTTAATATATCTGATGTGGTATTTTCATTTAGTGACTCAAATTCTAAGCAATCAGTTTGAGGATATGCAATATAGCTCTTAAAGTGTGGAATGATGTCCGTTGTAGATGTATTTATAGCCAAACAGGTATGAGATACGTTAGTAAAATAATTATTAAAACATTCAGCTATTTCGCTCGAATCAGATATCATTTGATTTTCTATAACTAAAACCACTTTACTTAAGCTATTGCTCCGGCGTGTGTTATATATTAGAGAATTGATCAATTTCCAGTTTTTCCGGGCATCACCATTGTTTTTCTTAAATTCCTCATAGGTAAATTGCTTTTTCAGTTTTTTATTTAGGTTGGCAGCCTTATTTCTATAATATCTATATTGACTGAGAACAAATAAGTTCGTAAGATATTTCTTAGAGAGAGAATAAAATTTTTCACGCAGATTGAATAATTCAAGAAGAGCACTATTAATTAGTGATTGCAAATTACCCGATTTCAAATTACCCGGTTACTCGATTAGTATTTTCCAAATTACCCGGATAACCCGGGTAGTTATAAAAAAATTAAAAGATGAAAAACAATAAAAAACCTCACAGTAGTAAACTAAAAATTGATAATTTTTTAATTGTAAAATAATATTTCAAAAATATTAAAGCATTTAGGGTAGCTGTACTCATCCGATTTCGTATTTTTTTTTTAAATTCCTGCAATAGAAAAAACCCGCTCCGATAAAGTGGATGTTGGTTTCAGGGTCAATAACGATTGATTTAAATTTTCTATCATTTTTTTCGGTTTCCTTTATTTACATACAACATTTTCAGCTCTTTATCAACTGTAGTACCACTGTTATCTATAGTAGATCTTGTGTAGACAGCAATACATTTTTGTAGTTGTAAATTTTCAATATCTATCTATCTATTAGCCGCATCATTATCCGATTTGATTTTTCATTGCTGACGTATTTCCCCATTTAGTCGAAATTATTTGTGCATCCAACTACGTGGCACCGAGATTTATCTGATGACATTTTCTTGAACAGGGTGGTTATTTTGTAGCGTTATCTCACTAGGTGAGATAAAAAGTGAGATAAAATATTTGTCTTTGATCGATTATATTAGATAAAATAAATCATTTAAACATAATTTTTTTATCTCACTATTTATCTCACCTAGTGAGATAACGCTACAAAATAACCACCCTGGTCCCAAACTTTCGATGACACTTATTTTAATTATTGGCTTAAATCTTAAATAAAAACTTATCATAATATATTTGCTGTTTCTATTTTAAACTAAATATAAACAAATAACCAATGAATATCCTTAATTTTTTATGACTTTATTTTAATTTTAATAAGAACTAAAATAAATAAATTTTGTTTTGTGTTCTTCGTCGTTTTTCTGTTGTTTTCGTAATTCTAACAATAGTAATTAACTAGAGGGCAGTTTAATGTTTACGGATGTGGTTGGTTTAATGTTTATGGACATATTGCAATTTGTATGGTTAGAATAGAACCATTTGTCAACAACTAGCATAAAGAATAATTCAAATTTGCAAAAAGAGAATGAGCTGAATTTTATTTTGTAAATTTTATTTAGAAAAAACTGGACCTTTTGTTGTTCGGGCATTCGACCAAAATATCCGGATATTAAATACCCGAAAAATCTTCCTAAATACCCGGGTATCCGGGTACCCGGATATCAAGATTGCAAACACTACTATTAATCCATCTTTTTTTTTGTTTGCATTTTAGCTTTTTTGTATTATTTTGTATAAGTCCTGATATCAAACAGACTAACTCAGAAAATGTGGATATTCTATCAAAACTAAGGGATTGCATTATAATTGATATCTTATTATAATCCAGAATATTAATTGTATCAATTTGATGGGGAGGGGTCTCCATGTATTTAATATCTAAAACAATCATTTTATGGTCAGAATAAGATAAATCGAGTAAAGCTAGTTCGAATTGAAAGTTAATGCAATCACTGATCATGTAATCAATTATGGTAGATATGGAATTTGATATTCTTGTTGCATATTGAGGATCTGCTCGATTGAGAATTATAAACCCATTGGAGCTGGTTGTGTCTTGCAGTCTTGCTAAATTGGAACTTGATGGGTTAAGAAGATTAATGTTAAGATCACCAGCAATAATCGAGCATGGATAAGTATTGCATAAAAACTCTAGTGTATCAAAGAAACTATCATCATCTGAAGCAGTGGGTTTATAAATCGCAATTATATGTAGTTTAATGGAGATTAGTTTTATAACTAAGAAACTTGTATTGTGCTCAGTTTTTGTAAATAGCTCATTCGCTCCGATGTCATTATGTACAAAAATACTGACACCTCCACCACTATTATTTTCTCGAGTACAATGAAATGAGTTGTAATTCAGTAGATTATAATATTTCAATTCATTTTTATATAACCAATTTTCACTTACTACAATAATATATGGAAACTGACCTAGATTACTTATTGTTATTTCAAGCTCATCCATTTTACCTCTTAAGCTTCTGGCATTTAGATGAATTACTCGTAATATGTTAGCATCGTCAAAAATAGGATTAGTATGTAATAGATGTGTAATATTGATATTCTCAAGAATTTGATCATCTTCCATTTTATGTAAGAACAAATTTCTTTACCAATTTTTCTTTAATACAACACGCTCTTCAATCACTAAATAAACAATTAAGAATTCACCAGGATTAATTAATTAATCAAACCAAATTTAATATTAACTTGCAAAAATATAAATTAGTAATTTAATTAGAGAGAACTTACTTCAGAATAAAAAAAAAAACAAAAATTTCTATTAGGTATATAAACAAATTAAGCTGTAAAAATTTTAAGAGAAAATCAACTTTTTTTTCAGAGAGATAACACACAAATTACACAAAAAACAGTAATTCATATTGACGTAGATTTTGGAAGAATAATTATTTTTTCTTTTTTTCAATGTCATCAATTTGTTTGATGATCATAACAGAATCATCATCACTTGTAACCTTTGCATAGATTTTTCCGTGTCGATACCAGCAGTTTTCTATTTTCTTGTCTTTCTTATGTTGCCTCAACATTTTCATTAAGTCCTGATTATGCTTTGTTAATCTATCATTTATAGGGATAAGAATTGGTTTTTGCCTTTGTGATCCGGATCCAGATGCATTGGGAAATAGTTCATTCCAATAAAGGGGACCATGTTTTCTTAATTCAGCCATAAAATTGCCTTTTTGCTTAATATCATAAAAAGTAGCAACAACGAAGCTAAGCTTAACCTCCTTCCTCCATACTGTTTTTTTATATGATGTTTGTATATTTTGTAAATTAAATTTAAATAAACAATCCAATTTTTGTAGAAATTCTGCCGCAGTAATATCTTTTTGAGGGAGATTTGTTATGATGATGTCATTCATCATATCTTTCTGATCCCGATATTGTCGCCAAGCGTTAAGATTCATAATACTGGTTGAATTAACTTCTATCTTAGTTTTAATTTCAGAAATTTGTTCTTTAACAATGATATTTTCAGAGCACAAATGACTAAGGGTCTCGTTCATTTTATCAATTTTATTGTGAGTAGAAAATATAGCCTCCATGATGTCTTTATTAGTAGGATTATCAGTTTGTAAATTATTAGGTTCATTTGCTTTTCTTGTAGAACCCATTTTAATATTGTAAATCACTGTCTAACTAACTGTTTGATAAGATAAAAAACACTAAAACTTTAGATTGTTTGTATCCACTGGTTTCACTGGTAATATAAACTGTATTTTAATTAAAATTGTACAAAAATATATTATTTTTTATTTTAATAAGAAAGATTATGAAAAAAAGAAATAATTAATTTAATTTGTGTTTTATTAAATAATTTCTTTCAAACACTACAAAAATACGTGTGCTCTACTCACGCCATTTTTAATTTTCATGTTATGCTATGTTATGTTATGTTATGTTATGTTATGTTATGTTATGTTATGTTATGTTGCGTTATTGTTGCAAAACTCGGAATCCCGAAGTGGATGATTGGAAATTTGTAGTAATAAATTAAACACGTCTATTCTAGTTGATATTGTGAACAAATTATTTTCAATTTATTTCAGTAGTTAGTTCAAAAAAAATATTGATACATAAATTAGTGACATCTATGAGAGAGTATAAAAAATATCAGAATATATAAATAAATAGAGTTCAGTGTATTTCATTTTCAACATTTCCACTAAATCCGCATACTTATTAGACTCCATTGCTCTTGTTGCAATACAAATGTTTCTCGGTATTGACAGCTTTGGTGAGCTAATCTGCTATTTGATGTTCAGTTTTAATGTATACAAATTTAATAGATCCATTATCAACTTTTTCACGTAAAAAATGATATCGAATATTAATATGTTTGGTTCTCGGTTGATATAAAGACTTTTCGCTTGGGTATATTGTTCCTTCTTTGTCACAATTTATGATAATTTTCATGTTATCATTAAAAATTTCACTCGATAAACTTTTAAGCCACATAGTCTCTTGTGTTGCGCTGGACATGGCCATATGTTCGGCCTCAGTGGTTGACAATGCTACCGTGTATTGTTTTTTAGATCCCCATGAAATAGCGCCTCCATGTTGAATGAAAACATGTCCAATTGTTGACCATCATTGGAATCTGCATCCCAATCTGAATCACAACTATAACATATAACTTCGATGGCTCATTTTTGTTATATGACAATTGACAACTAATAATCAGCTGTTGATTGATTGAATCTACTTACGAAATTGACGACGTACTATCAGGACGAGTTAACTGAGCTATAAACAAGATTGAACCCACTGCTTCCTGGTATGGTGCATTTGCCATTTGCTTTCGAGACCCTTCCGCCTTAGGAGACATGTTATTGGCTAATTTTTGATTAATATCAGTTGGTGTCTCAAATGAATTGCAATCAATCATCCCAAATCGTTCTAAAACATGTTGTATATATCGAGATTGATTTATTGAAATAGAACCTGATTTCTGATCAGTAATCACGATTGATTTCTATGCCAAGTATAAACTTAGCTTCTCCCAGGTCCTTCATTTTGAATTCTTCTTTCAAATTTCGTTTCAAGTCGTTCATCATATTGATTTCACTCGAAAAAATCAATATATCATAGACATATACCGCTACTATGAGAATTTTATTTCCTATGACTTTAAAATAAATACGTTCAACTCTAAATCTTCGCCGTCCAAATTTCAAAAGTCACGCATTCAACTTTGCGTTCCACACTCTACTAGCTTGGTTAAGTCTATAAAGAGATTTATTTAATCGGCAAACTCGTTCTGTTCCATTCTCAAAATTTTCAGGTTGGTTCATAAATATCTCTTCATCTAGTGTGCCTTGCAAAAACGCCGATACTGCATCCTATTGATAAATTTCTAAATTGTGTTTGACAGCCATTGCAATTAAATATCGAATTGATGAATATCTAACGACCGTGGAAAACGTTTCATCGTAATCAATCCCACGTTTTTGTTCACATCCTTTTGAACATTGTGTTGGTTGATTCCACCATCTGCATTGCGCCTTGTCTTCAGGGATGGTTAAAAAGCCGGCTTTTTTCATTTTGACCACTCCAGGTGGATAAAATCCGGTTTTACTAAAAAAGCCGGTTAATTTGTTTTGGCATAAATCAATCTTTTTAATTTCATAACAAGTTAGTAAATTTGAGATCAATAATAAAATGTATCTGTTTGTCATAATCACTTTCTGAGAAATCACAATAAGAAAAAACAAACATTTCTTTCATCTTTTGGATAATAAAATTGTATGAATTAATTTTCTCCGGCTAAAATCCAGGATAAAATGAATTAGCCACCCGGATAAAGTCCAGGGGATAAAACCGGTTAGGAGAGATCGCTGCCATCCCTGCTTGTCTTGAACACCCTTTTGCATGCTATTGGTTTTTGCCCGGGTGGTAATTTCTCCAAAGACCACGTTTGTTTTTCGATCAGCGTATCATACTCACGCTTCATTGCTTCAAGCCACTTTGCTTCATTACTTGATGAAAGAGCTTCCTCCACTGTAGTTGGATCAATTACATTCTACTTTTTGATAAAATTTGCGTTACACTTATCATTTCGTTGTCTCTCGGATCTTCTGAGCGGTAAGCTATCAGAATTTACAGAATTTGTCGGAATATATTCATCCTTATCTTCAAACACTGTATCAGATTTAAATGAATCATAACTCGATTCAGATTCCAAAGACTGATTTTGTGCAGCTTGATCAACTTTCATTAGTGATGGGTTTGTCGTTTCTGCTATTGGATCCACAATAACTGATTCTATGATAACTGGAACCTCATGTTCAATTTCAACGTTTTCAATATTCAATTCTGGAATGCATTCTTCCCTTCATTTTTGTTTTGAATGTTAGAAACTTCCACAAAAAAATGATCTGCATTATTAGAAAAACATTCAGAAGAAGCATCTACACAATGTTCACCTTCCAAAAAACGACATCACGACCGATGATTGTTTTCATCGTTGAAGGATCAAAAAATCTATAAGCTTTTGAAGTCTCGCTATAACCCACCATAATACACGGAATTAACTTTGGATCAAATTTTTTTCTCTTCTCTTTTGGTACGTGCACCATTGCCTTGCATCTAAAAACCCGAAAGTGCGAAACACCAGCACATTTACCAGACCATATCTCTTCTAGTATTTGGTCACCAGCACTTCTACAGGGTGAGCGATTAGCAATGTAGACTGACGTACTGATGGCTTCAGCCCAAAACTTGATAGATACATTTCCATCAATTAACAAACATCTAGCCTGTTCGACTAAAGCTCAATTAAGCTGCTCCATTCTGCTGCGGCGTGTACGGAGTTAAAGATTGATGGATCATTCCTGAAGTCTTCCAAAGTTCTGTAAATTTTGCTGCATGATATTCTAATCCACCATCTGTTCTGAGTATTTTCAGATTACGACCCGTTTGATTCTCTGTCAAAGTTTTGAACTCTCGAAATTTTCAAAAACTTCAGATTTGCGTTTGAGCATGTAGATTAATGAACAAGCTGCAAAACATCTCATACGTCATTGTAAAGCTTGTGTTAAAGGGTTTTCTGCTCGGCTTCCCTTTCAGACAAACTTCACATAACTTATCTTTTTTATTGATTTGAAAACCATTTGGAAAAATTTCTTTCATTTTACGTAAATTGGAAAAATTGATGTGTCCAAATCGACTGTGCCATAACTCAACTTGACTTGATGACCATTGCATTGCATTCCGACTGCTTTAACTTGAACATACTATTCGACAAAAAAGTTTCTACGCACAACGGACCATTGCAATCCACTGTTTTGCAACCATTTACATCAAACGTACTGGTCATGCCTTTATTTACTATAGTGCACTAACAGACAGTAAATTCATACAAAGATCAGGTACATACAGAGTATCACAAATGGTAACTGTCTTTTGGCGATCAACATATTTCAAATAAATTTCAACGTCACCTGATGCTTCAACTTTCAATTGCATTTCGTTTGCAATGGTAACATTATTTTGAACCAAACGCACCATATTTTTCATCCAATCAATTCTATTTGACATATGAGTCGTGGCACCTGAATCTATAATCCAGTCAGTTGATGAACTTTGATTTGTCACAAAACATGACAAGCTCGTACCGTCACTTAACTTGTAATTATTATGACCTTTTTTCGGTTTTTCCTTTTTTTTGTTGTTGTTGTTCAATGGACATTTATTCTTATAGTGGCCAACCTTTTTGCATCTGTAACACGTTACACGTTACTTGCTGATGCGATGAATTTTTTTGATTTGCATTCTTAGACAACAAAACTAAAGATGAACCACATTTTTCATTAGCCGAACTAACCTCCTGCAACAGTTTAGTTTTGATTTGATCAGACAAATCTTTGATTCCTAAACTCTCAATTACCATAATCGTAGGCTTATACTCTGAATTTAATCCTGCAAGCAAAAGAGTTACAATCCACTCGTCATCAATTGTCCAGCTCCTTTCAACTTATGAGCAGTAAGTGTAATTTTATTAATGTAGTCCTCCATTGAATCACAGTTTTCCAATGACGTTATGATCAGTGTTCTCGACAATCCAACACGCCTTAACAAACAAGATTCGTCAAATGCGTTTTTGAGTGCATCCCATAGTTCTTTCGCAGTTTTTGCATCTTGTATGTGCGCATGATTAATAGGATCCACTAATAAAATTAACTTTGCTTTTGTGATGTCATTTCGAAGTTTTTTATTTCCATGGTCTTCAACAGTTGTACCGTCGCACAGTGGGATTTTTTGTGCAATAAGTAATTTTTTCGACACATAAAATTTAAAAATGTAATGATGCAGTTTTGTAGAAAATTGATTCAGTATGAAGAATCCATAAATTGTATCCCAAAAAAACATTTATTTCTCTTTGAAATAATGAAGTAAAGTCACATGTAAATTTTGGTCCAAAATATTGAAAACTGTTTACGCACTTCTATAGTGTTTGTACGTAAGATAACTTTATTGCTCTAATTTAAATAGTGATTATTTTCAAATATAGCCTTTTCTGCGTATTTAAAAAAAAAATTATAAAGATCGCTCAAATGGTTTAAAAGATATGATAGATAAAATTGGTTCTATAATATGCCGTGATTGCAAACTTCCTTGGAAGAAAAAAAAGGTTGCTCGGTCGTGCTAGGTGCTCCCGCTATAATAAAATGAAAGGTAAGACTCCATACTATCAATTAAAAACAAAAAGTTTAAATAATTAATAATCTTTTATAAAATCATAAAAGTTATAAAATCATAATATCATGAAATTTTGGGTTCTATGGGCGGTGGGTAGTGGGCGTGACCAATTTTGATAAAACTTTATTTTATTCTTAATTGAGGTAATAAAAGGCTCTGTGCCAAATTTCAAAAACTTTGGGCCAAAAATAAATTTTGGGTTCTATGGGCGGTGGGGTAGTGGGCGTGAAATTTTGATGAAACTTGATATTTTTCTTAATTGAGCTAACTAAAAGCTCAGAGCAAAATTTCAACATTCTACGAGCACTCCTTATATTTTTTTGCCAAACATTGTATGAACAAATCCCACTGTGCATCGTCATAGCCCCACAGACCTTCCATTTCAAGCAAGGCACGTACGGTTAACTTCCAAGTTTCGTAATTCTCCCGTGCCTTCAGCTTTTCGGTAGATAATAATATCCCGACTAGCATTATGTAAGAGCTCAGATCTGATCCGGATACGGCTTTCCCTACGACTGATAAGTACCGTATCAGGCACACTGAACAGGTCCTGATCAGTAATGTAACTCCTCAAACTACCCAAACCGGATCAGGTAGCTCTACTAGAAACGAACCAGGACCGAATCATTTAAAATAGGGAATTTTCTTTACATACATTAGAAAAATTAGAAAATTTACTACTACATACAATAGAAAAAAATGTTTATAAAAATATTCTAACTGTATACTTACCTATATGTCATAACGATAACGCAGAGAAGCGATAACTAAAGTATAAGTGAAATTTCGCAAATTATATACATATATATCTAAAATAAATAATACTTTAGTGAGTTTTAACCAAACGAAAATCAGATATGATTCTGATCCGGTACTGGTCCGGCATTTACTACTAGGGATGAGATAGATCTCCGAAACCGGCCCGGATCTGGAAAAATGCGGCACGCCCTAGTAGTGAAATCAGGTATGATTTCTGATAGGGGCTGAGTGCAAATGCCCTATCAGGATTTACTTTATTACACCCTGATCAGACCCGGATCATAATAGGGTATACCTGAACAAATTGTTAGTCGGGATGTTGGACCCCATTTTTCATACAAAAAACAATTTGCAATATATTGTGACAATAAACTATAAGTAACTTGATAAATATTAACTATTTTGCAATTTCCAACACTTGCGCTTCAATCTGGGCCCATAACCTGTTGCAAAACTAGCAATCCCGAAGTAGATGATTAGAAATTTTTAGATATAAATTAAACACATCTATTCTAGTTGATATTATGAACAGATTATTTTCAATTTATTTCAGTAGTTAGTTCAAAGAAAATATTGATGCATAAATTAGTGACATCTATGAGAGAGTACAATAAATATCAGGATATATAAATAAATAGAGTTCAGTGTATTTTATTTTCAACAGCTATGTTACGTTATGTTATATGTTATGTTATGTTATGAATTCTGTCCTTAAAACCATGACGAGAGTCCCTCGAGATGCACTCTACATCATCTGTACATAAAACGTACGTGCAATTTTAGCATCAGATTATCATTTGAATTGTAGTATTCTTTACCAAACCTTTCGGGCCATTCTTAATTAGAAAGAAGTTAAAATGAGGAGTTAGGGTAAACAACGTAAAAGCATTTCTAGCAAAATAAATTGTTAATGAGTGTATTGGTTTATATTGTTTGGTCCTCTACTTTTTTGTTTTATTAAAAATAGCGTAAGAATATTTGCTAAAGAAAACTAACATTTAAATACTAATCTGATGAGTGAAATTTATCTTATGCTTTTTAGTTTATTGTTAATTAAAGTGTGTTCAATTATCGCCAACTATTCTTAACCTAACATACAAACATGTCAAAACTACAATTTTTTAGCCAATCAATAAATTGTTGCTACAACGAAACTAATTAAAATATTTTTAGAAAGACAAAAAAAAATTAAATGATTTTCATAACAAGATTTGATCTTCTTTTACTAGTGAAGTGTATCGAGTACACAATAAGTTAGCGTACAATTTTTACTAAGAAAATTAAAAATAAGAAAACCAAAACAATACGTCTAGTTTTACCATCTAATTTGCTTATAAACATTACCCTGTTACTGTTACTGTTATTATATTTTATTTGTTTTGTCTACTGTAGATAAACAGAAAATACAAAATCTAGATTCCGTCATAATTCATAACTTTAAGGCTTTTCTAATGAATTGATATTTTTGTATTAATTCTATTAATATTCTAATATTAGAAAGTTGTTCTAAATTAAGTTGCTATGTTTTTAGTAGCAGGTGGCTTGCAAAGATATTTGAAAAAAGAACTGTTGCACAATCGGTTATATTTTAAACGATTAAACTTTTTATTAACCACGTGAGTTTGCAAAGCAATGTAAAGACTTAGTTGTGCATATTGTATATTGGTATTAATTTGTGATTTGTGATGTTTTCATATCATTCTTCAACCATTGTTGAATTACTCATTGAATTACTAAATGTAAAATTGAAAAATATGGAGGGGCTGAAATCTCACAGCTCTAAGATATCAAGACTTCGGTCTGGGTTAAGGATTTTGATATAGTTTTCGGCAAAAAACTTTTATGAGGAGATGGTTTTTAGTTTTGGGCAGCGATGTATATCAAAAATAACTCTTTGTTAAAGTACAAGTATTTTTTTATCTCTGTTTAGAAATTTATTACAAAACTAACACGAAACATCAATACGTGGCCGGAAAATTACAATCAAAATTCCAAAAATATTGTTAAAATCAAACTTTTTCAAAATTCCAAAAATATTCCAAAAATTAGAATAAAATCAAATATTTAAATTTTTTCTAAATTCCAATAATATTTCAAAAATTCTTAAAAATTCAAACTTTTTCCAAAATTCTAAAAATATTGCAAAAATTATTACAAAATCAAAAATTGAAAATTTTTTCAAAATTCTAAAAATTATAATAAAATCAAAAATTAAAAATTTTTCAGAATTCTAAAAATATTCCAAAAATTCTTACAAAATCAAAACTTAAAACTTTTTTCAAAATTCTAAAAATATTGTAAAAAAATTATTACAAAATCAAAAATACAAACTTTTTCAAAATTCCAAAAATATTTAAAAATCTATAACAAATTCAAAAATTTCCATGTCCAATTTCATTTTCAATTACATATACGTCATAAAAACAGCTACGTTTTTTCCAAAAAATAAATGAAATTATTTTTTGACACACTTGACATTATTTTTTTGACAAACGCCATAATTCTCAATAATAATAATAAAATTTCATTCAAACAAATAATTCATTTTATTTTTTCCAAAAAATTGGGTAAAAAAATAAATAAAAATCTTTCTTTTGACACACTTGACAACATTTTTTTGACAAACTTATAATGCAATAATCTAGTTTTTGATCTCACATACCAATCCCTACCATCAAGATTTCTCCAAATTTAATGTTCCTACTCGTAATCACTTAAAATGAACGTTTTTTAATCCAAAAATATGAAAATTTGCTATTTTTGACACACATAATGATTTTTTTGACACACTTCCGGTACAGTTATCGAACACAGCGTCCTTTCGGACCTGTCATTTAAGTATACCTATTTTTAGAAAAAAAATTTTTGAAATCCCTCCAGCGGTTTTCCCTGCAGCGTAGGTAATGACGGCGGCCAGACGGCCGGCAGACAGACATACATTTTTTTTTTTTGCTTTTTTAGAATCAGTAGGTCCTAAAACGTCGAGAAATGTCAAAAAAAGTGGGGGTAAGAATTTCACTTTGAGCTCATGAATGTAATACTTAGGTCTTTCAGACTGAAGTAATTGTCCTACTCACTTTTCAGGGGCCCTATTCCCGAACACATATTTGTCAATCGACAATATTCTCAATTTCACCAAAATGCTTATGCCCAAAATACATGTGCCAAAACCTCATCCTTCTTAAATACCTTCAAGGTGACTGTTATCTGTTATTACTGAGCGAACGATTACTTATTAATAAGAATGATAGCTGACCTGCTATCATTATTGGTAGCTTTAAGCTTAGCTATCCTCCAGTTGTGTGTAGGAAGCTCTGGATTGCCAATTGCAATAACATGTGGCCTTTTAGGGGCCTTTAAGGAATCACCTGTGATCTCTGCCATTTGGAAGCAGAGCCCCCACTAGGGTCTCCAGCGCTGGATGTGGTAATTATTTTAGTCAAATCAAAGATGGCTAAACCTCGCTCGGTCCGTTTTACCAGAATCCGGAATAGTCTATAACCGCTTAAGAGCTTTCCATGCTTTTCTTGTGGCATTGTATTACAGCTTGGAAGGGCTGGAAGACTTCAAGGGATGCCACATCAGCACATGTGTCCCAACTTGCAGCTTCCGGAGTGTTGAAACTTCTAGTACTACTAGAGATCGACTTGACCTTTGGATATTCCGCCACTGGCTTAGCCGATTCCTTAGAAGGACCCTCTAATACTTATTACATATCTGTTGATTTTGTTTAAATTTTTCCCACGAGTAGCAGAGAAAACCAAAAGTACATCTAATCATTTAGCGTGACCCGCTCCACCTGATTATTAAACCACGTCCACGGAAGGAGCACGTAGATCCGAAAGCGATTAGCGCTGTGAAGTGAATAATATTAAAGAATGTGGTGGAGGAGCACCAGTTTATTTTAAACTTTTTAAATAAAATCTCTTCAAAGCGATTATAATGAAACGTTATAGTTCTGGAATTTTAATCCACTTCTGGTTTGTCACTGCACTGAAAAAACGTCATGTCTTAAAAGTAAGAAGTATTTGGAAGTATTTTGAATATTCATCATTATTTTTGGTATGTTATACCCTACTTTTGCCAACAAATATTAGTTGGTAACAAACCAAAGGAGTTGATTTTTTCATTATGGTCTGCCGAGTTTGGGTTTGAACCTGTATTGTAGTGAGGTCTTACGAACAGCTTTTTTATCCCACAACATCAAAAATTAACTATTTAACCAATAATAATTATTATAAAATATTTTTGTGATTTCGATATGAATTAAATAAAACAAATTTATTTCTACCTTACATGCACATCAAGAGCTACTATCCGGCTTTTTTACATTTATCAAAAGTAAAGATATAAGCGCAATTTTTCCGCAACTAACATTCTTGTTTTGTCAAATCACTTTAAAAAGTTTAAATATTCGTTCAACAAGTTTTCTTTTCTTGTTAATTCAAAAGAAAAAAAAACGGAAAGCATAAATAAAAATAACAAAAAAATATGCATATTATTATTTATAATTTTCAGTTCTTTGAACCTGGACCAAGCCGGCCATCGACAAAATGAATTGAAATAATAAGCAAAAAAAATTGCATAAAAAATTGCATTCTGTATACATATATGTTCATTGTTTGTATACATACATGAAATGATGAGCGAGAAATTGGTGTCAAAAATTTTTTGAATACAATTTTTATTGTCCTCTATAGAATAATAAAATAACATTTATAAAAAAAATAACCAAATATTAAATAATCTAAATGTTTAATATATCCACTTAGGAACAAAATTTTATTTATGTTATTTCTGCATATATATGTACTTATAATAATTAATAAACGTAATTTAAATATATTTTGATGATTTTTGATTAAGTTTAATTTTAAATTAAATTAAATTTGTAGGAAAATTTTATTTTTCGATTGCAATCATCATCATTCACAGTTTTCTACATTGATACCGTACGAGTGTATATTCTTACTTTTAAATAAAAACTAAAACTTATTTTTAACTTTGGTTTATATAAATAAAAAACTTAAGAAATTTCGTTCTAAGGTAAAAAATTGTTTAGTACTGAATATTATGATTGTTTTAAATTATGTATAAAACGAAAAAAGTAATAATTTCAATTAAGAACACAAAATAATATAATTTAAAAAAAAATTAGATTATAAATTGAAATGAATTTGAGTTTGTTTACGAAATTTCATCTTAGGTCAATGTTTTGTTTTAAGGTCAAATCAAATGCGATTATGTTTGTTTAAATTTTTTTTAAAGATTCTGATTACACTTCGTTTAACAAGAGATGATATAGTATTGAATTCTATCTAGCAAATTGAGACGATTTTTTTAGCATCAATTTATTAGAATTATTCGAAATTTTTTTTTAATGATGTTAATACAAAGTATCAAATGGACTAAATTTTTTCTCTTAGCAATCACTTTTGCATGAAAAAGGTTGTTCTAAAAACTTTAAGGTGATGCAATATCAGAACGTGACCAACTGATAATATCATGATAATCTCCTTGATAACAACAATATTAACTTGGTATTGATGGTATTAAAACTGAAGAATAAAGACTACTTTTATTTCATTGTTAATTCAATTTGAATATTTCATAGAGTTTTTCAAACATCATTCGGAAAATGCTTTTACAAATTAATACTAACAAAGCATCTGGGCCAGATCGTATTCCTCCAATTATTTTGAAAACCTTTGCTAGGGAGTTAGCAACAATCTTTTATTTATCATATAAGAAAGAAGTTTTTTCCCGAAATTTTGAAAATAGCAAGCGTACAACCCGTTCAAAAAAAAAGGGTAGTAAGGCTTATCCAACAAATTACAGACCCATTTCAACTTTATCGGTTGTTTCTAAAATTTTTGAGTAATACATTAATTTTAATATAATGAGCTTCTTACAAACAATTAGACAATTAGAGTCTTACAAACTACTTAATGAAAGACAATGCGGGTTTCGAAAAGAAAGAGCGACGGGAGATTTACTTTCCGTTGTCACTCATGTGTGGAACCAGTCACCTGGAAATCATGAAGAGACTTTTGGTGTTGCTCTTGATATTTCCAAAGCGTTTGATAAAGTTTGGCACAACAATCTTATTTGCAAATTAAGCTGTTATGGTTTGAATGAGCAACTCGTATCTTGGATACAAAGCTTCTGATCGAAAATTTCGGGTTAATGTTAATGGTGTTTCATCGGATGTCTTTTCAACTAATGCAGGAGTTCCTCAGGGTTCTGCTTTGTCACCAACTCTCTTTCTTATTTATATTAACGATTTGTTGGATTCAACAATTAGTCCTATCCATAGTTTTGCTGATGATAGCACGCTTCATGCGTCTCATGAAAACCCTAAATTATATTCACCGTTAGCGCTTAATAACCGTAGGTCAAATTTGATAGATTCATTAAACCATGACCTTAAAACTATTTTGGGGCTCGCTAATAGTGTTGAATTCAATACGAGCAAAACACAGGCTTGTCATTTTTCTAGATTATCCAAACCTAATCCGTTTCCATTAAAGTTCGACTCTAAAGATCTTGTAGAGAAAGAATCTATCTGTTAGACTTCTAGGAGTAGAAGTTGAAAATAATTTGAAATGGAATTGTCATATTTTTAACCTAGCTAAGCTGTTCAAAAATTGGGCTTTTTAGGACGATGTCATAAGTTTTTTAATAGCGAACAGCTTCTATTAATGTACAAATCATTTATACGTCCCTGCATGGAGTACTGTTCTCACATATGGGGTGGGGCTTATTATAGTAATTTGATGTGCCTTGATTCTGTTCAGCGCAGTGCTATTAAACTGATTGGCAACTCAACTCTTACTAATGAGCTTGATTCTTTACAGCACAGACGAAATGTTGCTGATCTGACAATTTTCTACAAATACATTATGGATGAACGAACTTCTACAGAGATTAAACCAATTTTACCTGAACTAGCAACCCTATCGCGTAACACTAGAGCAAATGTTGTAGCCCATTCTTTTACGGTTCATATAAAAAGGTGCAGAACTGATGCTTTTCAACGTGATTTTTTCAACAGAGTCTCTCATCTCTAGAACGCTTTACCTTCATGGATTTTTCCTGATAGCTTTAATCCTCTAAATTTTAAAGTTAGCGTCCATAGATTTCTTAGAGAAACTTAATTTATTCAAACTTAATCCCAATCCCTAGTTGGGATGGTATCTTCGGATATTCAGAGACGTTTATTCATAATTTACTATAATTAATACTAAACATGCCTAACTTAGAATTTAAAAAAAGTGACATATACCTGTTGTCTCTGTTGAAGAATAACTTCAACGGTGACATCCACAAGGACTTGATGTTTGTACAAATATACAGCGTTACTGAGAAGTGTTACTTGCTGACGTTAGCTCTCGGTACAGAACATATCCTTTCAGTCGTGCAAGACAAATCTCCAAATTGCCCCTCGACGCCAAGTTCCTCAAGAGGAACCCAAAGTGTGCCTACTTAAGCCCCCATCTATTGGAAAATCTTTTTCAAAACCGAACCGAACCGCTGGAACTGCAGACGAAAAAGTCATATCCATCAAAACTGTACCGAAAAAGGATGAGTTTTCTGTTTCGGGTGTTGGAAAGATGACACATTTCTTCCTAACTACCGCCGTTGTTAAGAAAACTGTCGAGGGAACGGGACACTGAACCCACTTCCTCGCTCCCAAAACTCTTTGAGCATGCCCACGATTGGGATATAGCCTCCCCTTCAACTTCCGGTCTCATATACTCCTCCAATTCCAAAAACCAACGTTCCATTAACTCTCCCAGCTGAAGATGCTCCCACCATATTTTCGTTCTCAACTGATTCTCATGTGGAATCAACCGCTCTTAACCTTTCGACAAATACAACCGAAACTAAACCGCTATTAACCATTCTCAAACGAAATCCGAGTAGCGTGATAACTGTTCTTCCGTTTAAGTCACATAAGCAACGACTTCAAGATTACTAAGCTGTCAGGTTCCGAATCTTTATTGATGCTAATGGAAATACCAGAGATCCACTCTTCGAATGCGTCGTTTCTGGTGATTTAAATTAAAACTTCTAATTATCGCAGTCTAATTTAAAACTTATTCTCATTCCGCAAAAAGGAATTCCTTTTACACATAAAATTCTGCTTCATTTCTCAAATATTCTAGGTAAATCCAAAATGGTCTATACACAGAAAACTTTTGAAAATTATTTTACGTTTTTGTTTTGTCTTTTTTCTTCGATGTGACGTTGATTTTACTTTTGAAATATTGTATAGGGGAAATTGAGGTTGAATACAGGGCAAATTGAGGTTTTGTTTTGTATTTGATTGCGATTATGTAGAATTAAATTTAACTATTAAATTTTTGTAAAAGATGTTAAATCGTAATATTTTTTAACGTAAACGCCAGCGTTCTAATGAGTTTTGCGTTCTAGTGATTTTTTTTTGTTACAAAGGCGATAAAAGAGGATGTATGTATGTATGTAAGAGGATGTATGTATGTATGTAAGTATGTCTGTCTGCACTCCAATAAACGAATCCTTTCACCAACACTAAAATTGTACGAACAATGGCAATGTCTAACGGAATATGAACGAATATTGAAGAATATTAAAAGTTATTTTTGGATTAACGATTCATATGAATAAATAAACGAATCCGGCAGTAAAACAAATTCAGAAAAATTGTAAACAAAAAAAACATTACTTTTAACAGTTAATGCAAAACAAAAAAATGGATGTCATAAAAGTTTGACCTCTCGAAAAAAGTTAAATAAAATTTTAACGGTGATTTTTTTTGTTTAATATCATTTGCAGTTTTTACTTTAAAAAAAGATGATCATTTTATTTGGAACTGTTTAATTTTTTCTTGCTGTTATGTTTTTTGAATGATGAATAAAATTTGACGATTTATGGATATTATTCAATTAAAGAAAAAACAAACCTCTTAACATGTACAAATTTAAAGAACATTTTTGTATTTTAAATGCATAACATTATTTTTATGATTATCGTTATGATTCACCTTAATACCTGTTCGAAAACTATTTTTGAGCTTAAATAACTAAATGGATCTCAAAAACAATGTTTTTGTTTACAGTTCGTTTGTAGAGACGACAAAAATAAATTTAATCCTACGATTTTTGCATTTTCTAATGTTGAGATTATTAACCTATTCTATAGACAAGTTTCAATGCTTCACCTTATTCTTGTTAAAGAATTTTTAGATTCTTATTTTTAAAATTTTTTTCACTTTCATCTACCTTATCTAGTCGTTGATATTTTTATGCTTAGGGTTGAAGAGGTAGTTAGAGAGTTTTATAATTTTGCTCTTGTACTGTATTGCTGTAAATTTTTCGGTCAAAATGTAAAGTGTGTGTACTTATAAAAGCCTAGCCATTGTGTTTACCACAACCAGTGGATATTTTAGTAAAGGTTAAATCGTCGTAGGTTTTGATACTATATTGGGTATACAAATTAGTTCTAATCGTTTTTTTTTGCTAAAATTAATGACATTTTTGATGAAGAACAATGATCGCAGATCCTTCCGATTTTATTAAAAAATTCTAGTCAATTTAGCTTTTTAATAATCAAAACCATGAAATAAAAAATTTAAAAATTTTAAAAACACAAAATATGATTTTTATCCGCCTACATATTAAAATGTTACTTTATTACTGTGATTTGCTGCCTTAAAGTGTCACGTTTTAACTATATATTTTGTTGTCATAGTTACGTCCAAGAAAGTAAAGAACATTTGAATTTCTTTAAATTCAATAAAAAATAGAAATTTTTACCAAAGGAACCTTTCAATTCAAAATTTCATAATCCAATCAAAATATTTGCTATTTTTTGTTGTCATAGTTATACGATAACAAATATTTTGGTCAAAGTTTACAAAGTTTAGTTTGTTCAACATATTTTTATTTCAAAATTTATAAAATTTTTAATTTTGATTTGGATTAATCAATTACGTAAGCCTTTTTTGACTTAGTGTGGGTGCAAATCACGGCTGGTGTCTCGATTTGCAAACGCTCAAAAACCTAAGCTTTAGGTCCTTTTATCGTAATGTACTAATTAAGCTCATTAAATTAATAACTTTTAAATTCCAACCCAGAAAGTATATTTTGATTAGGGTCGGTATTTTCTGGTTAGATTTCGATGATTATATAAGTCAAATAATATAAAGCTTTAGTCCAGTGGAAGTGAAAGAATC
Source organism: Diogma glabrata (assembly GCA_963693315.1). Lineage (NCBI taxonomy): Eukaryota > Metazoa > Arthropoda > Insecta > Diptera > Cylindrotomidae > Diogma > Diogma glabrata. The sequence goes on along the minus strand of OY856186.1, from coordinate 78,358,776 downwards.
AACGAACGCATGGAGGGACCCGATTTTGTTGATATGCAAATGTGTTTAAATATTTTAAATTGCTGCTAATGAGATACGAGTTAACGTGAAATATCACATACCACTGGCAATGCCAATAAAATAAATAGTGATCATGAAAAAAAAGAAATAAAAGGTCAATTTATTTCCCAAAAATCAAGAAAAATATATATCGACACATAAACGAGCATAAAAAAGAAATATGTTATGTTACAGAATTTTATGAAACATAAAAACAGACAAACAGTGGAAAATTTTAGAACAAACTGGATATTTTAATAGCAGACAGATGTTTCTATATATTTGTATACTTTTTTATACTGATGAAAACCAGCTCATAGTGAGTTAATTGAACACAAACTACAATGCTTTAAACAATAGGAGTGTAAACCGGGATCATTGAAAACCAACTTTTTCATAATAAATACATAGTTGTAAGGTTTATGCATACAAATAATTTGTTGAATTACAAACGAATTTTCAAAAAATTTATGCATTGTTTGGAGGGTCAAATTTTTTGTAGAATCATCTATAAGTGAATCTTCTGTGAAATGAAATACTGAGTGTTAAAGAAGAAATGTTCTTGTTCTAAAATTTTAATTGCTTTTACTTTTAAAATGGTGCTTTATCGTTTATGTTGTCCAAAGATGATTGAGTATTTTATGTCAAACATGAAGGTGGAAGGTGTTTTATATTGTTACGATTACAGAAAAATCATAACAAAACACAAAAACAAATTAATGAATTGAATAGAATTATTGTTGTATTCTTAGAACTTGGTTCAACATAAAATTACTATGAATCAAATCATCATAGCATAAAATTATCAAATATTCTAGTGTTTTCTCAAGGTTTCTAAAAATTGACCTCGAATGATCGAGATTATGCAGAATCGTATATAAGGAGGGATGTTTTGCAAGACTAGATAAGTTTTATTTTAAACCTGCGAGGTGAAGTTAAAATTATAAAAGTGATTTTTAAATTAGTTTTTGTGAATAAAGTTTTAAGTGCTATTGAGTAGAAATATTTTGTGTATTATTTTGAACGTTGTGTTACTGGCAATTTCTACAATAAACCGTTGGAGTTTCTGAAGCTGTTGAAAGAATATTCTAGTTAGGAATATTGTTTGCTGTATTTCTTTCCTGTTGTTCTGGAACAATTAAGGTGTTGAATACTTAATAAAACTTGGTGTGTTTGCTTACTAATCAGTGATCGAACTCGGAAAATATCATGCATTTTACTATCCACTCTAATAATTAAGCTGTCATTTCTACCTTAAGTTTATTTAGTATGTCACTGTTTTTTGAAACAAAATCATAAATAAACTTTAGGTGAACTTGGAGTCAATCTACCACTTCCAGACAGAAATTAAAAATATAAAATCTCCATTATGCTCGATGAGGATCATGTCAGTTTTGTTTTTTTGTTGATTTTCTATTTGATTTGATTCAAAACTTAACAAAAAATGGGTGCCAGATGTAGTATTTTTGACATTTGTACATACACAGGACAGGACCGGATTATGATGAAAAAAAGTAAGAAGTTACTGAAACATGTCTGTCTGGTTACAGTTGATGTCCAGTACTCCACTCCATTCAGGCAGATAACTTAAAGAACATGTGGAAAGGATGGTACCGGTAGGTATACCGACAATCACCAACAATCCAATTCCATGTCCTACCGGACCCCCGAGCGCTTCTAAAAAACAAACTGGTTTACCTTTGGTAAAGCCCTCGAAAAACTCTATTTGAATGGAAGTTGCTAGATTTGTGTGGATAATGCCATGTTCTTAAGATACATGATAATCGTCATTCTAACAAATATGTGCTGCTAAGACTGTAACTGAAATGAATAAAGAAAGAAGTACGGAGCATATCTCATATCATCTCTTTGTAAGGGAAACACGGACAAAGAACAAAGAACATCTGCCGATTACTAAAGAGAAGCGAAAACGTCGGTTTTCATAACTTTCATTTCTGAAGCACTCGTCCTCTGGAAAAGGCTCCAGGAGAAGCGCTTCATGGGTTTCTTGGGTATCGGACATTTCCATTTTCAATCTCAAAAATATGCATCATAATATGTCGTCTTTGCAACAATCGAGAAACAAGCTTCTGCCACCGGTTGGAATATAAACCCTTTAGAAGTTCAAATTCGAGTTCTTTAGTTTTTTTTCAAATATATTAATATTGTGGAAACTTCTTTCTCGCAAAGCAAGTTGGGGAGGGTGTACTAATTACAGAGAATCTAACCAATGATAAAGTTGATCACTTGAGGATAAACAATGTATCTTTTAAGCATATGTTTCTTCTGCCACCAAATCATTATGCCGCATTCTTTTAGAGCGAAAGATTATTGAAAGAACAACAATGTCAGTTATTCTATGGAGAAACTTTCGTTAGTATTATCGTTTTTCAACCTTACTTCGATGTGCCCTTATTCACAATTCGATAAACGTAACTTTCAAATCTATCTGGAATCGATCACTGATTAGTAAGCAAAAACACTAGGTTTTATTAAGTATTCAACACCTTAATTGTTCCACAACAACAGGAATGCAATACAGCAAACAATATTCCTATATCTAGAATATTCTTTCAACAGCTTCCGAAACTCCAACGGTTGATTATAGAAATTTCCAGTATGAATCCAATACACAAAATATTTCCACTCAATAACACTTAGAACTTTATTTACAAAAACCAATTTAAAGGTAACTTTTATTTACACGGTTTTATATACACGATAAAACTTTTCGTTTACAATTAATCCCATTCTGCCTAAAATACCTGCTTAAATACTAAATTCCGTATAACGTAGAAAAATCGAACATCTTTAGTCCGGAACGTCCCATTAGCAAAATCACCTGTAAAAAATAGGTTATAGAAAACAAATCCAAATAAAATATTTTTGATCTGTTTTAAGAAGAACAACAATTCTATGTGTTTCATGATCATTATAATTATTACTTCGGTCTAAAAGACCTAAGAATTACATTCATGAGCTTAAAGTGAAATTCTTACCTCCACTTTTTTGGCATTTCTCGACGTTTTAGGACCTACTGATTCTAAAAAAGCAAAAAACAAATGTATGTCTGTCTGCCGGCCGGCCGTCACAACCGACAAAATCTAGAAAGCCGCTGGACGGATTTGAAAATGTTTTTTCTTCTAAAAATAGGTTTACTCAATGTGAAGAGCCGAAAGGACGATGTGTTCGATAACTGTACCGGAAGTGTGTCAAAAAAATCGTCAAGTGTGTCAAAACAAGGAAATTTGCATATATTTTGCTTAAGTGATTACGAGTAGGCACATTGAATTTGGAGAAATCTTAATGGTTGTGATTGGTATGGGAGACCAAAATCTAGATTATTGCATTATAAGTTTGCCAAAAAAATATTGTCAAGTGTGTCAAAAAAATGTAGCTGTTTTTATGACGTAAATGTAATTGAAAATGAAATTGGACATGGAAATTTTTGAATTTGTTATAGTTTTTGAAATATTTTTTGGAATTTTGAAAAAAGTTTGTATTTTTGATTTTGTAATAATTTGTGGAATATTTTTAGAAATTTGAAAAATTTTAAATTTTTGATTTTATTATAATTTTTGGAATTTTTAAAAAAGTTTCAATTTTTGATTTTGTAATAATTTTTGTAATATTTTTAGAATTTTGAAAAAAGATTGATTTTATTTAATTTTTACAATATTTTTGGAGTTGTGAAAGAAATATGAATTTGTGATTTTGTAATATTTTCTCGAAACGCTAAATGGAGAGGTTTTTGAGTAGTTTGCTGAGTGTATCATCTTTTCACTAAGTTATGTTAATTTATGATCTGTTATAATTTTCCGGCAACATATTGATATTTCGTGTTAATTTTGTAATACTTATCTAAACAGAGATAAAAAAATATTTGTACTTTAACAAGGAGTTATGTTTGATAAACATCGCTGCCCAAAACTAAAAACCATGTCCTCATAAAAGTTTTTTGCCGAAAACTATATCAAAATCCTTAACCCAGACCGAAGTCTTGATATCTCAGAGCTGTGAGATTTCAGCCCCTCCATATTTTGTTTATTATTATTGAGAACTATGGCATTATAAGTTTGTCAAAAAAATAATGTCAAGCGTGTCAAAAAATGATTTCATTGATTTTTTTAGCTAATTTTTCGGAAAAAAAATGTACCTGTTTTTATGACGTAAATGTAATTGAAAACGAAATTGGACATGGAAATTTTTTAATTTGTTATAGTTTATGAAATATTTTTGGAATTTTGAAAAAAGTTTGTATTTGTGATTTTGTAATAATTTTTGGAATATTTTTAGAATTTTGGAAAAAGTTTTAATTTTTGATTTTGTAAGAATTTTTGGAATATTTTTAGAATTTTGGAAAAAGTTTTAATTTTTGATTTTGTAAGAATTTTTGGAATTTCGAAAAATGTTTTAATTTTTGATTTTGTAATAATTTTTGGAATATTTTTAGAATGTTGAAAAAAGTTTGATTTTATTATAATTTTTACAATATTTTTGGAATTTTGAAAGAAATATGAATTTGTGATTTTGAAATATTTTCTCGAATCGCTAAATTGAAGGTTTTTGAATAGTTTGCTGAAAATGTAAATGAAAATGAAATTGGACATGGACATTTTTGAATTTGGTATAGTTTTTGAATATTTTTGGAATTTTGAAAAAGTTTCAATTTTTGATTTTGTAAGAATTTTTGGAATATTTTTAGAATTTTGAAAAATTTTGAATTTTTGATTTTATTTAAGTTATTAGTTACACTAAAACAAATCAAAAAAGATTTTGAAGAAATCTTCAAAACAAAATCAAATCAAAAAAGATTTTGATTTTATTATAATTTTTAAAAAAATTTCAATTTTTGATATTGTTATAATTTTTGCAATATTTTTAGAGTTCTGAAAAAAGTTTCAATTTTTGAATTTTTAAGAATTTTTGGAATATTAGAATTTAGAAAAAGTTTAAATCTTTGATTTTATTTTTGGAATTTTGTAAAAGTTTCAATTATTGATTTTGTAACATTTTTGCAATATTTTAAGAATTTTCGAAAAAAGTTTAATGTTTGATTTTGTAATAATTTTTTGAAAATTTTTAGAATTTTGAAAAAAGTTTGATTTTATTTAATTTATACAATATTTTTAGAATTTTGAAAGAAATATGAATTTGTGATTTTGTAATATTTTCTCGAAACGCTAAATGGAGAGGGTTTTGAGTAGTTTGCTGAGTGTATCATCTTTTCACTAAATTATGTTAATTTATGATCTGTTATAATTTTCCGGATTCACATTGATGTTTCGTGTTAGTTTTGTAATAAATTTCTAAACAGAGATTAAAAAAATACTTGTTCTTTAACCAAGAGTTATGTTTGATGTACATCGCTGCCCAAAACTAAAAACCATGTCCTCATAAAAGTTTTTTGCCGAAAACTATATCAAAATCCTTAACCCAGACCGAAGTCTTGATATCTCAGAGCTGTGAGATTTCAGCCCCTCCATATTTTTTATATTCTGTTGATGATTGATTGTTGATTATGAATTAGTTTTCGTAATTTTATACAGGTTGCCTTCACTTATGTTGAATTGAATATAATTTTGAGTTATGTTTCGTTATGATTTTTTTATTACAACCGCAGCAATATTATGGCTATTTAGAGGTTTAGGATAATTAAAAAATGTGGCATTTGTAATATGACTTCGATAAAATTCTACTCAAACGATGCGGAAATTATTGAAATAAATTACAAAAATTCCAATTGTTTTAAATTATTACTATTTTAGACATAAAAAATACTAAACATTGATTTTATATCAACGCATACATGACAACTTTAAATGGGCACCGTTTGAAATTGATGTTGCATAGTCTTGTGATCGACAATCCATAGTCCTTCTATCATATAGAATAAATACGTATGCCGAATAGAAACACTTGCAAATACGGAGCGATGAAAACTTGAGTTTTTGTACGAAGTTTATTTGGCATGCGAAAGGGAAATTTGCAAACCCAATATTTTTGGCACATTAAACAACATTCACTTGCGACCACTGATGTAGAAAATAAAATTTTATTCAATCAAAGCAATTTCTATTTGAAGCTACAATATTTTGACTTCTTTCGGATAATGAACGAAATTCAGTGGGTGAAGAACTCTAGTTGCTTGAAGACGATCTAGTCGTCGACCCAATGTTTGATATCTTGAAAATAGCGGAAGCTCCTGCTGTATAAACCGGAACAAATAACAATCAGGCAGAGCAATCTATGGTGAATAAAACGGGTAGGGTTGATTTTCCCTCGCCGCCCTTATAGCACGTTTTTTACAACAACTACAGCATGTGACCTACCGTTGTAATATTGCAAAACCAACTTATCGTGGCGATTTGACCATCCACGCCATTTTTGACGCACGAATTGCTTCAAACGCATCAGTTGACGTTTCGCCAGCTTTCAACAAATCTTAATACACCACACCTCCCTGGTCTTACCAAATGGAACGCAATATCTGCTATCTATATCCGGCAATATCCGGCTTTGGCGTCGACGGTCCAGGCTCACCTGGCTTACGCCATGCATGTTTGCGCTTTGGATCTATTTTTCATGAAAGGTGCATGTTTCCCGTGAACTTCTTCGATCAAATGTTATGCTTCCCCTACACCTTTCTTTGTCAAAAAATGAGAAAATATAACCTCCTGCAAATGTCAATTATTTGGCTCGTAAATCAACATTTTGAATGCGACAATAAAAATTGTTTTTGAATCAATTGCTTGTTACTGATGGTACGGAAATTATTTTTTTTTATGGTACGGAAATTGTTACAGTGATTTGTCAGTAATTATTAACTTCCCGATATGGGAAGGTATTGTTTTTGGGTCGATTTTCGAAATCGGAATTTTTATGATATCTTTACGTTTCATGACCTTCTGAAGCTTTCTAGACTATTTTTAGCTGGCAGTCTGTATGTGTATGTGTGTATGTATCGCTGTATGTAGACTAAATTTTGTCCAACGCGTTCTCATCAACGGATGGCTCGATTCCAGCGAAATGGTCACAATCGATGTATCGTATAGCGAAACTTAGAGCCCAGTCCTTGTCTACCGAAATTGAATCATTTATTTTTTAGTGATTTCCAAAAAACTGAAAAGCATCTCTTGGAAATATTATGGGAATAAATAATGATATCAAGGTCATTGACCTACCATACTGTTATTCAACATGTCAGCCATTTATAATGACATTTGTATAAACAATTGCTATCTTAGTTTTTGACTTGTTTAAGAAAATGTGATAAAACTATTTAATATTTTCGTTACGAAAACTCATGAGATTTTGAGAAAACTTTTGTATGAAAATGAGCTCCGCAAACGCATCCGGGTATACTGATATATCGAAGATCTGAGTTATTTTCAAAATTTGACAATGGGGTCAGGGAGTAGTGAGTGGATCGTCTGAAAAACTCTATTTTAAACTTCTTCAACTTTAAACACTCAGTTCTGACATTCAATTTTATTGAAACTTAATACATAATTTTTTTGTGTTTATAGTAGTTTTGCAACTTTTGGTTTGTTTGTCACTTCCAGTCAAATAGTTTTTTTTATTCTTTTAAGAATTTCACAACATTATAGCCTAAAGTTATAAAGGATTTTTGACGAATCTTTGATTAAACATTACAGTTAACATGAGAAAGATAATTAGCTGTCGGGTTGTCTTATATAAAAAGTGGTCGGTGTCTATTTAACAAATTATGATTTTTTAACTGTCCTGATATGTTAGGTTGTTGTGTATGATACGATTTTTGATATCGATATTTTATCTTCATGTTTCAAGACCGCGTGAAACTGTCTTGACAACTTCTTTTAGTTCGCATTCTGTAGGTGGGTATGTTTTGTGTATATGTGAGTGTAATCCTATTTAAATGTAAATAATTAAAATTGATTTATCGTATAAAAAATAAATAGTAATAATGTGTATTTGTGGCTAATCCCAAATCGAGCTAATATTAATTGTTTGATCACTTCTTTGTTTAATTTTTTTTAATATTTTTTTGTAATTTTTCTTTTTTCTATTTACATTGATTTATGTTCTAGAAAGCATATTTTTGGATGACGCAATTAAATCATATTGTTTAGCTTTACAGTCTCAAAATAGACAGTAAAGTTAGTTTGATGTGTCAGTAAACCTTATCCAGGAGTCTTGGCAACTAGTTAGTTTTACGGGTAGTTCTTGGCGCGACCCTTAAGGTCACACTAGTTAGTAAATATAATATAATTAGTAAAATTAAAAACAGAAAAAATGTTACGCAAAAATTATAAAAACTGATTTTTTTGACGTTTGTCAAATTCTTGTTGATGTTTGGCAAAAAAATATACAAACAGTGGTGAACTGCGATATATTTCCTTATATATTAGGGAAATATAATTTATAGTTAACTCTGTCAGCCATTCGCCGGCAAACTTCCGTTGAACAATAAATCATTCGAAAATGCAGGCTGTGGAGACAGACTTATGAAAGATAGAGAGGAATCTGCTATTGCGAGGTATATATTGAGGTCCCTAACATGAAAAATTAATTTTGTTGTGACCATTCTTTTTGAGAGTATAATTTTTTTGTGTTTTTTTTATTTGTGACTATTTGTATAATTCGAATGATGTCACAGCGCTCTAAAGTGATAACTAATGAATCAGTCGTTAATACAAAAACTATTAGCCACTATGATTTATAAATATTGTGAAATATCGTGATTTACATCTGGCAATTTTATTCAACTGAATTGAAAGGTAATACTACGTTCACATTGCCATGATTTTAAACAATTTTTGATTTCAGCTCGATTATCAGCTTGTTTTGATTAATATTTTCATACAAAACTAAAATCATGTCGAAAGTGGATTTAAATCAAATCCATTCTTAATCACGCTAAGCACCCCTGAATATTTGATTTCCGAAAAAAAAAAATACAGCCCTACTTCAAAAGTGACATTTAATAAATCAAATATTTTGTTTTGAATTCAAATAAAAAGATGGCTATTGCAAAATTTCAATAAAATTTTGAATCATACAAAAAAATTTTTTTTTAGATGGAGGTTTGGACTCAAAAAAAACCAAAAAATACAGACAAATCTATTTAGATATCTTTTACATAGCTGAAATAAAAATTTTTTTCACAGATTTGGAATATGTGCAAATAGATTTCAAACTTAATCATGTTAATGATAACGTGAACAGTTTTTTGAAATCTTTAATTTTGGGTGATTTCGAGCTTGATTTCACCGTAATATGAACGTAGTATAACCCTCGAACCTAAAAATCGTAGTACACATATTTGTTTATGCCCGAAAATTTATTAATGATAAATGGCTTGCTTCAATGTTGAAGTGAAAATCTACTCGAGTACGAGTTTTAACAACACGTAAAGGTAACGAACCATCCAAAAGTTATCACAATTCACAACTCGCAATAAAATCTAATTTCTTAGTTTTTATCTATGTAATAGTAACTAATGTTAGGAATTTTTTTTAACGTATTAATTTCAAATTCGAACTATTAAAAAAAATATCCCAGTAAATTTCAATGATCAATAGGTGAGAGTGATCCTTTAGCACCTTAGAGGTTCCTAATGTACTTTGTTTTATGCTTTGTTTTTATCTTAAAGAGATAAGATTTTTTATCTCAAAGAGTTGTTGTTTGACCCATGCCGAGTACTGGCCAAATGTTGGAGGTGAATCTTTGGACTGTTAATGGTATCATCGATGTCTAACTAGGTGTGAGAAGCTGAGACGCGTGCAAAATTACTTGTAAGAGATTTCAAAAAAGTTGGAAGAGTTGGAGTTCCATTTCTTTAGTAATTTAATTCTAATTCTTTTTCGTTAATTTGATTTTTAGTCCTGATTGCACCTTCTACTGTAGTGCTATCAATGGTTAGATGTTTCTCCCCGGTGGTTCGCAGACCATATGTGGTCCGCAGAAAACGTTTAGCTGTCAGCGAAGTTCTTTATGTTTATTAACAGTATGTGAATACTATTTCCCAAATAAGTTTTTAATTCTACGATAGCATATAAAATACTATTTTCATGCAGCCTAAATCACTTGTGAAAATGTTTTTTCCACTAGTGTAAAAATAAATAAATCTATTTTTATTTTTAATAAGCATCAAATTTGATGCAAAATTTAAAGATGTGAGTATTTGAAAAAAAATATTCTTCCAACGACTACAAATATAGGTTTATTTTTGTTTCTTTACAACTATAATTGTGTGCGTTATTAGTCTTAATAAAATAAAATAAACAGCTGTCAATTTTATTCTGTTACGCGATTGTTGCGGAACACAGTATGTATTAGTATTTTATTGGGTCAGTGTTTAGTGCTATATTTTATTTTTCGAGTAAAAGTTTACAAATTCTTTCATTTATTCATTTAACACGAACCCAATACAACATTTTGTCCTTCCGAATTCCGATAGAGTAGCATGGATTTATTTAAATTAAAATATCTTCAAATTCATTGGTAAAACAAGTAAAACTGATAAAAAACAATGAATTTTGTTTTATTTTTTTTGTACCATTAATTCCAAAGAATTTAATAAATTTTATTCAATTTCGATGCCTATTTAATTGTTTGGTATTTTGAAAATAAAATAAAAGACATCAAAATTCTAACTACTAATATTAATGAGAATTGAGAAAACAAAAAACAATAATTAAAAAATGATTTTTTATTCACAATAATAATTCAATTAAATTTAATCGTAGAAACTTATGCCTCTTTCAATATTCAAGAGGGACATGCGCATTAGTTTGAGTTTATTGTTTTTTATATAATCAGAGCGAAAATGTTTCTGTTAATTTTGGATTTTTGAGATCAATTAAACTCAAGTAAGTAAAGAAGTAATTGGAATATTTTCAATTCAAAGGTATGGTTTGAAGTTTCTCAGAAAAAAACTACAATTCACATTTTACGTGTTTCGGATCGGTTTCTGTTAATATTTTTTTAAAAATCCAATCAAATTATTTATAAGGTACAATCAAAAAATTAATTTCAGATTCAATATCATCAAATCATTTGTTTTATTGTGTTCCGCAGCACTCATGCAACAGAATAAAGTGAACAGCTTTTTATTTTATTCTATTGAAACTAATAACGCAGCATAATTGTTGTTTTTTAAAAACAATAAACCTAAACTTATAGTTGCCGGAAGGATAAAATATTTTATTTGATTGTATTGAACTTTTGTTTTTTATATAAAAATCAACAAAAACATTTTCACTCTGATTATATAAAAATCAATAAATCTAAACTAATGCGCTTGTCCATCTCTGGAATATTTTGAAAGGCAAAGGTTAATATGATTAAATTGAATTGAATTTCCATTGTCAAAAAAAAATTAATACTTTTATTATTGTTTTTTGGTTTCTCAATTCTCATTAGTATTAGTAGTTAGAACTTGGATGTCTTTGGGATGTAGGTCATTTTATTTACAAAATGCCAAACCAATAAATAGGTATCGAAATTGAATAAAATTTATTTAGTACTTTGGAATTAATGGTACAAAAAAAAATAAAATTCATTGTTTTTATCAAAATACATAATTCAATTTAAATTAATACATGTTCCTCTGTCGAAAGAATAAAACGTTGTATATTGGCTTTATGTTTAATGAATTTTATTCTCGTGCAAATTTTCAATGCTCGCAATGTGTCTCGCTCGCAACTTTTACTATTTTGACTCCTGTATTTGGGAATGTTATATTTTTTTTATTTTATTCGTTCTGAAAGTACGGAGTAAATTAGTGATATCCAAGAAGCGTTTTCAACTCTGTTTGTTACATATCTAAATTCGTTTTTTGCCTTTTTTCTTTTGTTTTAAACTTTATTTCGTTTATTCCTGTTGTTTTAAATTTCATGGTGTACATATGTAAGTGTAAGTAAGATATAACGTGCACTTTCATCCATCTAAACTGAAATATTTCGAAATGTTCACTCTGCATCTAGATAGATATTTTCATAGATCTTGGATTTTAGCGTTGCTTGAAGAGCATACATATTAGTTCTTCTTAGCAATAAGCTACATTGTGCGCAAGATATGCCATTTGTAAAGGTAAACGCCCCTTCCCCATTTGTGCCAAGCTGGAACGACAGTACAATTTGAAAAAATTTTCAGACATTAATTTTTATAAATTTTTGTCGAAAAGTATAGCGAAGAGTCAAATAATGTTTCTGTGATTTTAAGGGATCTTAGGCTTATATCTCCTATATGACATTGATTTTCAGATCTGCAGGTCAATTGAGATATTTATGAAACTTTTTTTTATTTATTTTTTTTTTTGTTTGTGATAAGGTAAACGTCCATAATGTGGATCGTTGTACCAATTGTGGATCGTCTAACAGAAATCCGTTCAAAATAAGAAAAATGATGGGTGTTCAAATATTTAGATTATCAAGAAATATAAATTCAAGTCCAATATTGCCTGTGTCAGATTTTGAGCGGGATAAAATACTTGCAAACATTAGTTTTAACACTTAGATATTCACTGCGTCGGCAGTACAAAATACAAAACAGTCAAATTGACATTTTGTTAATTTTTTCTTAATGAACGTGCCTTACTAAAATAAGCTTTTAAGACTGTGTAATATAACTTAGTGTTTTTTTATTTTTACGGCTAAGTAGGTATATATATATACAATTTATCCTAAAAAATCTTTATTTTCAAAAAAAAATTAATTAAGGTATAATTTGAGTAGGTTCACATTATGTACATCGTATTTTCGATCTTGCCCAATTGTGGATCGGTGCGATCCAATTTAAGTTCAAATCCTCGCAATTTTTAATTCGATTTTACTATTACAAAAAAATCAGTAAAATTAAAACTTTAATTACAGTTAATACCAGACTAGACGAATTTTCAACCTGAGCGAATTCGGATCTAGGTTTTTCTAAATATATTTCTTATTTTTTGAAAATGAATTTGTTGAAACGCTTAGCTGAATTCACTGTTCGATAGGCATGTTTTTTGATAAAATTCGCATTAAACTAAACAAAAAAGTGTAGGTCTAACTAAGGCCAGCTTGTTTCTGATGGTATTTGTAATTAAAAATAATTGATATGCCAGGTTTTTTTAACTAAGCTTTAGAAAGAACTCAATGTTTAAAAATCGCATCGATGTCTCTAATGTGGACCGCGCGATCCAAATTAGGAACTTGCATGAAATTCTTTTGTACCGAATGAAGATCTTAGTTAAAATTAATTTTTTGTATTTTGTTGATGAAAGGAAAAATGCGTTCTAGACGTTGTAAAGAATGGAATGACCGTTCATACAGTCAGTAAAGCAGAACCACATTATATAACCACCTAAAAAGTCTAAACGCTGATAAAAAGAAGGCGCAACAAGTATTTTTTCAAAACTGCAAGAGATTACTCGTTACCTAGAATAACCATATGCCCAAATAATATTGCATTCAAGTCTCACTTGCATAAGAATTTCTCATTCCATTCAAGTTTCACTTGCATAAGAATTTCTCTTAATAGGTCGCTCCGTGGTACAAAATTAAAAAAAAAAATCTAAAAGAGTGACACAATATTTAGTAAATATTCGTGCACAAGTCGCCAAAGCTATATTATGAAAATGGTTCCCCGAAGTCAACATACATTTGAAACGAATACTAAACCTAAACTATCATACATTAAGTTGTTTTCTGCACTCCAGTACCACAATACGACATATATCGAAACTCGTTTGAGTGCGGAAAAGTGAGTTATTTCCGCACTGATTTTTCATTTCCGTACTGCTGACAATTTAAAAGACGAAATGGTGCGTTTGTGTTGGTAAACATTTTTATTAATATAGTAGAAATGAATGAAAACATTACTTTTGACCAAAGTAGAAAGAGCAATTGTGCAAGTTATTGAATGAATATCCTCCAGGAATCGGTGGTTGTGGCAAAGGCTCTCCAACCACTTTCAAGTTTGTTCGGCTTGTTTGACTCGAAATTATTGTAACAGTTGTACCGGCTGAAACATTGCCATTTTCAATGATTGATTCACTGGATTGAGCAGTGGTTGATGAGGTCGTTGAAACGTTATCAGCTCTAACAATTTTCGAACCCATGATGCTGTCAGCAATTTTACGTTTATTGTTGAGCAAATGTTGAATGTATTTTTCTGTAACCTTATCAGACCCCCAACCACCATGTTGGTTAATTGTAGTTAAATTCACAACCGAATCTGCCAACAAGGATGCAGACGATCGACGGAAGCAATGACCAGTGTACTCACCCGGTGACGAAAGATTCAAGAAAATTGCAATTGTCTTCGGATTGCCTACAATCGTGTTAATGCCGATCGGCTGTTTGATGCATTTGCCCTTACGAAAACCCAAAAAGAATCTGTCGGTGATAACGCCATGAGGACGTAGTCCTGAATACATCTTGAAAATGTCAACCGAATTTTTCGTCCCGATCACTTCCTTCGTTGATGACAAATTGTCGAATGATTTTGGTTTTCGTTTTCGGTACGGTAATTTTAATGCCATTGTCCATGTATTCGACATCTTTACGTTCAAATTCAATAATTCGCTTCGTCGACAAGCACCATAGACACCGACAATAAGGGCCACCTTAAAATTGTGAGGTTAGGAAAATGAAACAAAAAATTATCAGCAAATTTTACCTTCGTAGCCAAATAAACATCGTCGGGAGCGTCCTTTAGGAATTCGTAGATTTCTTCAATGGTGAAGATTCTTGATTTCTTCGCAAAATAATTGTCATTTTTACGCTTCAAAAGAACTCGAAAATTGTTGAATTTTGAGATATCGATGTTGTCCTCCACGTTCAACGTGGATTTTAACATTGAGTAAATGCTCCTTGTAGTTGACGATTGGAATTGTTTCATCTCGGTATCGAAATAAACAAGCAACTTTTTTTCCTCAATCACTTTTATTTTTTTTTTTCACAGCACCATTGGTTTGAACGCTCGATACGTTTTTTCGTCAAGAACGTTTTCTTTTCAAAAACGTCTACGTTTTCTCAATCAAGAACAAATGACGTTTTTTTCTTGCATATAACCCAAATTGCATATTGTCAAGGCATTGTTGATCGATCAATACTTCGCGTAGTTTTTTTGTGGTGATTTTTTGTAATTTTTTTTTATTTTTTGTCTATTGTGGTACTTAAGTGCAGAAAACGTTGTGTGCAACTCGTTTTGAAATGAATTATTTTCAGCACACGTCCTAATTTTCAATACTCGCTTCGCTCGTATTGAAAACTTAGGACTAGTGCTGAAAAAATCTTCATTTCAAAACTTGTAGCACAAACTACTATTTTGTAGTTGCAAACACTTAACCGCATAAATGACGGCAAATTCAAATCTTGCGTGTATTTCAGGATATCCTTTAAAAAAATGAACAATTTTTTCCCATAAAATTATTTGTTTTTGTGCAACAAATAGAGATTTTCTAATGAGATCCACAATTGGGACAGCAAACGATCCGCTTTAGGGAATACAATTTTTTAAGACGATCCACATTAAGGACATTGCAATTAAATAATGTTTTGCTAAATTCTGAACAATTCGCATATAAATTACGAGTTATTTTTAACTAAATTCAGAAAATATTATACAAACTTAGTAATGGGAAGCAAATTTGTATTTTTATAAATACACATTTTACTGTAGGAACTTTCAAAACCTTAAGACGAAAAAAATGATCCGCAATTGGGACATTTACCTTAAGTTGTTTTGTTCGGATATGAACGATGATATTTCTTTTTCGAGCTTTCGATAGCTCCATTTCACAGGCTCATACTGTCCTAGTTAAAATATAAATTGGCTAACTCCAGTTCCAATTGAACTTGTATTTTTAGATAGTTTTAAAAGTTTTAATTGTAGTAAGTATATATTTATGACTGGCATTTCATGACTGGCGACTGGTTCTCCGCTTCGAAGACCAGCGGGTCACTCAAACGTTTAACTTGCAGGGGTATAAAATGCAAAATCTAAATAAAAGCGTTCAATCCGTGTTTTGTAAATGACTTCTTCCCAACGATTTGTCGGATTATTATTTTTCTAGTTTTTTGTTTTTAATATGTCAACTATTAAACAAAGTTTCACACTTTTGTAATATTAAATCCTACTATATACTTTTAATCTGTCTTATAAAAAATTATAAAATAAACTTCAAATATTATCAATTTAATTTTTTATAACTACGAAGTTGAAAAAACTCTCTACCTCGTTTATAATATATATTTTTCAATTTTATCATTTTCAAATGAATTATAAAACAATTAAAAAATGCATTTATTTATAAAAATAAAACAAAAACAACATGACAGAATTAATTTCCGGAATATTGTTAAAACCCCATGGTTCTATACGGATTCAATGATTTAATAATAATAATAAAAAAAAACTGGGTGAGAGAAATCGAATGAGCATTTTCGAATATAAATTTTCATGAAAACATTTGAAATTCATTAGTTAGTTCAATGCAATAAAAAAAACGAAGACATAAAGTAAAATACAAACAATTTTTATTGTTTAACGTCTGAGATACTGATATATAACCTGTCTGATAAGGTTAATTGATAAAAGAATCATTGGTTGATTTTATAACTCCACAGAAGAAAAAAAATTGTACAAGAAAAATTGAAGAAAAAAATGTTATGTCTTCGACAACATAATAATGTGTATACATACATACATTTAACTTGTTTGTTTACTCGCAATTCAACTTATATGTATATGTATGCACTTCAGTATAAATATTTTTTCGTTGAATTTGGTATCTCGTTTATTGGCCAATGCACTTTTCTGTTTGTCTCCATGTCTAGACGGATATCCAGTGCATTCATTCTCTTTGTATAACTGCGTCAATGCACAGATGCATCCACAATCGTCTTTTTCAAAACCTCACTACATCGTCATATAAAAAATAACAAATTGTATGAAAACTGAAATGAAAATGGAATGAGAATATGCAACGAACAAACCAGCCGAGACGAGTCGACTATTAAATTATAGTCGAATGAAAACGATAGGATAATGACATATATCTATCTATGAGTATGCTTTTGTGTATGAAAACTGTATTACGAGACTAGAAATTGTGAATGTGGTAACTGTTTTAGTTTGTATTTGATGAAAATATAAAAATGAAAAAGGGAAAAAGCATTAAGGCTTTGTGAATGTATTTTCAACTTAAAATGAAAATAAAATCGATTTTCATTTATTCGTATTCACAAAGTCTGTTCCTTTTTAGCATACGTTAACAGTTATTTTTGTGGGCTTTTGGTTTTCATTCTTTAGACTTATTGAATTTATCAACAAATTTAATTTCATTTTTGTTTTATTTTTTACATAAAAATTTATGTTGATTTATTGTTGAAGATTAATTTTATATACTAAACATAACAATACAAATACATACAGTTACCCATACGTATTCTTAAAACTAAATGCAATACTTTTTTTTATGTTTTGTATTACTTATTTCAACTTGTTGATTATTTTATGTTAATCTCACAGACGTTTTAATTAGATACATTGATAATATGAATTGAATTGAATAAACTCGTTCGCGTTTTATAATCGAATTATTATCAGACTTTGTTTATGACAAATATTAATTATGCAAATATATTGGTAATTAATTACTTGTTGAAAAGTAATTGACGGTAATTTATTTTGGGATTTTAATTGAGTTATTTTAGCAGTGAAGGATTGCTTGAAGTAAACATTTGTTAAATGACATATAACAGCCTCAATATTAATGTGGTTATTCAGTTTTTGGATTAAAAAGGTTGTAAGGAATAATGGAATATTAACAGAAATACACTATTATTTCGACATATATATTTATTAGACGAAGCTAATTTTCAATTCAATGATAAAATTCACGATTAATAAAATCATAATTAAATTAAGTAAATATGTAACGCAGACTATGGCGACCTTTCTAACACAACATTAAGCGATTTTGATAAAACTTTGGAAGATAAACTTGCTTTTAAAATGTTCGAAATGTAAAATTTCATCACATTGTATTTTCACTAATAATTGGGCCATTGTCACGAATTAGGCAATTATCGCGAGTGTATAGGGCAATTATCATGAATATTTTATTTTTTTACAGAAATATATGAATTAATAAAATTATAAATTAATACATTTCTTAAAATAATAATATTTCTTGACGAATCCAAGTTTTATTCCTGCAAAATAGTTTTCATATGGAAGATATTGTATCTGCCATTTATAATATTTTTCTGGTTATTTGTTTATTTTCAATTTTCGATTATATTAATATTGTTTGACGCCTCGATTGATTTATAGTAGGCTAGAATAAATAAAAGCGTCTAAACGAATTACCGAATCGAAAGGTGATAAATTCTCATAATTTGTTGGAAGATTCTTCAAGCAATTGAAATCGATCATCAATGAACTTTCTTTCGAAATTTTCGCAAAAAATGACTTCAAATTATACTTGCTTTCGAAATTTTTGGTCAAAATTTAATTGGAATTAGCACCGCCCTTGGGAGATTACTACTGAAAATTTTTTGCTTTAGTTTTATTTGAATTTAATACAATGAAATTCTCTAAAATGTAATGGCATCATTCAATTTCACCAATAACATTTGAATTATAGTAATAACAAATATTTATACGTCTAGCCTACTGTGATATTAACAATTATCAGTCTAATTTTGAAATAATTAACTGATATCACAGTAGGCCAACGTATAATTCATAAAAAATATATAAATAAATGAAAAATGGCAAAAAAATTTCTAATCGAATTCCCCTTGTTCGTTGATAAATTATCATAATTTTTTGGAAAATTCCTCAAGCAAGTGATATTATAAAAGCCCTCAGCCTACGGCCTCGTGCTTTTATCAATATACTGGCTTTCGAAATTTTTGGCAAAAAATTATTTCGAATTATCATAGCCCTTGGGAAATTACAACTGATATATGTGTTATTATGGTTTTCCATATTATTCACTGTTTGTGTGCTTTTGTCACTTTTGAATTAAAATGCAATATTTAAAAATATACTTAGCAGTAAATTTTATATAGGTCAGACTGGGCGGTCCTTCACAAAAAGATTTAGATTTATTAAGCACACCAATGAATTAACAGAGGCGATCCAAAATCCAGATATGCCCAACATTTAAAAATAGAAAAACACAAATACACCAATATCAACACAAATTTAACCATATTACATAAAAAAAGAAAAGGATAACATCTAGATTGATTGGAAGAATTAGAAATATATAAAAATAAAAATAATTACAACATTTTAAATGATAAAATCAAAGCTAAAACTAACAAAATATATGACATAATAATAAAAAATAGCAGTTGAAATAGTATATAAGTTATAGTTTAAGCAAAAATTGTAATAATAATTTAAGAACTGAGGATGACGTAAGTCGAAATCGATATTCTATAAAATAAAAAATAAAATTCAAATTAATTCAGTAAATTATTTGTGATGTAACATCACCCCGATGGAAAATCTCCCATCAAGAATAATATAAGAACTGAATCTAAAAAATTATTTGTGATGTAACATCACCCCGATGGAAAATCTCCCATCAAGAATTATATAAGAACTGAATTTAAAATCATTGGTTCGAAACTAGATCGCTCTAAAATTGTATGGATTGCAAAAAGTTTCATAATTTGCACCATAATTTTTTAGATTCAGTTCTTATATTATTATTGATGGGAGATTTTCCATCGGGGTGATGTTACATCACAAATAATTTACTGAATTAATTGTTGATCATGTGTCAATAGACACAAGTGAAGACTAGTCATCTTCTTCTCACAGATACAATTTTGTTATTCAATACTAGAAAATCTAGAGTATAACAAAACAGTGATCACCAGAGAAATTAATTGACTAAACCTGAATTTATTAAATGTATGTTTATGTAAATTTTTTGTTTTTACACTTCGCTAGAGTTGTAACCTAATTTTTGGTTTATAATCATTAGCGTTAACATTTTCTGGTAGAGTTTATCTAGTCGGCTAGCCCTGATGAGAATGATAAACTTTTTTAAAGTTTAAAAATTTTCTCATTGGTTCGAAACTAGATCGCTCTAAAATTGTATGGATTGCAAAAAGTTTCATAATTTGCACCATAATTTTTTAGATTCAGTTCTTATATTATTCTTGATGGGAGATTTTCCATCGGGGTGATGTTACATCACAAATAATTTACTGAATTAATTGTTGATCATGTGTCAATAGACACAAGTGAAGACTAGTCATCTTCTTCTCACAGATACAATTTTGTTATTCAATACTAGAAAATCTAGAGTATAACAAAACAGTGATCACCAGAGAAATTAATTGACTAAACCTGAATTTATTAAATGTATGTTTATGTAAATTTTTTGTTTTTACACTTCGCTAGAGTTGTAACCTAATTTTTGGTTTATAATCATTAGCGTTAACATTTTTTGGTAGAGTTTATCTAGTCGGCTAGCCCTGATGAGAATGATAAACTTTTTTAAAGTTTAAAAATTTTCTCATTGGTTCGAAACTAGATCGCTCTAAAATTGTATGGATTGCAAAAAGTTTCATAATTTGCACCATAATTTTTTAGATTCAGTTCTTATAAAATTCAAATTGTTACTATAAGGAAGTTTATATTATTATTAATAAAATAAAAAATTAAAATTAAACAGTAAAAAGTATATTTTTAATTATTGCATTTTAATAAAACTGATAATTTTTTTAAATAAGTATAATAATAAATAGTAAATAATAATAATAAATAATAATAATAATTTTTTTTAATTTTTTTAAATATGAAATTCTATAAACTTTTTGAAATATTTTCTTTTATATTCATCTGCGTCTCTGATGTGGCGTCAATATGAATATGAAAAATCCTTTCATAACCTATAGCGCTTTCTGATAACCAACATAATAACTTAAATGTCGTCTTAATCAATTTGAAAAAATTATTTAAATAAAAATATTGTAGCATCAATTTATTATTCGATATCCATTCAAATTTATTGTTTTAATTGTGTTCACCGAATTTTAATTATAGGAAAAAATTTCTGTGCCGGTATTCACCGCAAAAGCTCTACAGGTGAAGTATAAGAACAAAAATCACCAAATAAATAATATTCTTACAAAACAGAACTTGAATAATTTTAAAAAATGCCTATCACATTTTTCATTTTACTGCAGTTGGACAACTTTAATCGCTTATCAAGTAAATAGGATTGTGTTTTTTTCAACAGAGTTTCGCTTCTTTGGAATTTGCCTTCTTGGATTTTTTCCTGATAATTTTAATTCACATCTTTTGTCTACAAATTCAATGAGAAAAAATTTCTCAAAGAATTATAAATCATTTATCTCAACCTCAGTTAGCACAGATAATCAGAAAGATTAAATTACAATTTGCTATATTTAATTCTAAACACGTCTAAAAAAACGAAGAAAGTGGGAAGGGGCGGGAGAGAGGAGAATATTTTTTGTTTGTGTTGTATAATTATTGTTATATAATATCCCGGTTATAACAATTTGGCGCCGAATCAGGGAACATAACAAATTCGGCGCCAAAAAATTGACGAACCAGTTTTTTTGCTAACGGTTTTTTTAAGAAAACTAAAAACCTGGTTTAATAACACTATGTAGTTACAAGAAAAATCTCCCTAAACAAAACCCAACTGTTCTTATAGATTTTGACCTGTTGAACACGAATATCATATTAGTTTTTTTAGGTTCGCTCTTGTTTTTGAGATATTCGCAAAAACCAATTTTTTCGGTGAACAAAAAGATTATTCCGGTTTTTGGATCGCATATTTTACAAAACAAACAAATTTAATATATTAATAAAACAAGTATAGATGCTAACAAACATTTTGAGCTGTTTTTTGAAAAAATCCATCAAGGATTCTGTAAGTTATACTCGAAAAAAGTTGAAAAAAAATCGACGCTAGTGCATCTCGTGATAGACGAGGAAATAATGCACTAAACATAAGCAAATTGGCAGAATAAGATGGATCGAGATGCGGTTTTTGCATTCGATTCAGGAAGCCATCAGGAAAGTTTGTGAACATAGCCACCTTTCGGCAAAAAACCTCTGGAGTACCTAGGGGCCAGGGCGTGTTATACCTCATCTCCTTGAACTTTCCATAAATTCAGCTCGAAATTGATCGAAGCTGGTTACTCGGGGATTTTTGGGGTCGCTGAACACGAAAATGATGTCGGCAATGACCCTCGGAGTACCTAGGCCCCAGGACGGGTATGTCTAACTCATCTCCTGGAACTTTACATTAATTCAGCTCGATTTTGATCGAAGCTCGGTACTCGTGGGTTTTTGGGGTCGCTGAACACAAATATGATGTCTGCAATGACTTTCGGAGTACCTAGGGGCCAGGGTGGGTTATATACACCTCATCTCCTGGAACTTTCCATAAATTCAGCTCGAAATTGATCGACGCTCGTTACTCGGGGGTTTTTGGGGTCGCTGAACACGAATATGATGTCGGCGATGACTCTCGGAGTACCTAGGGCACAGGGCGGGTATGTCTCACTCATCTCCTGGAGCTTTTCATAAATTCAGCTCGAAATTGATCGAACCTCGTTACTCGGGGGGTTTCGGGGTCGCTGAACACGAATATGATGTCGGCGATAACCCTGTAATCGTGTTCAGCGACCCCAAAAACCCCCGAGTAACAAGCTTCGATCAATTTCGAGCTGAATTTATGGAAAGTTCAAGGAGATGAGGTGTATATAACCCGCCCTGACCCCTAGGTACTCCAGAGGTTTTTTTGTCGAAAAGTGGAAATGTTCACAAACTTTCTTGACGGCTTCCTGAATCGAATGCAAAAAACCGCTTCTCGATCCATCTTACTCTGCCAATTTGCTTAGGTTTGGCCTATTTTTGTGCTTTATTTCCTCGCCTATGAACAAATGTTTACTCACGAAAAAAACAATGTTTACATCTTTTGTACGAAAATATACTATTTCCATATACGATTTAAATAAATAAATATTTTTTTAAATAAATAAATTTTTCTAGATATAAATAAATAAATTTTTTAAAAAATAAAAATAAACTATGTAAATTTTTTTCGATCTAAGAGATTTCCGCACCGGGATTCGCCTGGTGGCAATTTTGTTGCACAATTATTGTGATATAAAATTCTGGTTATAAGTTATAACAACCTTTATTTCAATCATTACTGATGACCTGCAATAAATAAATAAAATCCAATATTGATGTATTTTCTTTGGGAAAATCTATGGAATTTTAAATTTAAATCAATAATGATGCACCGGTAGTCTATATTCTTTAGTTTTATTGGCATAATTCCAATATCAATACCTTTATCAAGCAAATATATGTTGCTTAAAATGCTTTTTTGTCGTATAATCAACAAATTTTCTTTAATTTTAAATTCATGCACAGGTAAGGGAAATTAAAAATTTAACCAACGTATTAAATGAAAAATTAATACAAAATATTTATGTTTTTTTTGTAAATAATTAATTTATATCACCATAGAATCATGAAGTTTTTTAATTGTTCAATTCACATTATCAAGAATTTTAACGTTACCTAATTTTGGTCAAGCTTCTTAATGTATATTTGAATAACTGAAACTGAAGCATCAAAGTTTAAATACAACAATTTTGAAAATTGAATCGTGTGTGTTTTTAAATGATGCATCGTTCTTACAAAGCAAAAGGTTTACCGTAATCCACATTTAAATACGTCAACCTTAACGAAATTGGAAACATGACTAAACTGTTTATTCTTGTAATCAAATAATAGATAAAAAAAAATTTTAAACAATGAATTACGTTGACGTAATTGAAGGAAAAGTAAATTAAGAAAAAACTAGCTAAAATAAATAAATGCAATATTTATTTATTCAATTAAAATTATTGAAGTGTTCATTCATTCATTATTTATATAGAAAATTTATCTCTAATTATATTATATTTGTGTATTGTAAAACTGTGCATAATAAAGAGGAGCGGAATCAAGGTTTCAATATCCAAAATCATCGGCGTTCTTTCTGTTTTATTCAGTATCCTGTTCGAACACTGAAAAACATGTATGTCCCATCGAAATTAGGTTGTCAAGCTCGTCGTGAGAACGAATATGGCGAATCGAACCCCGAAATATATTCAGGTTTTTTTTAGTGTTAGCATTCGCAAATGTTGTATGAGAAGTTGTAACGATCGCAGTAATCGCAAAACAATAATAAAATCAAATTCCTCTTTATTTTCAATTCAATAGAAATGTATTACATTAATTTCCGTTCATTTTTACATTAATAGTACTTCTAAAATTTTCCCAACTTAACTGCTAATTGATTTTGAATATATTATAAAAAGCCAACGAACGTACTAAATTTTTATTTCCAATACTAATGAACAGACGTCGTTGTTAATCATTGCTGAATTTCAAGTATTACCCGATTTTGTTTTGACATCATAAGATGTCAAAAGCAAAATCACATTTTGCAATTTTAAAAAGATTCATTCCATTTTTGTGATTAAAAAGAAAATGTTCAATTGTTCTTGTTTTAAACATTAAATAAACATAGCTTATAGTTAAATAGAATTAAATTTTGTGTCTGGAAACATAAAGAATATTTTCAAATAATTTTAACACAGTTTAATAATAAGTTATTCCACTTATTCTGACAGGTTAATTATTGTATGAAGTAAAATAATTTTGATCCAATTTCTATGATCAAAACAAAAATGTTTGTTGCATCTAAAGAATAAAGTGGTTGAAGATAAATGATGTAGTATTATTTTAAATTTATAATGGCTAATCCTTTTGATAGTGATAATGATATCTTGGAAGGATTTTTTATGTCCGATTTGTAAAGAAGATTTAAAAACACCAGAACGTCTAACATCACACGTCGAGAATTTGGCACTCAGAAGAACAAGATTTATTGAAATCATTGAAAGATATTTTTAGTATTGCAAGGAAAAAAATATATAAAAATTATTGATGAAACAGTGGAATTAGCAAGAAATTTTGATGAACCAGATCATCAATCAACAATTTAAGATAAGTTATTGTTTTATTTTATATTAGTATTGAAATTTAGTTTTTTTTGTGTGTTTTAACTTGGGTATTTTGATGACAGGCTAATTATACAAAATAAGAGATTCCCAATCTCAAGGGTCGTACCGGGGATAAATAGATATCCGGCGTGCTAGGAAAATTTCTAGCATATTATATTTCTTTAAAGGTCCAACTATAATAACTGGCTCCGTATCAGGGCAGTTATAATAACGTAGCGCCGAACAAAAGGGACCCGTTAGGTTAATTACAGTTATATTTCCTGTATTTTTTTAGATATATATATATAAATAATTTGGTGGGAAAATATTTTCCAGGTTGGGCGTTGGCAATCCGGTTTTTTTTTGAAAAAACTTTTTTTTTGTGGAACATTTTATATTATTATATTTATATATTTATATATTAATTGATTATTTCAATTCAGATTAATTAATATCTATATATAGTTTATTTTTCGCGTCGGTTTATTTGGCTAAATTTTGTTAAAAAGCTAGAGGAAAAAAATAAAGGTTTAGTTTCTAAGGTGTTCATGTGTATATTTATCATAAGTACTCTAAATTTATATTTTCAAAATTTAAAGAATTCCGCGTTTCTCTTTGTAAGTTTTAGGATAAACCAGTTGTGGTTTTTTTTTTGGTAATAGGGTGGTGGCAACCGGTTTGGGCCGTGGTTGTCAATCAGCTTTTTGTGTATCTTGAAATAAACCAGTTATTGGTTTCGTTTTGGTTTTGATTAGGAAATTATATATTTTGAATTTTGATATTTTTTTTAATTTTGAAAAAAACCGTTTTGGGACAGCAATTTTTTTTGGAGATTGTTTTTTGTGCTGTCATTTGCTTTTAGTAATACTAATTGTTTTTTTATTTGGAAAAAAGAAAACCGTTTTGGGGAAGCAGTTTTTTTTTGAAATTTTTTTATGCTACCATGTACATATTGTACATATAATTGTTTATATATTGTACATATTTTTGGATGATGCAATTAATTTATATATGAAATTAATCGTATGTTTTTCTGATTGTGGTTAAGTCATGTTTCTATGAGTTTTAGGATGTTATTAACGTAATAAAGGTTAACATTGACCAAACAGCTTTTCAACAGTTTTGTATAAGTTTAAATCTTTCGTCACTACCTTCAAAGTATTATTGGTCTATGTTTATGGAAGTACATTGAAAATAATTAATTCCCATCAACTTTATAGAGTGAGCCGGATCCAAATCAATATCTCTACATTTGTCATCATATTGATCCGCTAATGTACGTATACAGATCTCGTATGAGTCCATTTTAGCTACCACCATTTTTTTTAGAATTATTTTTTCATTGCGATTAATTTTAAAAAGTGGTATAAATATAGAAATAATTATTTTTAGCTAACATTTATTTTTGTTTTGGATACAATAAATAAAGCGAAAGATTTAACCTAAACAAATATATTAGAGTTAATAACTTAAAAATTAGTAAGCTTAGTTTTGAATTTAAAATAATCGTAATTTTTTTTTAAATTACCAATTTATTATTTAGTCTGAAGATTAAATTTAATTAATTTCATGTAAAACTTTATTAACACATATTATGTATTTCATGTTTCGATTTAGCATTTTTAAATAAGAAATTATTTAGATTATGGATAAGTTATATAGTATTTAGGTTTATTGATTCACTTTCTCAGCGGTAGGCCTAAAAAGCCATCCATAGAGCTTCACTCTTTAACATTGATGTCGTTCTTAGATCGCCTATGGCCATCGGGGTTATGCGATCGAAGAACATTGGTTTCTTCTCTTCATTCGGCGAGGAAGTCCTCAGGGACGAGGAGTGGTGTTGCTGTGTTTGTACTTAGGTGCAAACCAGTAGTACCATTCTTTGCTCAGAGGCTTCTTCGGTGTAATGAAGAGAAGAACCAATTATACTTTTGCTTTCAGGATCAGAGGCTTCACCTCATACAAATTCAAAAAACTTTTCCACTTTTCCATTTAGTTTTTCAATAGACAATTTTTCATAGAGTTTAAGATTTGAAGTCTGGTGCTCGGGAGCGTTCTACAACTTTCGCATTAGGTTTAGTTGTAATTTATTTGTAGGTTAAACAAGCACAACTGGGTCAGTAGAAATGGACCTAGTGTCTAATCGTGACAGTTGTGATTGTTTTATTAGGTTGGGGAGAATCTGTTCTGTAGAATCTGGTCGTTAGGGGCTTTTCTAGTCAGTTCTCACATGCATGGTTGGAGTGGGCTCGCGAACGCGATATTTTAAATTTAAACAATATGGATATTGTAGCCATACTTACTTTTTAAATTGTCTCCAGACGAATCTTGATTTTTGGAATCTCTTATATTATTAAATAAAAATAAAATAAATCAAACAAATTTTTCAAACATTAAATAAATAAAATTTTTTATTAAATAAAGTAAATTTTCGTAATTAAATAACTTTAGGTAAATAAATAATTTTTTCGTAATTTAAGTTAATTTTAGGTAGCTAAATAAAACAAATTTTCTTAATTAAGCTTTACGTCAAGATATAAATAAATATTTTTTATTTTTTAAAAAAAAAAATAAATCAATATTTCAAAGTTAGGACGGTGCATCCAATAAATAAACATCGTTTCTGAATAATTTTCATTTTTTTCAATTTTTTTAAAAATAAATAAATATATTTTAGGGGTGCTATCGTCAATAACTAATTTTAGGTATATATAATTATTTCAGTATATCTGAAATTAAATAAATAAATTATACTTTTACATATATAATGTTTTAGGAATTTTTGTGAAAGATTCAGCAAAGATTGGCTACGACGGTGGTCCTTTTTGTTCCTTTATAAAGTTTGTTTTTACAAGAAAATCTTGTATGTTTTCGAATTGGGCGTTCGTTGTTTTTTTTCGTTTTTGTGCTTTCATCCTTTTTACATTTCCGTCGTACTGGCTCCATTTTTTTTTTGTTGAGAATTGGTTTTACTATTGTTGGTGATTGCGAGTCATGATTTTGCGGGTTTTACCATCAAAATCTCTAGCGTCTGTTTCCTGTATACCAAGCCTAAGTTTTTCAATATATTTTTTTTATAAAATTAAATTTAGTGTTAGAATTATTAGTTGTCATAAATTAAACATCTATTCTTAATCATTAGTTATTATAGTTATAAATTTAATTCTCGGTTTTTAGAATTTAAATAGGTGTTATATTTAATATTACTTAGTTATTATAATTTTTTTTATTAGTTATTAGAATTTCTATTATTAGTTTAAGTTTAATAGTGCTTTGGTGGTTTTCTGTCATGGAGGGGATGGCGACGTTTTTGTGATTTCAAGAGTAAAAATCTTGGTTTCTACCTTGAATTCATGGTGTAACGATCGCAGTAATCGCAAAACAATAATAAAATCAAATTCCTCTTTATTTTCAATTCAATAGAAATGTATTACATTAATTTCCGTTCATTTTTACATTAATAGTACTTCTAAAATTTTCCCAACTTAACTGCTAATTGATTTTGAATATATTATAAAAAGCCAACGAACGTACTAAATTTTTATTTCCAATACTAATGAACAGACGTCGTTGTTAATCATTGCTGAATTTCAAGTATTACCCGATTTTGTTTTGACATCATAAGATGTCAAAAGCAAAATCACATTTTGCAATTTTAAAAAGATTCATTCCATTTTTGTGATTAAAAAGAAAATGTTCAATTGTTCTTGTTTTAAACATTAAATAAACATAGCTTATAGTTAAATAGAATTAAATTTTGTGTCTGGAAACATAAAGAATATTTTCAAATAATTTTAACACAGTTTAATAATAAGTTATTCCACTTATTCTGACAGGTTAATTATTGTATGAAGTAAAATAATTTTGATCCAATTTCTATGATCAAAACAAAAATGTTTGTTGCATCTAAAGAATAAAGTGGTTGAAGATAAATGATGTAGTATTATTTTAAATTTATAATGGCTAATCCTTTTGATAGTGATAATGATATCTTGGAAGGATTTTTTATGTCCGATTTGTAAAGAAGATTTAAAAACACCAGAACGTCTAACATCACACGTCGAGAATTTGGCACTCAGAAGAACAAGATTTATTGAAATCATTGAAAGATATTTTTAGTATTGCAAGGAAAAAAATATATAAAAATTATTGATGAAACAGTGGAATTAGCAAGAAATTTTGATGAACCAGATCATCAATCAACAATTTAAGATAAGTTATTGTTTTATTTTATATTAGTATTGAAATTTAGTTTTTTTTGTGTGTTTTAACTTGGGTATTTTGATGACAGGCTAATTATACAAAATAAGAGATTCCCAATCTCAAGGGTCGTACCGGGGATAAATAGATATCCGGCGTGCTAGGAAAATTTCTAGCATATTATATTTCTTTAAAGGTCCAACTATAATAACTGGCTCCGTATCAGGGCAGTTATAATAAAGTATTTATAGTTACGATAACCAATTGGCGTCTGTCGATTGATATTTTTTGTTCTGGTATTCGCTTCTGTGAATTCTTTAGCTTAAAGATGATAATTGTTTTTCTAAATCATAATCATACTGCTGGATATGCGATAAATGCATAAAAAGAGAAACGTTTTTCCTTTAATCTTGATCGTTATTTAGTTTTCAGAATTTCCAATTCCTACTTCAAAAATTAGTTTGCAACGTGCTGTATGTTTTTTGATCTACGCTGATTTGGGATCCAAAAACTTTGCCATATTTGCTAATAAATTTAAAATTTGCGCTACAAATGTTTAAAAGCTTGATCCCTTCAGGAAAATATTGGACTTTTTATATAAAAAAGAAACTGAATTATGCAAATCCGGATTGAGAAATCTCTTATTTTTGAAAAAAATTATATCAAAAAAAAATTTAATGCTGAATACAAAAAGAAATATAATTTCAAAATGGTTACATATATGTGTTCTGTGTTTCCAACACCGATACTGTGGAAGAATGTTGATTTTAGGCTGACGCAAATTGCACTTCCAAAATCAACAATCCAAAAATCTGTAATATTATCCATATCCGCTTTGTAATGCAATATTTTCAATTGTAACATACGATGAACAAACTAACACGGCATGAAGATCAAACATACAGCAATCCATTGTATTTAATCACTCCATAGAACATATACTTAAAAATCATCGCTTGATGCTCTAAAATATCAATTCGTAAATCTGTTACATTCACATGTTGACGCCGAGTTTTAAATGCAAAGAACCTTGAAGTATTCAATTCACTTTTTATGCTGTGTGCCTCACACCAACTTTTTGAGCTAAATCAGTGACTTTTCATTTCATACCCAAGTTGCGCTATTGACCACAAGGCGGCGGACGAAAAGTCTCCTCGTCAGCTTGCTTTTTAATTTAGTTGTCAATTCATTGAAACCTCAATATATTTAAAAATAGTTATTTAAAAAAATGGAAAATAATTGAAATTTATACAAAAGAAAATATTGGGTATGATGTAGTATTTTAAAAAAACAAGCTCCCAAATACAATTTCATTATCATCCTCCATATGACAATGTTTACAAATTTTGACATTTAAAAAGATTCTAATTTAAATATGAGGTCAGGCACAGGTTGTACGTTTGATACGAACGACATCTATGAATAGCATATATGCACTAGCAATTAATTTAGAAAAGTCAATGATTTAGCAAAAAATACTTGTGTAAGGCACACAGCATAAGATCACAATTTCATTCAGCCACCGTTTATTTTATTTTGTTACAACAGTGGTATGGTAAAACAACGGTTTCGCTTTTTTCGAAGCCGTTGTCTAAAAAATGTTGAAATTTGTAGTTTATGGTTTGCTTCTTATTAAAATTTATACCAGCAAACATTTTTTTTTATACACAAAACTTCATAACGGCAGTTAAAAAATTGTAAATTAATAAAAAATTGTGGCACAATTCTCTACTGATAACTGATCTTTTGCTAAAAATTTACAATAATGCTCTCTATTTGATATGAATTTACAGAATGTCCCGATCGAACATTTGATCGAGTATATATTGTAACATTTTTCATCTGTTGTTTCTTTTTTTATTATTATCTGCTTCATCGTACACAAATGAAAAATGTCCCCATATCATTTCAATATAAAATGCAAGTCAACTATTTTCATATATCATCTCAATAAACGCTTCTATTCAAACGAGAAAATATTCCCCTCTACAACTAGGCACAACCATACTACTTTTTATAAATTTAAACAACCGTATTATATCTACATATAATACTTAGACTACGCTCTGCATAACAAAAATTCTTATTATTTATGTAGATAGAAACATGTATTATTAATTGACATTGAGTGACGCAACAAAGCAATTAACTGAGACAGAAAGTAACACACTAATGTTTTTATGATTGAATTCTTGGATTATTTTAATTTAAAGGCCGGAACCGAAATTGGCCGTCGTTACAAATATTGATTGAGAACACAAAAAAACGGTACATGATCACTTCACAAAATTTCGACCAATGCAACTATGTTCCGGATCAATACAATTTTATTATTTATATACGTTACGTATAAATTGTGTAAATTTTACAGCACGTGCAGAAGATTTTGGTTGCATCAAGTGGCATATTCCACTTGATGTTAGACAATTTTTTATATTTATATCATAAATGCTTATAGGGCCTAGCTTTAATTCAAATTTTCTTTCTAGATATTGGCTACAAAAAGCTCTGAAAAAGTTAAATTTATTATTGTTGAGCCCGAAAAAAGTTACGTTTAATATAAGAATTTAAACTCATCGAGAAGTGTGGTCGTGATCTTCTACAGGTTTATTATCTGTACATGGTATCAAGTTACAGCTAAAACATTTCAAACCCATAAAAGATTAATTTAAGATATTTTTACAAATTTCTAGAGGGTTGCTAAAATATCCAATATTGCCTATTGAAGTTTAAAACGGCTTGCAGATTATGTGCTACTCTAACGGATTGCAAGATATTTGACAAATGTTCAGATGGTTCCGAATTCATTCAAGTTGGTTCTTTAACCCTTAGTGGTTACACTGAGTCCAGGTGATCCCAGGTAATTTTTGAGTTGATGTAGCTTCCAAGATATGTAAAAATTGAATCTGTAGCGCCATCTGTTGTTCTTTGAAGGCACTACAAAAACTTTCAATAGTTTTCAAAAGCCTACGTGGCATCAGTGTGTTGGTAGACTTAATTTTGTACGGACGTCTTTGTTGCTGGGATCAACTAAACCCAGTGTGTCGATCATGTGACAAACGTGAAAAAAAAAACGTGTGCTAAACATTTGTTTTTTTTTTCAAAGTGTGCTTAACAAGGTAAGTGTCAGTGTACGGACTGTTACTATTTTTTGGCATAAAATAATTTTAGTTACGTTACTACAGATGTAATATAAAAAA
Source organism: Diogma glabrata (assembly GCA_963693315.1). Lineage (NCBI taxonomy): Eukaryota > Metazoa > Arthropoda > Insecta > Diptera > Cylindrotomidae > Diogma > Diogma glabrata. The sequence goes on along the minus strand of OY856186.1, from coordinate 78,326,294 downwards.
AAAAAAAATATAATTTGTGATCACGCTCGATCGCTGAGCCTCTTCGAAATGAAGAGGAAATCGACGAAATTTTGGATGAAAACGATTCAAAGTCCAAAAACCTTGTTTCGGCGAAGTGAGAGGAGTCGGAGGAGTACGAAACTGACTCCGACAACCACGGTTATTCGGATGAGAGTGGTTAGGAAAACACAACATTAGCACAACGTCTATTGGATTCTTGCGGAAAGGAAAGAATGGCTTTGTTTGGGATACGAAGCCACACTGGCAGTCAGGTATGTATAAGTATATGGGGCATTCCATGGGAACGGGAACAAGCAAAAATTTGTTTTTGTCCAAATTTTGGAGATTGATCTCTCCAATACTCCATTAGAAAACGATTTCGGAATTTTTTTTAGATTTTTTGGCCAACCTCAAGCCAAGTGACGGTCACAAATTTTAAATTTTTTTCTTCAACGACAAACGTCTCCATTTTGTAGGCAATTTAATGCGTACAAAATTAAAAAAAAATATAGGTTCGTTAGCATTTTTTCCGTAGAATCCGATAAAAATAGCTCCATGTAGGAAAATTTTGCACATAACAATTTTAACTTAAAATTTTACGTAAACTACGAATACATTTTTCGATTTTCAAAAATTTTCAATTTAATAAATATTGGCCGCCATATTGGTGCCATTTGGTCCCGCCATTTTGAATTTTGATAATTTGACACCGAATTTGAATTCAGTGACTATGATTATCTTATAATACTTTCTTTGAATTTTAATTTTCATTTTACAGCACAAGATATATCGTGAAAACTGGTTTCGGGGGTGGTTTTTAACCTTCAGCGCTCTCTAGAGCTCACATCGATACTACTTTCATCATGCGATAAAAATTATTTAAAAGTGCATATTTCAAACTAAATTTAAAAAAAGCGTGTCACACATTCCGAAAAATTGATTTTAAACTTTAAACCTTCAAAATAAGGGATAAAAGTACCCTCAAACATTTTTTAAATATTTTTATGCTTCACAATGATATAAAGTTGTTATAATGTCTAGGATACGCTATATATAAACACATTCATAAAAACCGGGGCGTTATGAGAGGGCACTATGAATTCATATCGCCCGCTATTGAGATGCTAAAAAACTAAATAAAATTATTTTTACTGTAGTTTTGTCTACAAAATGTAAATAATTCTTATTCAATTTAAGCTAGTAAAAAATTTTTACAGTTGTTTACAAATTTTTAGCAACATTTTAGTAATATTAAATGTTCATTCCAAAACTATCAAATTATTTTAAACGTCATACATTGTTTTTGTCATACGCTACAATATACAAAGTACAAACAATAATATACAAAGTACAAACAATAAATAATTATTTAAAACTTCAAAATATTGATTTTCTTGGCATACTAGGATACATTTGTATTTCTTCGAATATCAATTTAGACCAACAATTTAAATTCTTTCTTAGTTTTTAGCTTATTAAGTGAAGCATAAAATCGTGTATGCACCACTGGCGTTACTGGGTATTACGCCCATCAAGCGACATCCATCCCTCGTGCCAGAGGCCCTCGGGCTAGATTACGTCGCCTTCCGTGCGCAATAAACTACATAACGCCCTTGGTACATAAATAGCTATTATTATGTTCTACGGAAAAAATGCTAACGAACTAATAATTCTTTTAAAAATTTTTATACGCCTACAAAATGGAGACGTTTTTTGTCGTTCAAGAAAAAATTTCAAATTTGTGACCGTTACTAACGGCAAAAGGGTTGGTCAAAAAATTTAAAAAAATTCCGAAATTGTTTTCTAATGGAGTACGATTAATCCCAAAAATTTGGACAAAAACAAATTTTTGGTTGTTTGCGTTCACGTGGAATGACCCATATATACATCTATCTATATTTATATGTATTATACCTTTATATGTAGACGTAGTATATCTCAAATGGAATATGCTACAAGCCTACAAGTCAATCAATGTATCAGTTTCAGTTATATGTATTGATATTTTTCAGCAGTTTGTTTATTTGTTTTTTACTTGCTCTTTTAGGATGTCACCTCAGTGAAATTGATTCTGCTCACATTCCACGACCCGCTGAAATGTTTTGAAAAGTATTGAAAAACTTTTGGACGGTTTTATTTCTCACGATATAATAAAAATTACTGTCGAACATACTAATAAACAAATAGAAAATAGCTCTTCTTATCGAATACATAGACATAACATCACCATACCGACGAAGAAGAAATATGAACTTCGTGTAACCTACGGAATAGGTTTTTTTGAAAATCAACGGCTTTTGTTCATGGTGCAAACTTAACTATCACCTGCGATAATTGGTTCGCTTCTGTGCCTCTTTTGAAGCGCTTGAAAGAAGAGCCTTATCAGTTACATATTACCGGCACTATAAACAAATACAAACGAGATATATCTGCGGCAATGAAGCAATCCATAAAATAGTTCTGGTAATCTCCTCTCAGAAGTGCACGAACGCAATGGAAAATCAAAAGCCTGGAATCGTTTTCCATTACAATGCGACTGAAGAAGGTACAGATTGCTTCAATTGACTGTGCCGAAATGCAAATTGGTGAACAACACCATTACCAACAGGCTGCCAGCAAAAGAGTGCTTGTATAAAATGAATATTTACCTCGCCACCCCGTTACTTGGTACGTGATTGCATGGATCCATGGAGCCACTTTGCGGGCAGGTACGTCAAAACAATTTTAAACAGAAATGCAGAGCCAGTTGTTGAGGAAAGAGTTGAGTTGATGAGCAGAAAATGATGCAGTTTTTGTAAGAGAACAAGCAACAGAAAGACGAAGTATCGACGTCCATCATGTCAGCGACCTAGTTGCATGCAGCTTCAAAAATTTTCATGCTTTTACCAAATCGAATCATGTTTCATAACTAGCTTGTTTTCTTAATAGACCAGACGCTTTGGGTTACCTTAAGATTGCTTTTCGAGATGGAGAGAAAATCAAAAACTGAAACAAACATTGCTTGGTTTGAAAAACGCTGCATTGCAAAACTGTGACAAAACTAGCAATACTTCTTCTCTAATGACATTGCACTCATTTGGGTCTATATAATCACTTCTATATTTTTCACTAAATTTTCAAAGTTCCTCACAAAACACAGAAGTATAATTATTTGAAATTTCAATATACATCTTTTTAATTAAAAACATCGGGGAAAGAAAACATAAAAAAATGCTACTATTCAAATTTAAAAAAAATTAGTGTTGTGTAAAATTCTAAAAATAAATTGTTAAGGGATACTGAAGTAAAGCCCTTTCATATGATATCATACTTGACTCGATAAAAAATATATTTTCTTAATAGCTTCACATCCCTCCCCTTCTTGTAAAACAAACGAAAACAACTTTATTTTGATTTGTATACGCATCTCAGGTGTCAGGTCCATTGGATTTATAGTTTACAGAATGAAAAATATAATGGAAAAATCAGATTTTACTCTCGCCAATACTTTTTCCTTCCTAACAGAATCCTAAAAAATTAAATTCAAGTATAAATTTCAACCTTGTTCAAACTGTTTTACGTGGACACATATGTAACAAAGAAAAAAATCTAACACTCGAGCTCAAACGGCTAAATTGTTAACATAAAACGTTAATCCTAAATCACAATAAATATATTGAGTTTTCCAAAAATAAGTCTCAAGTTTTGACAAAACAGCAACATTACCTCACTTGAAAAAGATTAAAACGAATTTTAAAATCATACACAGATCCCCTATTCGATTACGTAATAATCTCGAACATATCAAATATTCGACAATTGGTCATCAAACTGACATGTTATAGTAATATAAATGAATAAGTTAAATAATATAATTTTTACTAAACATGTAGCTTATAAATCCAACTATATTTCATAAACGTTTGTCAAACTTATCATTTCGAACAATGACTTCTGATTTATTATAATGCTTATATCTGTAATATAGGATAAACCCATATTTAATATATGTGCAAAACGAATTGATATGTATAAATTTTTTGAGAAATACATTACACAAATAATAATAATGTCATTGAATTGAAACAAAAAAAAAATACCCTCAGACGATGAAAATGTTATTTTATTGATATTGGTTTGCGCGTGGTATAATGACTAAAAAATAGATAAATAAAAATAATTTGTATGGGCCATTGTTAATTTTTCTCTTTGTTTCAAATTGTTAATTATTTTAACCCTTTCAAAGTCAAAATACGTTTTGATTCGTTTGTAATAAGTGGGGTGGGATGGTAAGAAAAAGAGAAGACTCGAGAAGGTTAGATGTTGGACATCAGGAGTCACACCAAATGCTTCCAAAACTACATCAGGAGTCAGACCAAAATCTTCTAAAACTACTATTGTACTTTTTTAATTCAAATTGACATATGAAGCTTTGCTAAAGAAAACTTATTTAAATACTAATCTGGTGTGTGAATTTAATAAATTTTTAAGTTCGTTCGTTCCCAATAAGATTGTGTCAATTAAAATTGTTTATGTATTTATATTTTTATTCCAATACAATTTTTCCTGGTGGACCAATGTTAGTCGAACTTAACTGTACTTTCGTATATATATATATATGTCTTAATGTTGTTTGCACATTTACTTTTTTTTAAATTTTATTAGGTAAATCAAATTTTAAAATTATGAGAGTATTATTTGTACCAACAACAATTAACTGTACCAACAACTACAAATGTCGGAAAGATTTTGAAAATACCCAAGATTATTTTTGAGATGTAGAAAACCCCCAATTTCGAGATTTGACATGTCCATTACAAAAGAGTTCATATTTAAGAGATTTTTTTCGTTCTGCATCAAAATTTTCTACTCTAAAACAAATATTGAAAAAAAATAAATTAACTCTGTATTCCAGGATCCCTACAAAATTGAACAATAATATGAAACAAAAGAATTGTGGGTGATCGGAATTTTTCATCAAATTTACCTACAACATCGTCGCACTGTCGCTGATCTGATTGTTTTTGTATAAATATCGTCACCAACAGCTCGGCTTTTTGTCCGGAAGATAAAATACTAAAGAAACTAACATCCAAATACTAATTTGAGGTGTGCGTTTTTTTTAATAAAATGGAATTACAATATATGTCACAACAACACATAAAACTTTTAAAACCCAATGTCCAAGAACAACATCCGTTCTAAGGTGGTGATGGACATAAATGTTTGCAAATGCGGGTAACTTAATATAGTAAAAAGTTCTTACACTAGACAAATACATTTCTTAGTTTCCAATTCGTTTCCAATAGAAGTGGGTTAATGAACAATTTTAAGCGCACTTTTTCTTTACACGTTCATAGTTTGAACCAATATTTTAAAATACCTACCTTGAACGACTTTTTGATAATCACTTTATCCATTACCTACAACAGCGTTCCTTCGTTTTGCTATGTTACCAACAGCAAAATGTTGGGTATCACTACCTCATCACATCACCTTTCATCATCGAATCGAAAAAATAATTTCTTTGAAATTTTGCTTTTTTAACTGTCCAGTGTCCAACATACCAAATCATCGATTTTTATGCTAAATTATCGAAGATCGAAAATTCGATGATTGAAAACATTTTGCTGCAGCTTAATTAGAGTCTGTCATGTTTATACAATTTACGTTAGTGCCTAGGAAGAAGAGGTAATAATGGAACATGAACCTTGAAAACTCGAATGTTTTATTTATTTATTATGCTAGTCGTGACTCGTGATGAAAAAAAATGAATTGTTTTCGGAATTAGTCTGAATATACTCTATTCAGATTAATTCCGAAAACAATAAACCTTAAACAAATGATAATTCACTTTAGTCAAACTATTCAGCATAGTCAATTAATCAATTTGTTTTTCTCTACTTTCAGGTGAGCTTAAGGTGCCTATTACATTTAAAATAGAAGACATCTATGTTAATTGTTAATCTCCGCATATTATGGGTGAAAGTTAATTTGAACGTTGGAACAAATATGTAAGAAAAAATCTGAACGCAATATTTAAAACGTTACTGTCTATAGTGATTGAGATTTGATACAAATAGATGACGAGTTCTAATTTTTTTTAACACAATGTGTTGTGTAGTAGAAATTACAATATGTGTCACAACAACACATAAAAACTTTTTAAGACCACAGTCCCTCAACAACATGTGTTCTAAGGTGTTGATGAACGCAAATCGTTTTTTTTAATTTTTTATATTTTTTTTAACTAAACAATAAATCCTATTACATATAAAATATGACATATCCCAAGTAGGTTTTGCCAGACATTGACATACGGCAAAGCACTGGTCCATTAATGGTTTACAGTACTTAGCTATTGTTACTGGGCCAATACTAGAACCAATCGTCGGCCGATCTATGGTTTACAGAAAATAGCCAGTAGATTGTTACCTTTGAATGGCCAAGCACTGGCCCATGAATATTACTTGGCTATTGTTATTGGGCCAGTACTGTAGCCATGAATTTGCCGATCTATGTCATTTTTTTTAAATTTCACTAGAGTATTATCCCTTTTAGAAATATATAGTTTGAACAATTTCATATATAGTTTAGTTATCGCCTTGTCGGTTGAAAGACTATGGTAATATAGAAAAGGTTGGTACATGTTTTAATTAATTTTCATTTCTATTTTATTTTAATTATTTTGTAAATAATTTATTTAAATTAATGTATAAAATATATTATTTTATTATAAGTTTTGCTGTTCAATGTATACACCTTTGGTACATGATCTAAGGCTTGGTGTTTCATTTGTAGTGAAAACTCTTACTACCAATCAAACCAGTGACGATAAGAAATATTATTTTATATTTTTTTTAATGGCGGAGTCAGGGCGAAGTTTGCCGTTACCCAGCCATTCTTGCAACTGAACCAGTTGTATGGGGAGTTTTGAATTTTTTCCGTCATTTTTATTTTATTTTAAATTAGTTTGTATTTAATTTATTTAAATTTACATATGATAATAATGTATATATTTTTTAACGGCCCAGTCATGGTTGCCAGTATTTGGTCATTACTACAATGCTGGTCATCATTATTGGCCTGTTACTAGGCCAACTGTACAACCTTGTATGGGCCATTGCTGTTGTTTTTTATCTGGCTCAAGAATGGCAACCATTTATTGTCTGAAGTTATCATCCAGTAAAATTATGTTAATGGCCAGTCGTGGTTGTCAGTACTCGCCCATTGCTGCATCACTGGCTGCCAGTAATGGACCATTAAATGGTATTTTTTTTTGTTTTATTTTTTTATTATCTAACAAGACAATTTACAATTTAAAACTTAAATTCTAGCTTATTGTAAAATTAAAAAAACAGAACAAATGGAACAGGCAATCGTTAATAATTAAGTATACATTTTTTTTTAATATTATTTTTATAAGTCAACTTTGAGATTTCCTTAGATTCTTCATAACATTCTAGGAGTTTGTTAAAAATTCTGCAACCTCTATTGATAGGCTCATTAGTTCCATAATTAGTCGTATGCCGCGATTTTAAAAGAAATCTAGTATGTCTGGTTCTACCCCGATTCATTGAAACCGCGTTATTTAAATATTTTACCGTAATATTGGATTTAATGATGTCAATTCTAAATATTGCAGACTACAGATGTAAATTTACCGGTAAAATATTTTTATGGTAATTTTACCGTAAAATTACCGGTAAGATTGATAAAATTGGTAAAATAGGTAAAATATAAAACTGGATCAAAAAACTAGATTATGGTTGCATTTTTAATTATTTCAAAATGAACGACCATATCACAATCATTTCTATAGTTTATAAAAACTTTAGATGCAAATCAAATATATTTTTATGGAGTTAATTATACGAAAATCGGCTGTTGTTTAAACTTAGCAGTACATCTGGAAAATGGACAACACGTTGTTTGCATATCTGCAAAAATGGAACAAAACCTGGACCAACTGGCTACAACGATGACTGCTTTCTTCACTGTTATGTCGAAGTTATGTGTTTGTAAGGACAATACTATATTTGAAAATGTTTACGTATTAATATTACACATGGAATGAAAATATAAAAACATTTGAACGGCACATATTCAAAAAGTGAGTCTACAGAAAACCAAGCATATTCATTGAAACTTAATATATGTTCAAACTATATGTGATGCATCCCAATCTAGATAGATGCTACTTTTATCGCATGTGGTTGGAAAATGAGCCCGGTTCAACGTTTTTTCAGCATTGATAATTGTCAACGGTAGTAAACGTGTGACGTGTCACTACACATATGCCACGACCGACGATGGGATAGATACATTAATTACGCGGGCAACAATCAAAATCTAATTCGTGCATTGTTTCATTGTTTCATTCATGGGAAAAATATAAAAGGCAAATCGCAAAAAAAAATGTTTTTCTCAAACTCGAAACAAAAATTTACAATGAAGGGCTGATAATGTTTTGTTGCGTTGGGTGTTCTTAACCGTTTGAGAATTCTATCGATCTGCTGCTGTTGCTGCTTTAAAGTAAAATTGCAACGCAAACCAAATTACTTTCAAATTATTTCCAAATATTCTAACTTACTATATAAGAATCACGGTTTGTGAGAAAATTAACTATACTTGCGGCGAACAATAAAGACATCTACGAACTTCACAAAATTATGCAATCTAACATTCAAAGCGAAGAAATAATATACCGTCTATACCGCAACTGCTATAGAGCCAATGAAGCATTTTGTTTTTCCAACAGAATGTTTTTAATTCACTTGATTTGTCACACCACGTACTGCAATTAAAAAACAGTTCACCACAGTGTACCGATGAAATGCATAAGATTTACTCTTTTATTCGTATCAATTGCTCGCCAGTGGGTACTGCACAAAGACATACTGCTGAACTGAACTGCATATCATCTGAAATGAAATGATTTGCTAGCATCAATAACCTTGGATGGCCTCAATCTACAGCTGTTTAAAAATGTGTTCAATACCTCAGATGCATTTTGGACTAAGATCAAGGTTTTCAGAGGCATCTTGTTGTGATAAATATTCTTGTTGTTGTAATAAATATTCTATTATTCCACAAAAAAAATCGCAAACTTTGTTTTTTATTAAATAAAGGCTAATAAAATTTTATTGCAATTTTACCAAGCCTAAGTAATATATTACGTAATATTACCAATTTTACCGGTAATTTTACCATGGGTAATATTACCTTTACATCTGTATTGCAGACAACATGTCACGCCTGTCTTTCAATGACTAAGTTTATTAATTTAAGCCTGTATGTATAATGCGGTAATTCCAGATATTTTTTCGGATCATAAATATGTCTTAGGCCGAATAACAAAAATTGCTTCTGTACAGATTCAAAATTTTTGATGTAGCGATCAGTATTTGGCATCCAAACCACAGATCCATATTCCAAAATTGGTCTTACTAAAGAACAATAAAGAGCAACCGTCACCGAAGGGTTGTTAAACTCCTTAGCTCTTCTTTTTATGAATCCCAGAACACTAAATGCCTTACCAATAACTGCATCGTAATGATCCTTGAAGGTAAGCTTTGCGTCCATAGCAATTCCTAAGTCATTAACTTTATTTTTCCTTGAAAGACTTACATCATTTATATGATAGTCGTTCAAAGTGGGCTCAGTTTTCCGTGTAAAAGAAATAACCTGGCATTTCTTTATGTTTAGATAGAGCTTATTGTGTGTACACCAATTGTATAGGTCATTTAGTTTAGATTGTAGAAAAGTTATACCCTCTGTATTTTTTATTTTATGATAAATTTTCATGTCATCTGCATAAAACAGATGCATAACATCCTTAAGTGACGATGACAAATCGCTAATAAAAAGGTTAAAAAGTAGAGGGCCTAAATGACTTCCTTGGGGAACGCCAGATGTTACACTAATTTCGGATGACAAACAATCTCGAAATTGGACTTTCTGTCTTCTATTGGTTAGATAGGATGTAATCCATTTTAAAAATCCACCAAAAAAGCCGAATATATGTAACTTTGCGATCAAAGATTTAATATCCACTCTATCGAAGGCTGTGCTAAAATCAGTATACACTGTATCAACTTGGAAATCATTTTCAAAAGCCTTAAGCAGATATGACGTAAATACAACCAAATTTGTATTTGTGGAGTGACCTTTTCGAAAACCATGTTGTTTTCTGGACCAGTTGTACAACCTTGTTTGGGTAGACCAATATTTCATGATAGGATACAGTAACTAAAAATAAAATAAGAGGTACAAAGCAAATTTGTTTTAAAAATTTCCAGGAACAAAACCAAAATAGTGTTACCAATACTCCAGCTAGTGGCATATTTCTTGATCCTGTGACGTTTTCATTTCTTTTATGATTAAAGTCGCGATATAGTTACATAAGAAGGCTCGTTCCTTAGAGTAAGCAGATAGTAATAAGATGCCATCTTCAAGGAATATTCGACAGCTAAGATTGAGGGTGCTGCCGTTGACTGAATACCGTTTAACCGCCATCACCCAAAGACATCACCTTGAATAGTGAAATCTCACTGCTATTGTTAGTAGTCTTAGAGCGTTTAGTTATATCTCACGTTAATTCGTATGTCAATAGAAGAGTCTGGAGTACGCGGCATTATCACGTCCGTAGAACAAAAATAAAAAAATTACAAATCAACAGAAACTGAACTTCCCATGTGGGAAGAAAAAATTAAATTAAATAATTAATTAATTAAACAATTTTTAATTCAAACATTCATTTACATTCAGGTATTTACCTCATTGCCTCTTATTATTTTGCCGAGAAGACTATACGAATAGTTCGAAATTTGAATCCCTAAACAAATTTAAAATTTTCTACGAAAACAACACTTAAATATTATCTTAATCTAAATTCAAACAAATAGATAAGCTCTCTGTGAATTGAAATCCTAATTATGTATTATCAATTTAGTATAACTATACAGAGATTTTGTTATTAGAACCTATTTTATTTGAATTTTGTGATGGAATGAAAAACACGTGTTTGAACTTATAAAATGAAAATTATTGGTATTACTCATGTTGAGTTATACCGTTCAATGTCTAGACAAAACCTTTTTTTACTTATCCTACATACAATTCATTCTTGCAGCAATCTACAAATAAAACCGTTTTTGCAACATTACACCATGAATTGAAATACCATCAACATGATAAAGTTTTTAATTTTTTTTTAAATGAACTAACTCAATGGGATTGGATCAGACATAGTTTTTTTAAAACTATTTTTATAATAATATGTAATTTTATGATAAGATAACTTTTGTTGTTAAAAGAAAGAAAATTGATCAATGAAAATGAAGATATAATAGGTTCGTTCGATTTGACTGAAACAACTGAAAAACAACAACAATTGCATACAATTTTTCAGTTGTTTGAGTTGTTGCCGTCAAATCGTACGTTTTTCTATCTCCAACTCGAAATGGCCTTACTTTCAATTCGATAAACGTTATTCCCAAATTCCCTTCTAGATTATATTACGGTTTAGTAAGCAAAAACAACAGGTTTTAATAAGTTTTCAACACCTTTATGGTTTCACAACAATATGAAAACAATATAGCAACCATATTCCCGAACACGAATATTCCTTTGACAGTTTCAGAAATTTCAACAGTTGTTTGTATAAATTTCCAGTATAAACACAGCATCCAAAATAATACACAAAATATTTCTGTTGAATGTCACTTAAAATTTTGTTCACAATTAAATTTAAGAATAACTTTCCTTTTATTTACACGGTGTATGTTCACAATACAGCTTTGCCTTGGATAGCATTTTGGAAAAATAAGCTATCTTCTTTTTCTGTCAATCTATTTTCTGTGACAGGACCTTTCGTATGCCTTCTTTACAGGCATCGAGTCCAAAATAAATATTACATTAGGTATAGGATAGGACAGAAATGGAGCCGTACATAATCGCGTTAGGAGCTCCACAAATGCTTGTTCTTGATAGTAATTCCACTCAAATTCCTTATCTTTTCTGGTTAACTCATGTAAACTTTTGACAATGTTGGTGAATCCTGATACACACCATCTATAATAGGTGCACAATCCAAGGCAACTTCGTTGTTCATGTATAAATTCTTTGGTCTTGGCCAATTCATAAATGCAGCAATCTTGTCAGAACCTGTATGAATTCTCTCCGCCGCAGCTTTTTACCTTTTACTTGAAAAGTGAACACATTTTGAAACTTAACTTTAAACCAGCTGACAAACTTTCAAGGGCTTTCGTCAAGTTTCTTAAGTGCTCATCAAAGTTTTTGTCCATGATGATAATGTCATCCAGGTATACAAGGCATGTTTTCCAGTTCAAGCCTTGTAGTATCCGTTCCATTAAACTCTTAAAAGTTGCAGGAGTGTTGCATAACCAAAACATTAAACTGCCATAGTTCATTCTCTACACTGAGCAGCATTTTCTCCCGATCTACCTCTGCAACTGGCAGTAACTCTGGCAACTCTGCATGTTGAAAACAATCTTGAGCCCGATAATTTACCAAATAGATCATCAATCCTAGACAATGGGTAGCTAGCTATCTTTCTTAGCTATCCTTCTTAGTTATACTGTATTTATCTTCCGGTATTCAATACAGAATCTCAATGTTCCATCTTTCTTGTCGACAAACACCACGGCAAGCGCCAGGGACTGTCTTATGGTTCGATTACACACACTTCTTTAATATTCCCCACCATTTTATCAGCTTCCTCTCCTTTAACCAATGGTAATCTCCTTGGTGCTTAGCGAATATGATTTTCTGCTCCAGCGTCAATACTATTTTTCACCATATTGGATCTCCCATTTCTTTCAGGTGTACTTCAGAATACAGATATGTGTCATCGCTCAAGCAATGGACGTGTTTTTTTAATAAAATGTGTTGTGTAGTAGGAATTACAATATGTGTCACAATAACACATTAAAACCTTTAAAAACCAAGGTCCCACAACAACATACGTTCAAAGGTGTTGATAGACCTAAATCTTTCTTTTTTCGTTTTTTTATATTTTTTTTTAAAGAATGGATAACTAAACAATAAATGCTAGCACTGGCAAAATATGACATAGGCCAATGTTTTATGATAGAATAGAGAAAATAAAAGTAAATAGCAAATTTTTACAAAAATTTGCTGAAACAAAACAAAAATGTAATTGCCAATAATCCAGCCGGTTGCATATTCCTTGATCCTGTGACGCACTGTCTTTCTTAATGATTAAAGCCCGCACATAGTTATATGAAGGCTCGTTTCTTCGAGGGAAGCAATACCGTCTAATCATCAAGTGTTATTTCACAGCTTAGATTGAGGGTTGACTGTTGACTGAATGCAGTGCATCCGCCACCACCTCTAAGATGTCACCTTGGCTAGTGATATCTCACTGCTATTGCCAGTGGTATTTGATATCTCACGTTAACTCGTATGTCAATAGTAGGGACGCGGAGTCCACAACCGTAGATCAAAAATAAAAAAAATTCACAAAACAATAAAATCTGATCCCTCCATGCGGACATGCCTGCTTCTGCTCTTCTGAAAGCCCTTCCGTCCATTTCTCCACAAGTTGTTCCGTTTCTGCCTTCTGTTGCTCGAGGAGTTGTTGATGTGTTTCTGTCCACAACACACTCCCGGGGTGAAATTTCAGTACGTGAGTGTTCCTTTGCCAGCATAAATAATGAATCCATTTGGCTTCACAAAGTCCATTCCTAGAAGACGAAGACTTCATACGCAAATACACAAAATCAGCTACAACCACTTCATGTTAAAAGTGAATATTTCCTATTTCTATGTTAACCATTTTTTACCTTTCACACTTGCACTCTCTTCAGTTGTTGTTTGCATTCAGTTGTTGTTTGCATTTTCCCTTTCACAGCATATGTGTGGACAATTGTATTTGTTGCGCCCATATATATTGTGATGAAACAACTTTTTCATCAATATTAACCCTAACAGTTGTAAGCAATTTTGGACTTTTTTTACACGAATATATGAATAAATAAACGAATTTGTACTTAAGTGGATCTAGACTGGGGAGACTTCTTACATTATATCTCCTTTGAAATTCATTAATAGTCAAACATATGAAACATGAGCAGAAAAAATGACAGGATCTTTTCCACATAAAACGAAATCAAATTTGTCCGCACATATCCCAAACTTTTATCGTTTATCACCTTCCTCTTTGTAATTTTTTTCTTATTAGACAAGTGCAGATACCTTAAAAACAGGCAAAAAATGAAAAAAATTAGTAACAGCATGAAAACTTTTGGATAAGGAAGAAAATATTGCGCAAATGATGGGAAACATAAATTAAAGGTGATCCGAGTTACGAAGGTAAAATATGGGGTGAGCTTTTAGAGGTAGAAAATGGTTTTTTCCCGATTTTCAGCGAAACTAGACCTTCTATCGAAAAAAAGTTGTAGGTAATAAAAAGGTCTATAACTTCTATATAAGAAATTTTTTCACATAACCTAAAACTTGCCGTGAAAATAGAAAAAAGCTTTTTTCGTTTTTAATTTTTATCTCCCATAAAACTCCCTTAATTTTTATATCCCATCTTAAAGTAGACGTTTCAAGAAAAATAAAGACTACCGATTTTTTTGAAAAAACTTTCCAGCGTACGTTTTCACCAAATTGTATGAAAAAAATCGGTCCCTCTAGCAGTCTGCCCTCGTTCTTCTTTTGGACGTTGCTTTATAGGCGATGCTGATCATGTTCTTTTTCTTCTCATATCTCTACATACACTCGAAATAAGACCCAACTTCGCACATAACCAGCATCGAATTCTGTCACTTTTAATACTTTCTCCTGGTCTTGACTTGTAATTGTTGTCCTCTGTCAACTCTTTGCTGTTTATTTTGATCGATGATTTTATTTTGGTTTAATGGTTTTCTGTGGTTTTTCTGCATAAAATATGGTGGCTCATATGAGTGTGGTAAATGTGTAAGCCATTCCACCGTCGGAAGCTACCTTTTGTTTCTATTTTGTATAACTATCTTTTATGGGCGCAACCATATTTTTGTTCCAATGTATTCATCACTTTTGCGGTCGTTTTTCGGTACCGCCTGCAATGCTTCTCCCGTAAGCGCAACCACCAATGCACCAAGACAACCTTCAGTGCTTCAAACAATATGATATGTTGCTATGACGATTTAAAACTTGAAGATGGCAATAGATGTGAAAATGTCATATAATAATGGTTTTAATTCAATATTTGGTATTTGTTGTACGACATGCGACGTAACTTTAGTCGTTTCAATATCTTTCAACCTTTTCTCGAAATTATCAACTTTTGAAAGTACCTTTTTATTTTTATCAATTACTTTTTGCTCTAGCTCTTTCTCTTCTTGATGAACTTTGTTTATTTCCTCGTGTAACGTAGTAAATATTTCGAGAAGTTCTTCTCCTTTATTTTATTGATTTCTTCGCGTTTATTAATAGCTAACTATTATCTAGTGTTAATGCTGATTTCTGCCTTATTTCCACATTGATAGCTGCCATCAATTGATTGAAATCGTTTGCACATGCGGTTCCCTTTGTTCGAGTTCTTTCTTAATTTATCCAACCTGCAGCTCACATTTAAACACTTTTCTTTCTTTACTTATCTTCGCACCGCTGTCACCAAATTATTACAAATTCCAGATTTCAATTTTTTCTTGATTCGATAATGTACCACCTCAAATTTCTTCTCGTTCGTTCCCTAGGCTATAAATAAATCGTCAGATTTGATTAAGTTTATAAACATTTTACTCATACTCAGCCACATTCAATTGTATGTAGTGCCATTAGAATATTGCCTTTACATCTTTCAAATATAGTTTGAAATTCATTTAGTTTACGTTAAATGTTAATTTAGTTTTCGTCTGATGGAGACGTATCGTTTATTTATTTCAGCGTTATTTATAATGCAAGCAGATAAAGTGCGCAGCTATTGAAAAACGTACTTAAAATTTGTGTAACGAGTTTTATCAAAATCGAGTGTCAGGACTCAATACATTCAAACCTCGTATAACACGATGAATTCGTACCGTTTTATATCGAAACGTATTAAGCTAAACCACAGATAGAATACTATTTTGTGGTATAAACGCCCAATGTATCGATAGTTTAATAGTAAAAAACTATTATTCTATTAAACTATCGGTGGTATCAACTTAGTATAAGAGTGCCGTGTTATACGAGGGTTGACGCAATTTCAGTAACGTGTTAAATGGAAATCGTGTTCTAAGAGTACCGTGTTATACGAGCTTTGATTCAATTTATGTACCATGTTATATCGAAATCGTTTTCTAATAGCATCGTGTTATACGAGGATTGACTGTATTATCGAAATTTAAAGTGAAGTTCTTTTCGTGTAATCTTTTATCTCCAATTTCGTACACAATGCATTTTTACCGTTTTCGTATAAATCCGCGTTTAATATTTAAAAAAAATCACACAATGACCGTAGAGAGACCGTGACGTTAACTATTTTTAAATTGTGGTGAAGTTGGAACAACAACGGAAGACTTAAACAAAATAAAACAAATATATCTCCATATTTTGCAGCTTGTCATTATCATACTCTTAATCAAGTTTACTGTACAGCTATAATATTGTTTTCCAACTAATTTAGTTTAACTTCAACGCCCCCGTACATGCATACAGCTGTATAACATCTAAAATGTTTTCTATTTGTTTATTAATTTTTATTTTATTTGTTCAGAACGGTTATATTAAATTATGTAAGTTTATATATAATTTAAAAAGCATATTAAAAGAATACCCAAACAGAAGCTCAACAGAAAGAAAATTGTTTTATTTTTGGGACGTTGTTACAAAGTAAAAAATAATACTTCAAATTTATGAAAAGAGTAGAAAGTTGCAGACAACAAATTTCAATGTATGAAATGTGTAGTTGAAGTAGTAGAATTTGGTTTTGGGTGAAGGGAGAAAATATATATTTTTTTTGTTTTGTGTTTAATTTTTTAGGTCTAGCCCTTGTCTAGACATATTTATGATTGTTTTTTTATTGTTTCTTTTTTGATTCATTTAACAATTTTGTCTTTTTTTTATATCTAATCTTAAAAATAACTTTTTTTTTTTACAACTTACATTTACTATCCACGTGCAGCAAACAGTTGTTAGTTTTATTTGTGTTTTGTATTTTCGAATATTATAATAATTTGTTTTGATTTTTTAGGAAAACACCTTGTACATGTTATATTTTGAGTTTTATTTTCTTCAATTTTTAACCTGCCTTGCAAAATCTGTCTAGACAAGTTAGCACCTTGAAATTTGTTTTTTATTCAATAAAAATTTTTTTTTTCTCTGCCTTAATCTTACTATTTATTTATTATTATTGTCATCATTTGTGATAAGCTTTTGATAATCGGTTTTTGAAGAAGAAAACGAAGAAGAACTATTTACTTAAAACTGTAAAAATTGATTTTCGAATTTAAATTTTTGTTGATTGTGGATTAATTTTTTTCGTCTCGTTTGTATAAATTTTGTTTGTGTCTCTTTTGGATAAACATTTTATTGGGCAAATGTTTGCAGACGATTTTCAAAGGAACAAAAAGTTTTTGGTTTTATTATTAATGGTTTTTACGTAGTACATTTGGGTAAGACTTCAAAAGAGAATACGTGAGTAAGTTTAGTTGGAATGTAGACAATTGTCTCTGTTTAGCATGCAAAATAATAATCAAACGTATATCATCATCAACTGAGACGTCTTTCATTACACGCACATATATTTTAAAAACAATATCACTTTGCGGAAAGATGGATACATATTTTTCAATGTCAAAAAATACAATTTTATTTAGACCTATGTAAATATTTTTACTGGCATGAAGGTTAAGACAATACTGATAATATTTTTTTATAGTTGTCGTCTACGTTATTAATTATTATTTATAGTTCAGTAAAGATTTTCAATAAACGTAATGAAATTTTATTTTGGTCTATGAGAAGATCTGGTTTATACGTGGTGCATTATTACTGAAATCATTCATCACTGAAAGAGGTTTTGAAAGAACAATTCGATTTGTTGTTTGTGACTAAAGAATGCTTAAATAGTCCGGCTGTTTCTGGTTAGTCTGACAAATCTTCTCTATGGAGTGTAACAACTGTTTAATGTTTTTAGCAGTGAAACATAGAGATTACCTAGCTCAGAGAAACCGTTTTTACAATTGAATGTTTTATTTTTGATTTAAATTGTGAATAACATTTATGGCTCTTGGTTTAATAAACTTATACTAGGCATCTTTTTCGTTTGAAAGTTTAACAGCAATAGAGTTACATTAAATTATTATGATAATAGATAAGCTTGAGTTTCGACAAGTTAACTTTCAATATGCTAGCTTTGCTTCTTCATTTATCACAACCGATCACAACAACTAATATTTAGCGATCGATCCATAACTGTCAAGTCGTTTTTTTGTTTGTGAAAGTGAAATACAAAAAGCTTGCCAGCAAATTTTCATAATGCACTTTGAGAATATTTACATAACTAAAATATTTCTTCGTGTCGTTAGAAAATATTGCTTGTCCTTTATAAAATATTTGAGTTAAATAATCACTGGAAATAACACAATAAATTTAAATTTCTCTCGTAATTATTTTCATTTATTTTATAAAAATTAGCACACCTATTAAGAAAACGTTTAATATTTTTTGGCATTTTAAATTTAGATTTGTTTTTAGTTTATAATTTAATAAAATAGTTGTGGTTGTAAATAAAAACAAACAAAAATGGCGAAAAAAAGAATTTGAATATGACATATCAGCTAACCAGTTTTTATGTCTTTCTTCATACAATTTTAAAGTTATAGTTTCTCTATATTTATATATATGTACTCTAAGATTTATCATTAAAACTGTTATTTTAGTGTTATACACACAAGTTTTTTTTGTATAATATTTTAAAACAAAATTTAACAAAATTTGCCAAATAATTTACTCTAATTAGAAGAAACTAACTTTACTTCCATTAATTTGAACTAGACCACCAAACTAAAATATTTTTTTAAGTCAATATCTGTTCGATTGAACATCAAATAAAATCTGAATTAACATTGTAATTTTCTTTTACCATCAGCTACTATGCATTGGTTTTCCCTTTTTTTTATTATTTCCCGTTTCTATTTCGTTATATGAAGACAAGATTGATTTAAAAGGTTACTCAACGTTATTTTAATCAAAAAAATTTTGCAAGAAATCAAGTTCATTAGTAAAATTTGAGTTATCGATTAATTTAACTGCACAGAGAGCAGTTACCGTTCACATTCAGTTCACACCGTCATGACATTTCAAACTAGTAAAGTACGCTTCACCCCACGTGAGAACTCCATGTAGGGGCATATAAAAGCCTTGTAGACCAATTGATTCCTATTTAAAAGTTTTTGACAACATCCTAAACAAACTAATAGTTTTTACCATTTTTAGAACAGTACAAAGCTTCGTAGCCTTATTCACAACACTCTTATTGCGTTTTGTTGAATGCATGATGGTAGCCATACATTCCAGACTTGCTGACGTATACATCCCTGAGTTAGTTAAAAAACTCAAAAAATGACTTTAACAGGGTTATTAGACAGACGTACTCTTTTGTCAGAATATGGTTGAAATTCGTTGATTGAACATCCTTCTACAATGCACGGGTGGATTTAGGTTTGTTGGCATTGATTTTCTAATCTAACAAAATTTTACATACTAAAAAATTTCAGTAGTGATCATTCTGACACATTCTGATCATTAAAACGGGAGAGTATACAACGAGAATTGTAAATTTTGGGTATGGTTTTGGTTTGTAGTTTGCTGTTTTGTATAACTGCGTAAGTTAGGTTGCGCCTTGTGCCTTTATAATGGTTTGTTTCCATGATCTCTAATACTATACCATTCTCAAAATAAGATGGCTTATAAATTTTATGGATTTAAATTTTCTGTATAACTGTTTAGGTCGCATCCAAAAATTGATTACTTTATTATAAAATAACAAATTTAAATATTTATACCTTAAATGCCATAAACTCTGAAACTATTATTGTTGTTGTTACTATGTTGTTACACTATGTATTTAAATGTTTGACTTTTTTATGTTGTTATGTCAGTAATGGCTATGTAATAAATTCATTCTTTATATAAAATACAGTAAAATTTAATATGCATCAGTAAGTAAGTGCTATGAATCGAATAATAGATAAAAATGCTTTGTCTATATTTTTGTTATGTTTGCATAATGTATAATATAACAATTATGTACCCCTATGTGATCACAAAATTAGTTTCAAAACAATAAAAACTCGTTCGTTCTAGAACAATTCATTTTATAATTGAATTATTATAACTCAACTAAACTATATAGTTTATGCGGTTAAGCTTCGTCAACACATGTTACAGTTATCTGTAAACTATAAAAAATTTACCGTTTTTTTAATATTAAATTAACTAATACATTATTTTAAATATATTATGCATATAGATGAAAAACGTGTTCTAGACAGAGTTGTGAAAACTTGACCATTTTTGATTTTCCTGAAACTTGGCATATAAGTAGTATGGACAAAATAAAAAATACGACTTATTTTAAAATTTTTTTAAAGTTCATAGTTTGAGCACAGGGGGCACCCCAACATGCATGGAAAATGAAAAATTCTGCCAATCCGATGTAACTTTGAAATTAAATTGCTCAAGAACGGCTATACCGATTTCATCAAACATTTTTTTGTTTGGTAGATGATTAGTTAGCCCTTTGAAAAAAAAAATTAATTAATTGTTTTTATAATTAATTTTTAAATAAAAATATTAAAAAAACTTTTTTAAAGATGGCGCTAGGGTCGAAGGTCAATTGGAATTAAATAAATTTTTTTTTCTGAAAATAGTTCTATCCTTACTCTAAAATATATCAAATTAACTCAGAGGCGTTAATTTTTGTTCTTGAGATATTTAATTTTAAAGATATTTAGTACGACTGAAATTCGAATTTTTCTTCATTTTTTCAAACAACTTCCATTTACAAAACATTTTAAAATCAATTAAATTTTAACTTTCTTTTTTTAAATATAGCTCTAACCTTTACTTTAAAATATATCAAATTTACAAAGAGGTGTTAATTCGTGTTCTTGAGATATTTAATTTTAAAGATTTTTAGTCCGTCTAAAATTGTATTTGTTCATTATTTTTTCGAACAATTTATATCATCAAAAAATTTTAACCACTGAAGTTCGAGAAAATAATGAACAATTAGAATTTTAATCGGACTAAAAATCTTTAAAATTAAATATCTCATGAACACGAATTAACGCCTCTTTGTAAATTTGATATATTTTAAAGTAAGGTTAGAGCTATATTTTAAAAAAAAAAAGTTAAAATTTAATTGATTTTAAAATTTTTTGTTAATGGATGGTTGTTTGAAAAAATGAAGAAAAATTCGAATTTCAGTCGTACTAAAAATCTTTAAAATTAAATATCTCAAGAACAAAAATTAATGCCAATTAAAATAAGCAGTATTTTTTATTTTGTCCAGACTACTTACATGTCAAGTTTAGGAAAATCAAAAATGGTCAAGTTCAAATTCCGACTTTTTCACCTGCGTAGATCACGTTTTTCATCTAAATGCATGATTGGTGGGAAAAACAATTACAAACTGACCGGAGAGAGAGACGAGAGAGAGGAGAGAGAGAGAGAGAGAGAGAGAGAGAGAGAGAGAGAGAGAGAGAGAGAGAGAGAGAGAGAGAGAGAGAAGAGAGAGAGAGAGAGAGAGAGAGAGAGAGAGAGAGAGAGATGAGAGAGAGAGAGAGAGAGGAGAGAGAGAGATGAGAGAGAGAGAGAGAGAGAGAGAGAGAGGAGAGAGAGAGAGAGAGAGAGAGAGAGAGAGAGAGAGAGAGAGAGAGGGAGAGAGAGAGAGAGAGAGAGAGAGAGAGAGAGAGAGGAGAGAGAGAGATGAGAGAGAGAGAGAGAGAGAGGAGAGAGAGAGAGAGAGAGAGAGTTCCCTCAAAAACTTTGTGAACCAAGAGAAAAACGAAATCGAAGCATTGAAAAAAGAATATATTCGACATTGACACCGACTTTAAATCGTTTTAGCTCTTACGTTTCCACTAACGATCAGGCTCATAGCCCATTAGTTTCATCGTGCTTATTTTTAAAATTTTTGTAGTTAAATATTATTAAAAGGTAAAAATGTAAGTTATACATTAAGTCACAAACAGCAAAACACCAATACCTTGTTTGGTTAATCAATACAAAATCTAAGCCTTAAAAATAATATATTTGTCGAAATCCGTTATTGCCAATATCAATAAACCAAAGACCGAAAAACACGTGAAATCGGCAAGGTCTAGAAATGAGGTTTTATGTTTTTATATTTAGGTATTGAATTCGTTGACATTAGTAAAAAGAAATTTTCTGCGTTTTTATTATTTTTTTTAACCCTGTCTAAGATGCAGTGTGATAAAAAATCAAGAAATTGCTCGACCCTGGTGTATTGAGAATGTAGGTATTAAACAGAGCTAATCAAAATAGTAATGCACATTATAATAACATTTAACATTTTCTTTTAGAAAAATAACGGTAAAAAATTCAAAATCGATTTTCTAGAAATGCGCATTTTTAAAGTTTTTGATTTTTTAACATATGAAAGGTACATATGTTATTAACATTTTTTAAAATTTTCAGGAGGGGAATTTTTTTTGTTTTTTTTTAATTAAAATTGTTGTAATGTGCTTCAGAATTTGAAAACGGTTAAACGACGACTTGCGTCTTTGAAAACTGACCACCCACCTTTTTATTTGTCTTTGTTGTCAAGGTAAGTATCGGTTTTGTTATTTTAATTATTTTATTATATATTCGTTACAAGCAAAAAGTTCATAAGGCGTTTAATGGTTGAGGATTTAATTTTAGGTTTTTTTTAGTACTTTAATTAAATGTTTTTTTTTTCAAATGGGTTGTCAATGTACACCCTATAAATTGAACAAGCATCTTATTTTTCTTAACTATATCAGAACCTCCTTAGCTTAGATTTTATTGAAACAAAATCACTTAAAAAGTATAAAAAGAAAGAATTTTCTAATTTAATTAAAATTCAATCTTAACATAAACATTATTTTAATAATTCAAAGTTTTCACAGTTTTTTAATTATCATAATACAAAGTGATCTTATACAAGTAAATTTAAAAATGGAAAATCGGTTCAAAACCAAACGGTTGTGTTAAACCATTCCCTGGCAAATTCAAAACAATTACTAAATGTGAAACCACTTCAGCTACAAATTCTAAAACCATTAATTAATAAAGTGAGAATGAGTTAATAGCTATTTATGAAACAAGTTGTTAAATTAGGTTGTTTTAAGCACGAGATGCGAAATTGGCAACCGAGGCGAAGCCGAGGTTGACAATACATCGAGTGCTTAAAACAACTAATTTGGCAACGTGTTTCATACAAGATTTTTGTAACGAAGCTGCAAAATTAAACTTTTATAAAAAAAAAACAATTAAACAAATTGTATTTGTATCTAGTACGTTTTGAGAAAACCAATTTGATCTTATAAGGAATAAGTAGCCTTAGTTTTCTTTTAGTTTTCATACTGCCAATTATGAAAAATATCAAGATGAGTTCAATTGATGATGATTTTGTATCGTCAGATATAGAATAAGCAGCCAATGAAGCTATTTCTACAATCGTCCCGGAAAAATCGAAATTGGCCTACGAAACTTCATACAAAAATTTTGATGAGTGGTTCAAAGAATCAAAAACTACAACAATCAATGAAACGGTCATGCTGACCTATTTTGTAAGAAAACTAGGATCCATGAAACCTTCAACATTGTGGTGCGAGTACTCTAAACTAAGAACTATGGGTTATTTGAACGCCAGCGTGGATATGAAATCATTCACGAATTTGAGAGCTTATTTGAAAAGGAAGAGTAAAGGTCACGTCCCGAAAAAATCAAAAACATTTACCAAGGAACAAATCGAAAAATTTTTATGGACTGCTAGTGATAGTGAGTACTTGTTGTTAAAGGTAAACGTTATCATAAAGGTGTTTTATGTGTTCTGATTTTTTCATGCAATTTTTTAGACTGTACTTATATAGGTGGTTGTAGTTGGTGGTTGTCGTAGGGACGAGTTACTTAAGCTATCAATAGATGATGTGAATGATACAGGTGGAATTTGTGGTTGTTAACATTATTGAAACGAAGACAAGAGTTCCACGTCAGTTCGTCATCACTGAGGGATCTCTCGGTAACATCAGTTTGCTAGCTGTATTTCGAAAATACGTTTCACTTTGTCCTTCCGAAACACTGCATCGAAGATTTTTTGTTGGTTATCGCACCGGAAAGTGTATAAGTCAACCTGTTGGTATAAATACCTTCGGAGCTATTCCGAAGAAGATTGCGGAATTTTTGGAATTAGTAAGTCCTGAATTGTACACGGGACACTGCTTCCGTAGAAGTGGTGCCACGTTGGTGGCGGATTCGGGTGCGCATTTGTCGATATTGAAGAGACTTTGGCGGATGGAAATCTGGTCACGTTGCTGAGGGTTATGTGGACAGCTCCATTCCCAACCAAATGCAAAATCGAAAAACGAATTTCGGGCGATGATACATCAACTGCTTCAATCGCAACTAAAACGGCTACGACTTCACCTTCGATCGTTAATGATAATACGAGCAAATAGCAGGCCACAGAATTTTTGGCCCTTATACTCCTACTATAGTCGCGAGTATAATGTCAACGGTTGGTTCATCAAGCACTTCGGTCGCTTATGCTAGTACGAGTAGAGAAGCAATCAAGAGAATCATTTCGGGACAAGAGGTGACGATATCTGAAAGTACGCTACAAGACCGTAGTGCTTTGGAAAATTCGCCTGCATGGCCAATGGGAAACGATAATACCAATTTACGGGATTGTATATTCAACTCTTGTACTATTAACTTCACCTCTAACAAATAATTATAACTTGAACAAAATATTACGTTTTCATTCAATTTTTGAACTATTATTAATACGTACTTTAATGAATCATTAAGCCATTATTATTAATGCTTTAATAAATTATGAAACAAATATAATAATAATACTTTAATAATTCATTAAACCATTATTATTAATGCTTTAATAAATTATTAAACAACTACAATTAGTGCTTTAATGAATCTGACCAATGTACTAGATTAATGCTTAAATAAAGCTCATTTAATTACTAAAAGACGCACGAAAAAGTGTAGATTTTGCAACTTAGTTACAAAAAAAATATTAAAATATGTACCTCCTGCTCCATAAAAGTGAATAGAAATATGAACTTCAAAAGTAGTAATGAAGATGTTGAATCAACAATCAAAAATAATGTACCATCAAATTTATTGTCACCACCAAAGCCATCAACATCAAATCCAAGTTTCATATCACCTAATCTCCAGATCACAAAATCGTCACAATCAAGCGAATCATCTTCACCTGGAAGTAGCGGAGAGACAATAATTAAGGATGGTCGAAGTGATCAACACAATATCTTATAACCCAGTTTATTTAAGTCGTTTAGATCGAAAATCAGAACAAACAAAAATTGATTTGGCTTTGCAAAACAATTATTAAAACGCTTACACAACATGATATCGTACCGCTACCTCCTTCATGTAATGAAAAATAAGAAAGAAAATAAATATTACAAAGAAATGATGAAACAACTCAAGTCCAAGTTTCAAGAACTTGAAAACCGAGACAAAAAAATAGGTCAACAGCTTTACCATTTTCTATGCTACTACATCAAATAATGCAAGAATTCGATTGTAAGAGATATATGAACAATCAAAACTACTATCAAAAAAGGTGCCATTTCATTACCGGATAAAAAAAAGAGGTTCTCAACCACTAAACGCCTTATCAACTTTTTACCTGTAATGAACATAAACAATAAAATAATTAAAATAACAAAACCGATACTTACCTGACAACATTTCGAGACTAGTGCAGGGAAAAAATATCGATATTATCAATATCTGAATGATAATATATCGATATATCGATAATATCGATAATATAATGGTAATGTCGATATAATCGATATTGTCGATATATCGATATTATCGATATTGTCGATATATCGATATTATCGATATATAAATAATTGGATAATGTCTTGCTCAAAGCATAATCCAAATGTTTATTTCTCTAAAGCTGTTGTTTGTTCTGCGGATGTAATGGTTAATTGAAGCGTTTGTCACTGTTCTTGAATGTTGAATGGCGTAGTAGAAGCAATATCATGTTCTTTTAGGTGAGAAGCATATGGTCATTGTTATAGATATATGTATGATCGAACATCAGCTGCACTTGTATGCGTCTGTTAGAGATTATGACTTGATCAATTTTATTTTCCGTTATACTATCATTTCATTTCATCTTTGCTTTGTGGATTATCTTGTGAAGCAAGAAAGTACTAAGAATAACTACATCATTCACCATAGCCAGCGCAGCTGCCGCCAAAGTCGTTGTTCTCACTGGTAAGCTGCAAACTATTAGGGTCAAAATATGTTTTAAGTTCTGCACGTCTACCAATCTGAGCACTGAAAGTCACCAACCACGATCGTGCCCGCAGGATGTTGTTGATGTTATATCTTAATATAGTTTTCCATAATTTTCTTTTTTTAAAGTTATTGGTGGCTTTTTTTAAACTAAGCAACCCTTTACTACCATCTGCTTTGTCTTCAGTCCATTTTTAAATCGTACTGGTACAATCTCCGAGGTCTTTCTTGTAGTAAGTCCGAAATAATTCGATGCCAGCGTACAGAGTTCATAACAAATTGTTTTTTACGGCAATGGGTTAGGGAAGGTTAGCCCTTCAACAAACATACATTTTCGTGAATTGATCCGTTCTGATCTTGAGATTTTCAGAAAAATCTTTTTGCACGTTTATATAGCGTTCCGATTGACCCATAACAAACTCCCGCAGCATATTCTTCTCTCTCTGAAGACTTCTCTTGCCGAGTCAGTAGTCTCTGTTGAGTTTTGTCTACGTCTTTACCATATATATTTCGATGAATAGTGTGTATTGTGGAAGGCATATTTATTCTCCCCATTCCATTTGACCAGGTCTCGTCAGCGCGATGTAATGTAATTATTACAATTCCTTGATACAAGCTGGTTGTCATCAGAGGAATAATCTCTATAGTATACTTTTAGACATTAGAAAGATCCGATGGGTTCTTTGTTCGAGCTCTTGGTCTACTAGGGATTTTATCTGATTTGACCACCTCAAAAGATCGGGTTATAGCTTACCGAGAGAGTAGATGGCAATTATGTAAGGCAGCAACGACTGCTGGTATTCGCGTGCAACTTACTTATAAAGCCTCTGGTCATCCTGAGTCTAACTTTTTACCATTTTTTGTACCTTTTGTGGCTGACCCTCGGAACGTCTATCTATCATTGTTATAACAAAGTTGTCTTTTATTATACCACTAAAAGTAACACTTTTAAGAACCTTTAGATTAGATTAGAAATTGATGGCATGGTGGACGAGACGGAACTTGACCTATTACGCAGACTCTACGTTCATAACGCAATGTCCGAATTTGGTCTCATAACTTTAATAATGGCCAGGCAAACGTTTGGATAACTTTGAGGCGGGCTCTGAACTTAAAAGTGCCAGCTTTAACCCAAGCAAGTTTATTCGCTTTTACGTTATTTGGAATGCCCTCCAAGATTTTCCCCATATTCTTTGAAGAGTTTGGAAGTAGTCCCCGGGCTTTCCAGTGCTTTAATAGATGTTTAGCTATCTGAACAGATGCATGTTTTGCGTGCATTCATTTGATTTCAAGTGTACGCCATGTCCTGCATTCCCATACAACAGTGAACCATCCATTTCGATGTTCATAATAGTAGGTTCACTCGTGCAAAAAATATTTTTTAGATATTGCTATACGGTTATAAGTAAAATCATAACTAAATATTCCATAAAATTCTATTCAAATCATAGGTGAAAGCAAACTGTACAAAACTACGAAATCAAATTCGTATCATATACGCATATAACTGTTGTTGTTTTTCTTGGAAGGACCAAAACTATTTGCTTTGGATTGCCTTTTTTTTACATTGAAAGGATAAATAAACATTATTTCTTATTTTGTTTAAAAGAACATTCCGGATTGTAGATGTTTGGAATACCGATCGATTAATCGATTTTTCTAGAGTCAAAGGAATATTAAGTTGGTATTTTTAGACAGAATTGAATGAATTGTCAGACAGAATGAATTGTAAACGAAACGCTATATCGTGCATAAAAACCGTGTAAATAGAAGAAGTTGTTACTTCGGTCTAAAAGACCTACGGATTATAATCTCGAGCCAAAAGTGAAAATCTTACCCCAACCTTTTTTGCCGTTATCTCGATATTTTAGGTCATAGCGATTCTAAAAAAGCAAAAAAAAATGTCCATCTGTCTGCTGGAATGAATTCAAATTTTTTTTCTAAAAATAGGTTATTTTATTGGTAAGAACCGAACGGACAATGGAAGTATGTCAAAAAATCATTAAGTGTGTCTAAAAGCAATTTAAATATTTTTTGCTTAAAAAACAATTATTTTCTGTGGTAATGAGTAGTAACTTTAAATCTGGAGAAATCTGATGATCGGCATCTGTATGTGAGCTATATAACTATTGACGTTTATGATATTTGTAAATATCTTCTGTAATATTTAAAACTTATGACAATAAGAAAAATAAAAACAATAACAGACAGTACACAGTTTTTAATTTTTGATTTTGTTATAATTTTTTTAAAACAATGCAACTTATTTTGAAAAAAATTAATTATTTGTGACATGAAATGTAATTGAACATGAAATTGGTAGATGGGTTGTTTGTTTTTGAACAGTTGAAATTACTGAATGCTAGGTGGAGAAGTTTTTTAAGTAGTTTGCTGAGTGTATCATCTTTTCACTAAATTATGTTAATATATGATCTGTTAATTATTTTCTGGCAACGTATTGATGTTTCGTGTTAAATTTTGTAATGAACTTCTAAACAACGGTAAAATACTTGTAATTTTACAAAGAGTTTTATGTTTAATATACATCGCTGCCCAAAACTAGTAAAGAATGTCCTCATAAAAGCCTTTTGCCGAAAACTATATCAAAATCCTTAACCCAGACCAAAGTCTTAATATCTCAAATTAATTTTTGTAAATAATGTTTTAAGTGTTATTTAATAGAAGTATTTTGTGTATTATTTTGAACGTTGTCTACTGGCAATTTTTGCAACCAACCGTTGGCGTTTCTGAAGGCTATTGGGAAAATATTCTAGAAAGAAATATTGTTTGCTGTATTGTTATACTGTTGTTCTGGTAGAATAGCTGTATTGGATACTTAATAAAACCTGGTGTTTTTGCTTACTAATCAGTGATCGAACCCAGAAGGAGATTTGCGAATTGCGTTTATCGAATTGAGAGTAATGCCAGATTGAAGTACGGTTAGAAAAATATGACAATATTATTAAAAAATACAAATTATTTTTGATAGATGGAGACTATGTCGAGCGTTCGTAAAGTGATTACTTATAGTCCTAACTTTCTGTCGTACAGTTAAACAATGCTATCTAGTAGTACAAAATAGTTATTTAGGTATCAAGGGAATTATGAGGATGTTAATTACCGAGGGAAACGTTTACTACCCGAGGGCCTCTGGCCCGAGGGTTAGTAAGTTTCACAAGGTAATTGACATCTAATAATTCACGTGATACATAAATAATTTTATGTTTTACTACCTAAAACATTTATTAAACTAAAACATTTATTTTTATCAAGTATTTGATAGCATGATTTTTCGTTTTAATTGATCAAGTTAGTTGTTTTTTATTTCAAATTGTATTGCTGGGTTATTGTTATTCGTTACTATGGCTTTATGTAAATAATGTTGTTTATAAATAAACAAAACAAAAATTTATAATGAAAACTAGGTCTATTATGAATCCATAACTCCCTCTTATAATTCCCTTGGGAATTAAGAATGTCATTATTATGTCGGTAACTAAGGTCTAAACAACTTATAATAAATCAGTAAAACATACAAATATTTTTTGGCTATTATCCAATAGTCTTCGGGTAATCTTTCCAAAATTTTCTATTAGAGTGACATGTAAAAATTTCACGAAAAATCTCACAAAACTTGTTATATTAAAATTTTTAGTACGTTTTTTACATTTTCTGTCTGTAATTTCCAACATTTCCTTTTATGATAAATCTTTGAATTAAGATGCTTTTATAAATAAGTATATGTTATACATTCATATCATACGCTCAACAGCAAGCAATAAAATTTTGTTTTGCTTTCTCCTTATCTAGCCAATAAAAAATAGATAAAAATAAATGTTTGACGTTTTTTATTTTTTAACAGGTGCAAAGACAAATTTTATGGCATTTAATCCTATCAACTTAAAATGCCGCAAAAAACGAGTGTCAAGGATCGATTTGAAATATTTCCAAATTTCCTTAGCCAGTATTTATAATATTTTGTTCTAATGAACTTATGCAGCATCAAAGAATCGGAACAATTCGGTTAGAACTATTTTTTCAAATATTTACAAAACTCTTATTGATTCGCTTACACAACAACTAACGTGTTTCTTGTTGTTTAAATCTCTTTGTTCAAAATTTCAAATTACCTTCAATATAAACCACTATATCATATGCACATAGTACAAAAGATTCTTCTTCAAATAGTTAAGTTTTGTAATTTTAAAAACTTCATATACCACAAATTTTCACTAAAAAATTACAACAATAAAAACTTTGCATTGTTTCAATTTTGCATTTGGTTTCAAAATCTATTCAATGTTTTCACACCGAACTAGGTCTATTCATTGTTCCATTCATATATATGATGATGTTATGAAAGTTTCTGTAGAATAAACAATTGTTGAAAATTTTAGAAAACAAATTAACTCCAATTTTGAAATCATAAAAATATAGTTATCAACTTTTAGATAGATAAAATCAAGTGTGCGAGATAGTGTGTTTCAATAGAATACACACTATCTCGTATTTCTATTGAATATGAGTTGCTCAATTTTTCGCATAGAACATGTAATGTTAACTTTAGTTTCAATCGCAGTATAGCTCCTTCCATCCGTCCATACATGATTCAATTTCAATTTTTATTTCATACTCTTCAGAAAAACTAAGGTTAATGACCAACCATAATCTATTTTTAGAATTTTAATAGATTTTAGTTTTAAAGGTAAATAAACATATGATCTTTATTCTACAAAAGTTTATTAAAGTTTTTAAGTATGATGTAATCTGTAGACTCAATATAATTGTACTGTCTACGAGGAAAAAGTCAAGTACATATATTTGATAAGACAATCTTCTATAAGAGATAAACGATGAATCATTAAGTTAATTTGCTTTTTAGAACAGTTTATAAAAACAATGTTTTTGTAAATGTGACTGTTTTATAATACTTATTATTTATCTTTGCCAGATTTAAAACACAACTTGTTGTTTCTATGATACTAAATGTTATTTATTTAGATATAACTAGTTGAATTTAAGAATGAATAGGAAAAAGCCGGATTTTAGTTAAACAGATTAGAAATTGCCAACGAGGAAAGTCGATAAAGAAATAAGGAATTACAATGCTAAATATTATAATCAAACAAGACAACATCAATATCATTGGTGTCAGTAATAGGCAGTAATAAATCTCTTATTTTAAAACTGAAACTGATAACGTCTATAAATGCGGTCAGGTAAAAACTAATTGAGTACGACAGCTAGCAATTATTATCACTTGAAAGAATCGCCTTTAAAAAAATAACTTATCAAAATTCTTACAGGCTAGAAATGCTAAGATTTTATAAAAGATATGATTTTTGTCACTATTAAATTTTTGCCGCTTGAGTCGTAGAAAAACGATAAATTAAAATTAATCACAGTAATAGTAATAACTTTACTGGAGTAAAGACAATTTTAACACATTTAAACGAAAAACAATTATTTTCAATATTCGAAATATAGATCATCGTATTTTTGATAAACAGATCATTTTTTGAACCTAAATGCCAATCCATTAAACTTTAGATTAATATAATATAATATTGAAAAAACCCATGTACATACATACATACCCCAAGCTAATGGGGTCTATTCAGTAAAAATCTTCTATCGAAAATTTCTGCTATTTTTTTATTTTTTGTATGAAATTTTATAAACATCAAAATAGAAGAAAAAAATAGAAGAATTGGTATTCAATCGCAATATTTTTCTTCTCAAAGTCTTCTATTCCTAGAAGATTTAGATATTTTATAGAAGTAAGTAAAAAGTTGCTTTTATGGTTAGAAGAAATATGTTTTTGGGATATTCTTTTGAAATGTACAATTATTTGTCGATTTTTTTGATTTTTTTTTTAAAATCTGAAAATTTGGTATGTTATTGGTGTTGACGAATTAAAAAAAAACAAATTAAGGATTTTTTAGTTTATAGCTTTGAAATGGAGTTA
Organism: Diogma glabrata; assembly: GCA_963693315.1. Classification (NCBI taxonomy): domain Eukaryota; kingdom Metazoa; phylum Arthropoda; class Insecta; order Diptera; family Cylindrotomidae; genus Diogma; species Diogma glabrata. The sequence goes on along the minus strand of OY856186.1, from coordinate 78,293,821 downwards.
TGCGGGTATGAATTTATGATAATTTTTTATGGTTTTCTGTTATGGTATCGGAGTTTTCTAATAAATCTCACAATTTTTCATTGAATTGATATTCATTTTAGCAAGTGAGTTTAGAAATTGTTACATTATCGAAACACGTGTTTATGTTTTGGTACTTTTAAAACATTTTCCTCTTTTCTCCTACCATGCTCGACAAACATAATGTGCATTGTGCACGAGTATATGCACATTTCGTGCACCTTTTTTTAGTTTTTTCTAATTATACCAGTTTTAAATCATGTAAACACGTATACAAAATGAGCATAGAGCTTTCGGGCATAAATACAGAAATATTTGATGCATGATTTTTATGACTATAAGGATCTTCTTATACGTTATGAATCTTCCCTAGACTAATATTTTTGTTAACGTCACGACAAATGAAGATAGCGGTCGTACTTTTAAGTTGTGAAAGTATGCGTAGCATTGTATTTGTAAATAAAGTGAAGTGTCCATTTTTGAACGATACAATTAATATGAAAAAATTTGAATTTGAATATTTGACTTAAACATATAAAAAAATAATATTAATTTTCTTAATATTATAAAAAAATAAATTTAAATATTATTTAACTGAAAATGTAAAAAGACAAACCATAAATATTAAAAAATATAATAATTTTTTTAAAACACAAAAAAAAATATTCAAAGTGCCTGTTTGTTTTTGTGTCTGTTTTCATTACCTTACTAAAAAATTTCTTTCGCACATAATTTTAGATGCAAATAAATTTAAATTCATCAATTTAATATTACGAAACTATTATTGCATAAAAAGTTAAATGAAACCAGCCGTTTTAGCAAATGTAAACAAACGAGGATTTTGTATCATGCACAATTAATACACAATTCATTCATGCATTTTTTCAAAATTGTTTTACGGGATGTATGACACGATTCTGTGTTCTGTACGTTTATTGTTATAAATAGTAAAAATTTAAAATAATTGAAAATATTCAATTTATAATACTCAAATAATAATTAAACTAACTGCAGAAATTAATTTCCGTCTTTGTAATAAAACAAACCAATATTGACATTTCTGCTTAACTAGGTTATATACAAATAGTTAAAATTAATTTTGATCACATACAAAATAACAATCTAAAAGAAACTGTCGGAAGTCCCGACAGTTCTGTCATTTTCATTACAGTATTATTATTTCATGTGGAAGAAAATATTTATAAAATACTGCTAACTTATTCACGTGACTTTATATGATCACGTTGCATTTTATGATTTCAATGATTGTTGCTTAGTTGAAAAAGACATTTTGTTTATTTATTTTAAATTACAAAAATAAAATTATTAAATATTTCTTTTACTGACATTTTATTAAAATCAGAATTTATCGTGTTCACATTTCAACATTCATATACATACAAATGACATCGATTTAATTGTTGTGCTCTCAAGTAGATTTATTTAAATCAGACAGATTAAATGTGTTATACATATTTAATTTCCAAGTATTCTCATAATCCAGTCAAAATAATAATATTAAGAAGTTGAAAATGAAGAAGAAGATAAGAAAATTTGTAAAATTTGATACTAAAAAAAGAAAATATTGATAATATATACGCAACTCTACATTCCATATTTTTGTTTGTTTAAATATTATCTTATCCTCTACAGAGACGAGGTCGTCTGCAAATGACTGGGACAAAAGTTTTAAACGCAGACATAGATAAATAATAAAAAGAATAATATTTGTTTTTAATTTTTGTGTACTTATGTTACGACTGTTAATTATATAAATTATAATCGTTATCATGTTTTCGTATTTGTCGTTTTTAATTTAAGTAGAATTATCTTTACAAGGAGAAAAACCTATTTTTAGTCATATATACCACAACTCAGTGGAATATTTCGTAAGACTTCGCTATGAAAATAAGCTTCAAAAGAAGGATTTTTTTATATTTTAGAATAATTAAAAATATCGGTCTTTAATATTAATTAATATTAAATTATTTTTGTTTTATATTAATATAATGGGTTAAATTTAGATTAAGATTATTTATTGTTAAGAATATTTCGAGCAACTCACGTCTGGTAACTCGTTTTTTAGATAGATGAAATAATAATTTGATAAATATGGATGGATATAAGGATATAAGTTCAGGCTCCGAGGTATTGAGTTTCATCAAAATCGAATAACAGAGATCAAACTTACTAAAGTCCTTCACAAAATTTCTCCTCTTTCCACCGACACTTTGTCCAATTGTTTTTAAAACTGTTGGACGGAACCACATTAAAAGCCTATGTGCCAATTTTCATTAAAATTGAATGAAAAAATTTTCAGTTGTTAAGATTTTAAATTATTGTTTGACCGTCAGACTCCTCACTTGGTCTAATTTTTAGAAAGATTTTAGAACTATGTGAATCTGGACTTAGAGCTTATGTGCTCCGTTGTATCAAAATCAAATGACAACACGTAGAGGTATTGAACTTTAACCTATTATGTTATTCAAAAGACGAGACTACCACTTCCTTTCCCATCCACTTGGTGTTAATTACTATGGCAAAAAATTTATGGCCCGAGTTTCACGAAAATCAATAAACAAAATATTTATTGAAATTTTAAGTAAACAGTTGCTCGGGCGTTGATCCCTTCCCACTTTGTCTAGATTTGGTCAAAAGGTTTCTAAACTAGGGGATGTTACAAAGCTGTTCTCCCCGTAAAAGTTCATTTGTTGAATCACTGTCTTATCAAAAACCAACGCGATTAATGCGACTTATCTCATTTTTGAATCAATGTATTCAATGAACTTGTTCGAGACACACAACTTATCGTCTTTTTTATTCTTGTATTTTATTTTCTCTTATTGCGGTCCTGAATGATTTTATAAACTGCTGGCTTAAGTAATTTTGCATAGATTTTTTTCCCGAACAAAAAAAAATTGACAACTGTGATCAGCTCATTTGTATTTCGAAAACTTTAAATAATCGTTATTTCTTGCAAATCGACGTCGTTTTGTATTTTTGAGTTGTTTTGATATAGTTGCATTATTATTGTTACGTTTTTCTAACCTTCCTTCGAATTAGCCTTACTCTCAATTCGATAAACGTAATTCCCAATCTCTTTTTTGAGTTCGATCACTGATGAGTAAGCAAACGCACCAGGTTTTACTAAGTATTCAACTCTTTAATTGTTCCACAACAACAGGAAACAATATTCCTTACTAGAATATTCCTTCAACAGTTTCAAAAACTCCAACGGTTTATTGTAGAAAATTCCAGTATCACAACGTTCAAAATAATACACAAAATATTTCTACTCAATAAAACTTAAAACTTTATTCAAAAAAACTAATTTAAAGATCACTTTTATAATTTCAACTTCACTATCGCAGGTTTAAAATAAAACTAATTCATAACTACAACAGGTAATTGCTTATATACTATTCTGCTTAATTTCTAGAAAATTCGCGGTCACTTTTTAGAAACCTTTAAAAAATAGTAGAATATTCGATTACTTTACGTTATGCTGATTTGATTCATAAAATCATTCAATTTTATTTATTGTTGACCCAAATTCCACGAAATACAACAACAACACTATTCATTTCATTAATGTTGTGTTTTGTTGTGATTTGATTTTTCTGGAAGTCACTGTAATCGTTTGGATTGTTCTGTAATCGTAACAATACCCTCCACTTAAGCCTGTTCGTCCCGAACAGGATCTAGCTCTCCTTTGTAGAAGGCCAATCTTTCCAAATGTACGGCTTTCGCTTTGCCTCGATGGTCTTTCCTAATTCTATAAAGCACGTCATTCAACTTGGTTATAATGTTGTAAGGTGCTTCCCATGCAGCTTGCTATTTCAGTGATAACCCTCGTTTTCGTTGTGGGTTGTGCAGCCATACTAATTGTCCTTCTTCAAAACTTTTATTATTAGATCGTATTAGATCGGGCTTTCATTTTATCACTGGTCAGTTGTATCTTCTGCCTAACAAGCTTGTGAACATCCTCAAGGTTCTCCCTGATTCGGTTGACGTATTCTTGTGCAGACAATGATGTTGATGGTACTGCTCCAAATTTGAGGCCACCAGGAAGTCTTAAATCAATTCCAAAAATAGTTTGAGCTGGTGTCATGGTCGTGGCGTGAAACTGCTGAACGTCTGGCCTACTGCGATATAAAAAATTATCAAATAATTTTTGAAATAATTCGCTGATATTGCAGTAGGTATAATTCATAAAAAATATAAAAATGAAAAATGGCAAAAACATTTCTAAACGAATCCCCCCTCGTTCGTTGATAAATTCTCATAATTTTTTGGAAAATTCCTCAAGCAAGTGGTATTGATAATATACTTGCTTTCGAAATGTTTAAAAAAAAATTATTTCTAATTGTCACCGCCCTTAGGAAATTACTACTGAGAATTTTTGACTAAATATGTAGTTGGATAATTTTTATATTAGAAGTAGCTCAGTTTTCATCTCTTTAAAGCAGCTAGCCTGGTATTTTTGCGTTGATTGCAATCATTTTTCTGATTCTGATTCATTTTTCTGATTCTCATATTTTCACAAATTAGTCTTTATGATTTTTTCTTGCCCATTCGTATTTTTTTATAGCCTTTTGATACCATTTTTATAAAGCTCGTATCTTTTTGCTCCTTTGAGCTATTGGATCTTGTCTTTTTTTACTTCGTAGTATATTCGTGCTCTAGGTTCTTTATCGAACTACAAGCTCGACAAGCAATTTTAACAGACTTGTTAGATTGTCTAACAATCTGTTCAGTAGTTCAACAGTTTGTTGGTGTTAATGTGGCCTCTTAAACTTTCCTATAGCGATCCAAATCCGTCCTTTTGCCATTCCTAATTGGCTGGTTTATGGATGGTTTGGATGACATGAGAGAATTAAAGTTAACAGTGGTCTGAAAATAGTATTCTTCTGACCTCTTTCTTTTGTTTACCCTATTGTTACGAATTTACAGTCGAGATATATAACAAAACTGCAGTTGACCTCAATCTACCCTGTACAATATTTCACCTAAAATTGTGCTACAAGTTCCAATAAGGGTTGACAAAAAAAAACATGACATAAAATACATGCAAAACAAAGACTTTGATTATCCTCAGAATTTCTCGAATTTGCTTTGTAAATAAATTTTCGATTTACCTGGAATATTCGCGATATAGATCAAAATTATACTTAAGGAATTCTTTTTGCAGAACAGCAGTTAGTTCAAACTAAAATGCGATAGTGTAAATCGTTTAAATTGAACTTTGATATTGTAAATAGTATAAGTTGGACTGTGATTATGTTAAGGAATAATAATTGTGAACCGCTATATCGTAAACATTAAACGGTGTAAATAAAAGTAAAGTTAATTTAAATTAAGTTTTAGTATTATTTAATATAAACATTTTGTGTATTATTTGGAACGCTGTATTTATACTGTAAATTTTTACAAGTTTCTGAAACTGTAAAATGTATTCTTGTTCAGAAATATTATTCGCTGTATTGTTTGCCTGTTGTTGTGAAACAATAAAGGTGTGGTGTACATTTAATATAATATGTACATAACATATAATATAATATATTTCTTCTATATTTATAGAAAATTTTTTAAACAATCACAGAGACAGGAAGAAAACTAAACCGAATTGTCAAGACAGTACACCTTTAAGTATGATTCGTATTTCGTTTTTCGATCTCCTCTCTTGGCTCTTATGAAAGTCACCCACAAGGAAGTGTGTTAAGAATTTTGTGGTTTTTCTACAAAGATGCTTACACACATTCATGCCTAGCTGACACTAATCGACATCCCCCAATTCAACATATCAAAATAAATCATAATCAATTGTTCATCTTTTTTCATGCGAACAAATTTTTCTTTAATAAACATGTTCCATTATTTATCAACTAAATGAAACTAGACAAAATAAATGACACTAGCTCACTGTTTATCCTTCTTAATACTTTTATGATAGAAAAAAATCTTTGAACAATAAAAAAAAATAAGCAACGATGTTCACTTTGTTCAGCAAAACAATAACTTGATTCTCTATTTTTTTTATATAGTAATTGAACATTATTCAACATTTTCTCTTATTACTTATCTTTCAATTCACGTTTCCCAACATACTTACATACGATTTTTTCACACTTTGTTCGTGAGTGTTGATTTTGATGGATACGTTTATAATACGTTTTTCTTATTTTTAGTTAATTAGTTCGTGAATTGAATAAATTCTTGCGATTATAAAAAATTAGTAATTTCGTATTTCCTTTAAAATTATTATATGTACTTAGAAACAATGTATGACGTATTGTCGCAAGTAATAAGAATTCGTTTACTTAAAACTGTTTAATAATCAGATACGATATAGTTATTTAAGTATTAAGGGCAGTAAGAGTATTTTGCCGATTGAGGATATATATGTTTTGAGATCGGGACGAAGTCGACATCTCTAATATATCCGAAATCGGTAATGCTCTTAATGCCCAAAATGCTTATTATATTTTTTGCACGATCAATAAAAATTCAATTAAAATTATTTAAATAAGAAAATTAATTTCTAAGTTTTAATGTTTTAACGAAAATTCCTTAAAATATTATTTCAAAAATATGAAGGCGCTGAAATCTCACAGCTCTGAGATATCAAGACTTCGGTCTGGGTTACGGATTTTGATATAGTTTTCGGCAAAAAACTTGGACACGTGGTTTTTTGTTATGGGCGGCGATGTTTATCAAACATAATTTTTTGTTAAAGTACATGTATTTTTTTTTATCTCTGTTTAAATATGTCTTACAAAACTAACACGAAACATCAATACGTTGTCGGAAAATTATAACAGATCATAAATTAACATAATTTAGTGAAAAGATGATACACTCAGCAAACTTCTCAAAAACCTCTCTCCATTTAGCGTTACGAGAAAATATTACAAAATCACAAATTTATAGTACTTCGGTTTTGAAAAAAACTCAGTGTTGCATTCATGAGCCAAGAATGAAATTCTTACCCCCACTTTTTGGCATTTCTCGATGTTTAAGGACCTACTGATTCTAAAAAAGCAAAAAAAAAACGTTTGTCGGTCTGTCGGCCGACCTACGAAATCTAGAAAACCGCTGGATGGATTTCAACATTTTTTTTTATAAAAATAGGTTTACTCAATAGGAAGAGCCGAAAGAACGATGTGTTTGATAACTGTACCGGAAGTGTGCCAAAAAATCGTCATGTGTGTCAAAACAAGGAAATTTGCATATTTTTTGCTTAAAAATCGTTCCTTTTAAGTGATTACGAATAGAAATATTAAATTTAAAGAAATTTTGATGGTCGGGATTGGTATGTGAGACCAAAAACTAGATTATTGCATTATAAGTTTGTCAAAAATTGTTGTCAAATGTTTCAAAAGAAAGATTTTGATTTATTTTTTTACCTAATTTTTTGGAAGAAATAAAATTAATTATTTGTATGACATGAAATTTTATTATTATTATACAGAACTATGGCATTATAATTTATAAGTTTGTCAAAAAAATGTTGTGAAGTGTGTCAAAAGATTTTGATTTATTTTTTTACCCACTTTTTGGAAAAAATAAAATTAATTATTGTCATACAAATTATTGTCATACAAAACAATCAAATTTTATTATTATTATAGAGAATTTATTATTATTATAGAGCATTATAAGTTTGTCAAAAAAAATGATTTCATTTATATTTTTAGACAAGTTCTTGAAAGAAAAAATTTAGCTGTTTGTATGACCTAAATGTGATATAGAAATTATTGAATTTGTTATAGTTTTTGAAATACATATTTTCGGAATTTCGAAAAAAGTTTGTATTTTTGATTTTGCAAAAATGTTTGGGATATTTTTAGAATTTTGAAAAATTTTAAATTTTTGATTTTATTATAATTTTTGGATTTTTGAAAAAAGTTTCAATATTTGATATTGTTATAGTTTTTGCAATATATTTAGAATTCTAGAAAAATTTTGAATTTTTATGAATTTTTGGAATATTATTAGAATTAAGAAAAAGTTTAAATATTTGATTTTATTCTAGTTTTTGGAATATTTTTGGAATTTTGAAAACAGTTTCAATTTTTGATATTGTTATAATTTTTGCAATATCTTTAGAATTTTGGAAAAAGTTTGAGTTTTTGAATTTTTAAGAATTTTTGGAATATTATTAGAATTTAGAAAAAGTTTAAATATATAATTTTATTCTAATTTTTGCAATATTTTTGGAATTTTGAAAAAAGTTTCAATATTTGATATTGTTATAATTTTTGCAATAACAGGTCGTTAAATAAGTCCGTAGGATAAGTAAGAAAAAAACAACATTTTGACAAAACTCGATTTTTTTATTCAACATAGTTGCCTTCGAGGGCGATACAACGAGTATAGCGATTTTCCAACTTTTCTATACCACTTTTATAGTACGATTTCTCTTTCTCGTCAAAATAGGCCTCAGTTTCAGCGATTACTTCATCATTGGACTTAAATTTCTTTCCAGCAAGCATTCTCTTGAGATCTGAAAACAGGAAAAGTCGCTGGGGGCTAAATCTGGAGAATATGGTGGGTGGGTAAGCAATTCAAAGCCCAATTCATTCAATTTTGCCATCGTTTTCATCGATCTGTGACACGGTGCATTATCTTGGTGAAACAACACTTTTTTCTTTTGCAAATGTGGCCGTTTCTTTGCGATTTCAGCCTTCAATCGATCCAAAAGTTCACAGTAATACTCGCTGTTGATGGTGGTTACTTTTTGGAGATAGTCGATGAATATTATTCCGTTCGTATCCCAAAATACAGACGCCATCACCTTACCGGCCGACTGTTGCGTCTTTGCTCGCTTTGTATTCGGTTCGTCGACTGCTGTCCACTCAGCTGACTGTCTTTTGGATTCTGGTGTGTAATTGTGAAGCCATGTCTCATCCATTGTCACATATCTACGATAGAATTCCCTTTTATTGCGGTTTAACAGTGCCAAAGACTCCTCCGAAGCATCGATTCGTTGTTGTTTTTGGTCGACTGTGAGATCACGCGGCACCCAATTTGCACAGAGCTTTCGCATACCCAAATGTTCATGTAAAATGGTAAAAACACTACCATCTGCTACCTTTACAATGTCAGCTATTTCGTGCACCTTCAATTTGCGATCGTTCATAACCAATTTGTGGATTTTTTTTATGTTTTCTGGAATAACAGCCTCATTTGGGCGTCCACTGCGCTCTGCATCTTTTGTGCTGGTACGACCACATTTAAATTCAGCCATCCACTTCTCTACCATTTGTCTCGATGGAGCAGAGTTTGGATAATGTTTATCAAGCCATTGTTTGGTTTCCACTGTATTTTTTTTCATCAAAAAGCAATGCTTTATTAAAATTTGAAATTCACTTTTTTCCATTTTTTTTCAAAAACAAAAGTTGCTTCACACAAAATGCTATAACTCACGAATTAATAGTCAGATTGCTGTCAAATTTATACACGTATCGTTTGAAGGTTAGTACTAAATAAAAATCATATGGAAAAAATTCTAGTAACGCCATCTATGTGTCATCCTACGGACTTATTGAATGACCTAGTATGTTCAGCATTTTTGAAAAAGTTTAATCTTTGATTTTCTAATAATTTTTTGAATATTTTTAGAATTTTGGAAAAAGTTTGATTTTACTTAATTTTTATAATATTTTTGGAATTTCGAAAGTAATATGAATTTGTGATTTTGTAATATTTTCTCGAAACGCTAAATGAAGAGGTTTTGAGTAGTTTGCTGATTGTATAATCTTTTCACTAAATTATGTTAATTTATGATCTGTTATGATTTTCCGGCAACGTATTGATGTTTACAATACAATTGCTGGTAAAATTGTTCAAATAATTTCAATTATCTGACCGGATAATAAATATCGATTTGTAAGTTTATTAAATAATAATATTATTATGATATAACTAACTAAAATAGTAATTATAATTAAAATTATTAATGCATGATCATGAAAAAAAGTTAATTGTTCTATAATAGGAGATGCTCGTGTTAGTTTTGTAATAAATTTCTAAACAGAGATAAAAAATACATGTGATTTAACAAAGAGTTTTGTTTGCGATACCTCGCTGCCCAAAACTAAAAACCATGTCCTTATAAAAGTTTTATGCCAAAAACTTATATCAAAATCCTTAACCAAAACCGAAGTCTTGATATCTCAGAGCTTGAGATTTCAGCCACTGCATATTTTCTTTCAAAATTCTAAAAATATTGTAAAAATTAAATAAAATTAAAAATTCAAACTTTTTTCAAAATTCTTAAAATATTCCAAAAATTCTTACAAATTCAAAAATTGAATCTTTTTTCAAAAATTCCAAAAATTATAATAAAATTTAATATTGTTCAAACTTCTAAGAATATTCCAAAAACTCTTAATAAATTAAAAATTGAAACTTTTTTTCAAAATGCAATATATATAAAAATCACAAATTCTATTTTTTTTTCAAAATTCAAAAAATATTGCAAAAATTGTTACAAAATCAAAAATTAAATGTTGTTCCAAAATTCTACAAATATTGCAAAAATTATTACAAAATCAAAAATAAAAATATTTCAAAAACTAACAAATTCAAAAATGTCCATGTCCAATTTCATGTTTAATTACATTTACGTCGTATAAACAGCAAAATTTTTTTTCCAAAAAATTGGCTAAAAAAATAAATGAAATCAATAAATCAATAAATGAATTCACACAAAGTATTGTCTAGAAATTTAATGCAAAAAATCCCATATAATGTAAAAACATTTCCATTATATGGAGGCTAATGACAGTGGAAAAATTCATCTTAAGTAAAAATAAATAAGTGATGAAGAAGTTTCAACTTTGAAATTGTCATCGCCTCAACGGCGTAATCGATAGCGTGTCTGCCCAAGGATTCGAGCCGGGCACTGACGAGGTAGGTTCGAATCCCAACCGAAACACGAAAAATGTGAAGTGGAGTTTTTTTCTGAGAAACTTCAAACTTGAATTGAAAAAATTCCAATTACTTCTTTACTTACTTGAGTTTAATTGATCTCAAAAATCCCAAAATAAATGAAATCATTTTTTTGACACACTTGGCAATATTTTTGACAAACTTATGCAATAAAACTCTCAATAATAATAATATCATGTTCATTACATTTCATTTCATACAAAAAACTAATTTTATTTTTTTCTAAAAAAATAAATAAAAATCATTCTTTTGACACACTTGAAATTATTTTTTGACAAACTTATAATGCCATAATTCTCCATAATAATAATAAAACTACAAGTCATACAAATAATTAATTTTTTTTTTTCCAAAAAATTGGGTGAAAAAATAAACACATCTTTCTTTTGACACACTTGAAAACAATTTTTAACAAATCTATAACGCAATAATCTAGTTTTTGGTCTCACCAATCCCGACCATTAAGATTTCTCCAAATTCAATGTTACTACTCATTATCACTTAAAATGAACTTAAAAATCCCTCCAGCGGTTTTCTAAATTTCGTAGGTAATGACGGACGGCCGGCAGACAGACATACATTTTTTTATTGCTTTTTTATAATCAGTAGGTCCTAAAAGTCGAGAAATGCCAAAAAAGGTGGGGGTAAAAATTTCACTTTTGGCTCATGAATGTAATAATTCGGTCTTTTAGACCGAAGTAATAGTAAGCTCTGCATTTAATCATAATTCTTTAAGTTTTTTTGTTGCAAAACTAAATTTCATAGACAATTCAACTCACTAAATAAAATTTCGATAAGGTCTAATAAAAACGCTTCATTTGCTATTTTTTAACAAATCAAAACGAATTATATCGATTATTTTTCTCTAGTGGGAAGGAACAGCGAATTATAGTGACTATTTTCGGCCTACTTAATATATTAATTTAAAACTAGAGATATTGAGATAATTTTTTCTGCTTAATGAGATAATTTTTTTTATTTATAATTTTGTTTAAAAGATAATTATTAGTATCTAAATAAAATTGTTTCTACAAATTATTCAATAATACAAAATTATATAAAAATGCAATTTGCAAATAATAAAAATGTCCGTTTTCATTCATAAATGATTGCATGTTTATGTTTATTTGTCAAAAATAAATTACAAATTTATAACATTTATGCGGCCTACTAAGATGAAATAATATTTAATTTTGTTAGAAGAAAAAATGACAACAAAGGATTATGTTGTATGAAATAATGTTACTATTTCTGTTCGTTAAATTGTCTGCTAAATACAACTCGTCGCCAAATTATTAGTCGATTATTTTTCAACATTACCACTCATGCCATTTGAGGTTAAAAATTTCGTCGTGCGCTACGCGCACTCGGGACCTCAAATAACAATCGTAATAATGATTATGAAAAATAATCGACTATTATTTGACTACTCGTGATATTATATATGAATATTTTTTCATAATAAATTGATTTTAAATCTTTCAATTGCAACATTTTTAAAAGAATATTATTTGAAGTTGCAGCTAGTAAATTGACTTACGCATAATTATTTAAATAAAAATCGTTTTTATTCATATCGTTCACTTACCGACCTTTGATTTGTAAACGAAACTTACTTTGTTTATTTACGAATCAGTAAACATGCAAAATCACCTAATCGTGCAAAAAACAATTTAACGAAATTTATTAAAGATATTGCAAAATTTTTTTATCGCATTTTTGGAAAAATAATCAATTTTATGCAATTGTTTTAATTTTAAAGCATCAATTCAGTTCGATTTAATTAAAAATGATCTGCTTATCTTTTGAAAATATCATGTAATTATTTTATAAATTTTATGGTTTTTCGGTCCAAAAACTTAAGACTTAAAACTTAAGAAAGGTTTTAATTATTCAAATTGGATGATACAATGTCAACGTGCCGTTAATCATTTCTTTGTGGTTCTTCAAGGTCTACTTCTCTGTTATTTGTTAATTTTAATCTGTCTCAGTTAAACATTTCCGTTTTACTTAACTGTGCTTGATTAAACTTGCGGTTTTTTCTTTAAGTATTTTGATCACAGCCCAAACGTTGTTTCGGTACAATTCTGACATTTAGGATATTTTTCTTTAATCATATTTTAATTTCATGTGTGAGTTTTGTATGTGAACTTTTCGGTCAAAAAACTATGTCCTCTAAATAAACATAAAAAAATTATTCAATCTTAACTTGTCACTTAAGTATACTACATTAAAATTAAAATAAAATACAATAAATTAATATCCATTGCTATGGAAGTCACTGTTCTACACAAATGATCCCCGTATTAAACATTGAAAATTTATTTTCGTTTTGTATGCAACAGTTCATTTCTGAAAACTAAGTCTAGACCACACTGAACATTAAAGAGGAGAACAAAAAAAAAAAAAATAAACTGGAAAATAATGAAAAGTTTCTATAAAATATTTTGCAATTGAAGCTTTATTTGGATGTAACGATTCTTACACCAACTGTAAATAAAAGATTTTAAATAACAAAAACGAAACATGAAAAAAAAATGCAAGAAAATTGCAGACATAAAAGAAACTTTTTTTTTTGTTTTATATTTTCCAAATTAGAAGTATCGTGTTGGGTCACACAGCATGAAGATACAATAATAAAAGAAAGAGAAATATAGATATATTTTATTATATATTATTATATATTATTATGTATTATTATATTTGTACGGGGTGGTCAGGTTTGAAATGCTGGTCCCATCAAAATGGTACAAGAGTGAAGTTTATAATGAACTTGGTTGGTTATTTTGAATAGATAAAAAACTTAATAAAACTGAAAAAAATATTCAATGTTTAATTCAGTTTTTCTCCATCTATAACTTTTCTCCAACCAATCTTTAGATTTATATGAACATTCGTATATGTTGAATGTCCCATTTCCTTCGTTGGAATTTGGCTCATACGTTTTTGTCATACGTTTTCGTCATTTTTATATGGAAAAATGTCCTTAAATTGTAAAAAATTAATATAAAAATTAGACCAGTAAAATAGCTTTTTGTGAGGAAAAAATTAGTAACAGCATGAAAACTATTGGATAAGTAAGAAAATATTTCGCAATTGATGGGAAACATAAATTAAAGGTGATCCGAGTTACGAGGGTGAAATGGGGTAAGTTTTTCAGCGAAACTAGACATTCTATCGAAAAACGTTTAAATTAGAAGTTGTATGTAATAAAAAGGTCTATAACATCACATAAGCTAAATTTTGCTGTGAAAATAGAAAAAACCGAGTTAAAAAAGGTCTTTTTGTTTTATTTTTTATCTCCCACAAAAATTTTTGGTTGTTTACACAATTTGGTGAAAACGTACCTTAATATGTCCCTAATACGCTGTAATTTTTTGGAAACTATATTTATTTTTACGTTTGATTTTGATTTTAAACCAAGTGACCTCTTTTTCACACGAAAATTCTCCTGTGATGGAAACAGTTTTTCAAAAAAAATCAGCAGTCTTTATTTTTGTTGAAACGTCAACTTTAGATGGTTAAAAAAAAAATAAACATTAACATAACATAAACACGAAAACATTTTCCATAAAATGCGAAAAACTGAATAAACTTGATTTT